>JAANYP010002960.1:7339-24839 GCA_020465985.1 Centrapalus pauciflorus | reverse complement strand
TTTGGGGTTCATGTGAATAACTTGTTACGTCAATGTTAAACCAAATTTCAAGCGTACCATTTGTTTTGTTAAAAATCCTCTTGTTTGGTGAATTAGGAACATAACCTAGGAAGTATCCTTCGTCAGCCTTTTCACCTAACTTAGGTTGATCTTTTGTTTTCAATCACATACACTGTACCCCAAACGGTTCAAAGCCAGTTAAATTTGGTGGTCGTTTATTCAGAACTTCATAACAGGTTTTGTTCAGTGACTTGACAGTAAGGACCCGATTTAAAACATGACATGCGGTATTCACTGCTTCTCCCCAAAACATGGTAGGAAGCTTTGAATCTGAGAGCATGGTCCTTGCTGGCTCAATCAAAGTCCAGTTCTTTCGTTCTGCACCCCATTTTGTTGTGGCTCATAAGGTGCACTGACTTGATGCACTATGCCTTTAGTTAGGCAATATACACCAATTACTGCATTCTTAAATTCTATTCCGTTATCACTCCTGATATGTTTTACCCTTGTCCCATAAGAGTTCTCGACATGGTCTAAGAACCTAATCAGTGTGCCTGTTGTTTCTTCCTTTGTACCTAGAAAGAAAACCCAAGAGAAACATGAGTAATCATCAATAATAACTAAACAAAACCAACTACCACCTATGCTCCTTTTGTTGATCGGACATAAGAGATCCATATGCAGTAAATCGAAGGTGGAAGCTATCGAGTTTTGAGTCTTGGACTTGTATGACTTCTTATGTTGTTTTCCCTTCTTGCACGGGACACACTTGTCTTCGAACTGAAAACTCTTCAGTGGAACACCTTGCACCAGTCCGTTTTTTGTGATGTAGTTCATCTTCCATAGGTGCAAGTGTGCCATGCGTCTGTGCCACAATAGAGATTCGGACTTTGAAGCTTTAGATAGTAGACAAATTGTTCCCATCGATGATTCTGATACATTCATGTCCATCATGTACATATCATTCACCCTTGGGGCTCTCATCATGATCCACTCTTCAGGTATTTTGAATCCTGGCTTCAGCACTAACGCTTCATTTTCATTAAGAATAACAGAATTCTTCTTATCACAGATCTGAGATAGACTAATGAGATTGTGATCAACTTTATGAATAAGGTAAAGTTGATCAAGTGTGATTTTCCCGTTAGTGACCACTCCTGTTCTAGTGATATGTCTTCTTCCTAGCAAATAATACAAAATCCCTTGTTCCCTCCCTTGAAGTCTGTCAGTCGACTTCTTTCCCCTGTCATGTGACGAGAGCAACCACTGTCGACGAACCATTTATTTTTTAGACTTGTAGTTAACTCCTGCACATGAGAGAAAACAAGTTAGTTATCACGGGGAACCCAAGCCATGACTGACTTGGTAATACTATTCTCATCCACATACTTGAACTCCTTCAAATACCCATTTCTCCTTTCAGGTGACATGGGTTTTTGATTGAGAACATGTTGTGGTGCTGAGTGATTAGCATTCACTTTTGTCCTTTGGGCTGTCACTTGCGGTTGAGCCCTAGATTATTTCTATTGTAATGCATTTCATTATGACATCACTGGGTTCTACCTAGAGTCTGTTGTCTTTGAGGAGTATATGACCTAACTGGAGTGTAAGTCCTTCTAGGTGTTGTACTCCTATAGCCTTGTTGTGGTCCTGACCTAGATTGACTAAGGACTATATTCGAAGAATTACTCCTAATCACTTCATTCTGTCTGACCGACACCGGTATTTGATTAGCAGCTACCCTAGGTGTTGCATTCAAGTTCTTCTCAGTATGTTGAGAACTACTTGTGCTAGCAATACTATGTACTGGTGTAAGGGCTGGTTGATCTTGCTTCCCTACAGTAGGTCTAGACTCGGGTTTAGAAGATACAGACTCTACTTTGTTATAAGGACAGCCAAAAGCAACATGTTCTTTCTCATGACATCTTATTAATCGACTTCTTATAAGTACCCTTTGATTTAGGTGTCTCATTAGTGTCATTTTCTTTCGATTCAACTACTGGTTCACTTCCTCTTGCTGATTATCACTTACCAGTTTAGCATCTCCAAGTATAGTGTCACTAGTAAAATGCACAAACTTGACTTTCTTAATCTTCGGGGTTGTGGTAGACACCTTAGTTGAATTATCCTTATCAGATTCAGTTACAATAGTAACCTCTGATTCAACTGGTTCAGTGGTTTTATCCTAAGGTTGAGCCACGTAGTTGTTGTTGAACGGTGGATGACTCTCCTGATAACCTAGGCCTACTGGTTTCTTAGAATGCCTATGAGCTTCTAAGATTTTTCCTAGGTTTCGGGATGAGTTCAATAACTTTTCAAGCTTGCTAGTGGCCTCAGCAACCTTAACTCTAGATTTAGCTAGCTCTACATCTTTAAGAGTGAGTTCTTTGGTTAAAGATTCGACATGCTCAGACATGAGTTCTAACCTGAAACCTTGTTCACTTAACTTATCGTTTAGAACTATCACATCCTGAGCATCTGCTTTCATCTTATTCCTTAAATCCTCATTAACATCTAGAAGACTAGCATTATCAGATTTTAATGATTGAACTTGAGCTGTTAATGAATTATGTGTCTCTAGTACTAGACTTAATCTATAATTTGAAGTAGCACTAAAAGCACATAAATCATGGAATGTAGAAAAGTTTAGAGTTACCCTTTTGCGGTCCGATTCCACATTGGCCATTTGAGCTGCAAACTCAAGAATGGTTTTCTCCTCTGACTTTTCCACCAACAAATGACTTGATTCTGTCTGCTGGGTGTCCTCTGCTTCTTCTTCAGCTCTATCCCCCTGGTCTTAGTTACCTCAGCCATATAGGCTCGGGCATTCGACTCCGGATGAGTGCTCCATTCATATGAGCCACCTAGCTGTCTGTTGAATTACACGTTTGTTAACACACCAGCTATGGCTGCTTGATTCCCAGAACCACTAGAGTGTTGTCTCCCTTGGTTCTGATTCTAATAATTTTCCACTTTTGGTCGTTGGCATTCTCTGGTAAAGTGTCTCAATCCTTGGCAATTGTAGCACTTTACTTTTGACGTGTCCAAACCGACATTGTTGCTTACACTGAAATTCCTTCTCGTCCTCTTCATACATCTCTTGACCCTTTGAGTCACCATGGCCAGTTGCCATTGTAGGTCCATCTTTTCCAAGTCTTCGGGATCTACTTGATCGCAGTCCTCTTCCCACAGAGCTGGATTGTTTATTTTCCCTTGAATGCAATTGTCGTAAGCTGCAATAAATGAAGGTAGAAGATTTAGATGGTCTTCAGCTGATTTTGCGATCATAGGCATCTTTGTATAGCCTTGAGAAGTAGACGCTGAATGTTGTGGTTTTTCTTCTGGTTTGGAAAACCCTAAGAACGCCCTACTAATAGAATCCTCTGACTCAACTGGAATAGGTTCTTCTCCCGAGAAAAATGTTGTGGCCCCCGACTTTAGTTCACTAGAGGTTGACGGTTTTGATTTCCCAAAATACATCTATGGATATTGAACCTGATCAAATTCCCGTTCCTTCTTATGTAACTTGAAATTGTATGACCTCAGCGTTCCGATCCTTCAAGAGTAAGAGTCTCAAACTTCTCTTCATCATGCTTTATTAGCGCATTGTACATCTTCACTTCGCCGGTAAAGCATCCAGAAGTTTTTCTATCTTCTTTGTCTCAAGATACTCAACACTGTGATTGTCAAGTTCAGTCAGCAGATGATAGAATCTAGTAATCGTCTCATCTAGCGTTTCATTCTTCAGTGTTTTGAAGATAGCAAATTGGTGCTTCAGCATTTCTATTCTTCCCTTGCGTACCCTGGAATTTCCCTCACATCTCTTCTCTAGAGCATCCCAAAGCTCTTTAGATGTCCTGTGATTCCTCAATGTGTGTAGGATTTCCGGAGGTAACGCCATTCTGATAGAGGAAAAAGCTCGGTTCTCGGCCTCATAAATTTTCTTGTTGTCATCTTTCATGTTCTGATACGTCAAGACTCTTCGTCGGCCTTCAAGCTCTTGCGTAGGAGGAACATATCCCTCATCAATGTATATCCACATACGCATGTCATTAAATCTTGCAAAATGAACAAACATATCCTTCCACCAGTAATAATCTTCCAGTTTCATCAGCTTAGGTGGAGAATTTGCTTTGCCAACCTCATGGTCCATTTCCAGGAATTTGTGCAAACTCGACATTCTTTCAAAAACTTTTTTTTGTCGAACTTAAACAATTTAATTTCAAAATTAATTTAAAATAAATCCTTCGAACTTATTCAAGTTCGAATTAATTTAATTTTAAATTCGTTTTGTAAATTAAATTCGAATTGTTTTAAGTTTGAACTCAACAAGTTTGAAAGTATGCAAGTTCGAGAAACACTAGAAAACCTGACAAATTCAAAGTGAATCAAGTTCGTGAAACCCTACGAACTTCTGACAAATTCGAAACAACTTAAGTTTGAAAACTCCCTAAGTTCGAATCCCAACAAGTTCGAACCTCTGACAACTTCGAAACCAGTTAAATTCGAAAAACCCTAAAAACAACTTCGAGAGGAGCGTATGCTGACAAGTTCGAAGAACCCTGATACCCCCTTAAGTTCGAGCGCCGCAAGTTCGAGAAACGGCCAAAATTCGATTTTTTCAAGATTTCAAATTAAACCAATGTTTTTAGTATTAAAAGCACTGATTACGTCGGAAAAAGTGAACTAATATGAATTTTTCCCCGTAACCTCGCTTGTAGAACTCTGAAAACTTCAAAAAACAGTGATTTTTCCGTTAAAAACGTAAAGAAACAAAGAATGTTCGTAGTAACACGAAGAACGCGACGAACACTCGAATGGCTTTGATACCACTTGTAATGTCACCTTTAGCAAGGATCTGATCTTGACGCGACACCGTCCAACGAGAGCGGAATCTTCGTTAGTGGTTTAACGGATCGATCACACACGACAACCGGAGACGAACACTATGATAGCCGATACGACGAACGACCCGTCACGTGTATTTCTTCGAAAGACTCTCTGAAATCACCCTAGCTCGTACGTGCATGAATACAAGCTCTGATTACGAATTTCTGCAAAAGTCCCTAATTAAAACGGATTAACATATAATTATAGAGATTAAGTTTGAACTTAACAGACTAAGTTCGTTCATGCCCAAGCCCACGATCTTGTCCAATACCGTACGAACTTAGCTTCACTAAGTTCGTCTGGGTATGGATAAGTTCGAACCCTAGCCTTTGAACTTATTCTTGAACTTATCTTTGAACTTATCATGCAAATGTAAACATCATACACAATCATGATCAAACATGTATGACTTGTATTTAACAAAGCCTGATCTATTACAAAAGACTATCTATTACATACCTAGACAGCTATCATCACACAGGGTGTACCAACAAAGTGAAAAAATTTAGCATAGTCTAACAAACTATAAGTGTTAAATTTTCACACATAATACACATAATACACTAAAAACTCTAAGTAATATACATGTTCATGTTCTGATATGTTGGTAGGCATAAAACATGAAGGTTTTCCTAAAAGCTAATAAAACAATCAAGAAAATGTCATATGTGTAACTAACTTAGAGGTATGACCAAAAGGTCTTAATTTCTATGTTAGAGGCTTCCAGACAATACTTATGAACGATGTATGAAAATTAATCTGGGGGATGCATGGCTTCATCAAAATACATCTTAAATAAAGATCAAGTTTTGTAATGTAAAGAAAATCAAAATATGTCGCTTTGTTGTACGTAAGTACAGACCTGTCACCGCTGTTTTAACTTAAACTAACAAGATATGTCGCTTTGTGGTACGTGAGTACAGACCTGTCACTGCTGTCTTGCTAAAATAATAGGAACCCTAAGACAAACCAAGACACTCTGTTGTATGTAAATACAGAACTGTGTCCGACGTTTGCCTTTTAAAGATGATTTGCAAATGCAAAACAATCAGAATCATTGTGTGTCTGCCTTGATCATAGAAGTATGTATAAGTGTAGGACACATAAGGTAGTTTCTTGATAAATAAAAAGGCCAAGGGAAAATCATAAGTGTTGAGCCAATTCGTAACCCGGATTGCAAGGTCCTTTGACCACTTAACTCCAGCAAATATCCGCTCCATGCGACAGTGTGGGCCTAAGTGGACAAACATACCGACAACCGACTTGGTGTGTATGTTACGACAAACAACCAAAGGAATAAAAAATTTCCAAAGTGTGAAAGTGCAACACCGAATGTGCATTGACAAAGCTATCTGATTGAACCTTCTATTACACTCTCGCAAAAAGATTTATTTAATGTGTTTTTACCTTTAAATTCTTGCAATTTAATTTTATTTTTATTTAACTTTATGTATTTTATTTATTTTATTTTATTTTACTTCATTTTATTTTTAATAAATAGGAACGAGGTCAAGTTACTAGGTTGCATTTTAGTTGGAGAAACAAAATTGCGTGATAATCTGTTTGCTTAGTGTCAAGTGTTTCGAAAAGTTGTAAAAGTTGGGAAAGACGAACAAGTCACAAAAGTTGAAAAGGTTGAATATTTTTCGAAGTTCATGAAAATTTTGACATAAGTTCGTGACCATCAGCTCGAACGAACTTAAAAGACCTAAGTTCGAGACACACTAAGTGTATAAATAGGGCATCAACATTCAATTCAATCACCTACTCTCGAACTTACCTACTCACGAATTTATTCAGGCGATCTCGAACTTATTTCAGCGATCACGAACTTGTCAGGTTCTCGATTTTAGCTCCTGTCTCACGAAGAAATTACTATTCCATCTCGAACTTACTAGTGTTTATTATCGGTTTATCGCACAAGAAACTAAGTAAGTGTTGTTTTGGACGTTCAAATGGTTTAAAATC
Organism: Centrapalus pauciflorus; assembly: GCA_020465985.1. Lineage (NCBI taxonomy): Eukaryota > Viridiplantae > Streptophyta > Magnoliopsida > Asterales > Asteraceae > Centrapalus > Centrapalus pauciflorus. Next base: position 17,981 of record JAANYP010002960.1, on the reverse strand, counting down.
GTGTATTTTAAGCTTAGATATAACCGAAAGGTAAGTATTCAAAATACAAAGTTTAGAGTTATAAAACTTAAAATAAAACATAAATAACCTCGATTAGAATCTATTAGGACTAAGTTCATTGGAAATTTAATTCTAAAAAGGTTTAACTCATTAGTTTGAATTTCAAAAAGCCAACTTCAAACATGTTCATCAGGTCACGAACTTGTCGAGCCTACGAACTTAGATCATAATATCTACAAGTTCGAAGGCCTACAAGTTCGAAGACCTCTCTCGAATTTGCTACTAAGTTCGTAGGAATTTTGAGTATCACGAACTTACACATAAGTTCGAAAGAAATTAAGTTTGAACGAACTTAATCAAGTTCGAATACCTTTAAGTGTTTTCCAAATTTTAATTTTACAGAATTTAAATATTTGCTGTGTATGCAGGAATGGTAGATCGTGTTTTCTTCAATAAGTATAATATTATAATAAGCATAGACCTCCAAGCTGCTGAGGCACAACAATATAGAGAACTTTTGGAATTTTTCACACGATCAAGAATTTCTTATGCGTTGACCCACAACCCAACACTTATCATAGAATATCTCCTATAGTTTTGGGGAACTTTGCGTGTAGATAGTTCTGTAGTGCCTCCGGTTTTGAGGGCTACTGTCAACGGGCAAGGGATTGCATTCTCACCAGACAATTGAGGGAGATTCTTCAATTGGGTTCAATAGAGCAAGAGGATGGGCCGGTAGATTTCTCGACAACGATAAGGCAAGCGACCTTCCAAAGAATGGGCTATGCACAAGACTTAGCAAAACCTTCGTATGTGAAGAGTGTTTTAATAGAATAATGGCAATATTTGATGCATGTTATGCTCGTCTATTTTGCACCAAAAAAGGCAGGTTTTGACACAATGACATCCAAGTTACAATCAGGGATGATATCGCTGGTGTATTACAAGCCCTTTAGTTTCTCGGGCTTCTTTTTGGAGAGTTCGTACATCAGATAACGGCACAGACCAGGGAAAGATTTTTATTATACCCGAGGTTTGTAAAGATGATTATCAGGCACTTTCCGCCTCTGCACGAAGTTTGCCAAACTTGCCGCCTCTGCACGAAGTGGTCGTCGTAGCAGCGATCGATAAGCGCACTTTTGCAGATTGTCAGACCCATAATCAACGATGAGCCGGAGAATGTCAGGCCACAAATGACTCCACTTTTCAGAGTGTTAATAGATCCGGAGTTCGTGGCTCCAAATGCCGAAGAATGGGTAGTTAACGAGACCCAACAACAAGCATCGCTTCAACAAGAATCGGTTGCTCTAGTTCAGCCTACCCCTCAAATGGCAGCGGCAGCTGTGACTACCACATCGGTAGCTCAGGCTGACCTGATTCAGGAAAAATTAGAAGAAATTTTTGCTCAAGGGGGATCAGCTCAAGAATCAATAACTTAGGAGTTGATTCAGGATATTCTTCAACCGCCTGAGGCCGTGGACAATATTTTTCAAGATATTGAGAACTATCAGCCAGAGAATGTTACTGACGCTACTGAGACAGACACGGAAACAGATTTTGAAACTGCGAGTGATGTCAGGGAGGCTGCAAATCCCTCCACTTCGTTCGATACTCATGGAACTCGGCTCGTAGTGCCACGAAAAACAGTTCATCAACCATCCTTAAGTCTACAAGATGTAGAAGAAGATAGAGACTTTGTGCTGGCAGAAAAGGCATTGTTAACTAGGCAACAACGGGCTAAACGCCAACGCCTACATCAAGTAGAGCTGTCAACATGAACCGCCGTTCCATCATCAACCACCACCACAGCCACCACTCCATCAACATCAACATCAACATCAACATCAACATCAACAACAACAGATGCCCAGACCATTAATCAACTAAAAGCTAAAGTTAATTTCCAAACAGTCCAAATTTTTCAGCTATCCAAGGCAGTTAGTGAGCTACAACAACATAATGGCTAGTTAGATCAACATAATGCAGAGTTAGATAAGACTGTGGCAGCTCAACAACAACAGATCGCTACACTACAGGCCCTAATGGAACAGATTTTGAAGGATCATGCTGTGCAGGGGGAGAGTAGTTGTAAAGATGAGCTGAGGGGCAAGAGAAGAGAAGACAAAGGAGATGACCCAAGTGCCGAAAAATCAAGTGAGCTAGCAGATATTTCAAAATAGACTGCTCAGCAAGATGTAGTTCAGGGGGAGTCTGGTTCATTGTCTGGGGTTTAGAAGGATAAGGGCAAGGCTCTCGAGGCTACGAATGTAAAGGAAGAAGAGTTAATTGGAGCCTTGCTGGACTTAGAGATAAATGAGATTAGATTTGAGTTTCAAGATTACATAGATCAGGAGGAACTTGAAGAAGTAGATTTCACTCCTGAAGATGTAGCTGATTGGAAATTTGATGATGAGATACTTATTGATGAAGAAGATGAGGTCGATGAATTGGTAATAAGTAAACAGCAAGTCACAGAAGAGTATGTGAATGATGAACAGAGTCTAATAGACATAGAAATGCTTAAATCTGCTTTAAATGAAGAATCAGATACTGATAGATTGGATAGAGAGCTTACAAAGGAAGAGAAAGGGAATTATGGTTTAAAGGAGAAGTTAAGATAAAGGACCTGGCAATGAAGGAGAAGATGAAGATATCAAGTCCGGGGAAATTGTCTGGGAGTATACTTAGTTGGTTCTTTGATAAAGAACTGCAGCTCTTCATTCCAAAGAGAAAGGACGGGCTTCAATATCTCAGAAGAAGGCTAAGGAAATTCCACTCTCTGGCAAAGTGTGAAGTCAAATCCTTGGCATGGAAAGAGCTTGTAAACATCGGAGACGGCCCTTTCGCTGAAATCATAGAAAAAATCATTCAAAAGGATTGTTAGTCTAGGAAGATTGAAAGGCTCAAGCCAAGAACAGGCAAGCGGGTCATGGACGCTACAAGAATAGATCCATTAATTGGTAGGCCTTGGATGAAGATACACTATAAGTCGGTCAAATGTCTAAAGAAGGTTCCATTGAAGCTGATGCCACAAGGTGTCTTGAGTGACCTTATGTGGTGGTATATAGACAGCGAGACTGGAGAGGCAGTGATGGAAGACAGGTTAGAAAAAGTGATTTTGAGAGTCTACGATCCCTTGCACCTAGTCAACTTGTCTAAGGATGACCTACAGAAACTTCATGAACAGGCAATCTTTTTTGATGAAAATCTGAGATGTGAAGGCAAGAAATATGAGAAAGTTGTCAAGGTTTGTGTTGAGCAGGATCTTCATGCAGGTAGCAGTTTAAATAAGCCTACTTCTATAAAGTAATGAATATCTACTAGAAGCTATCATCAATGGGGAGTCTGTTGGTACACCCTATGTGACGATAGGAGAATAGATAGTCATTTATATTAGATAAGGCTTTATTAATACAAGTCATGGTTGCTTGTTCATGATTGTGTATGATGTTTACATTTGCATGTTAAGTTCATGATTGTGAAGATAAGTTCTTGATGTAATGAACTTGTGAGAATAAGTTCTTAAGGCATTAGGCTATGAACTTAAGTCACACAAGTTCATACGAACTTAGCTGACTTAAGTTAGTATCTGCATGGGCTTGAACTTTTAAGTTCGCGGGCTTGGGCCAGGCACGAACTTAATGGTTATATTATGAACTTGTTTGTGTAATCGCATAGACTTTTGGAGAGCTATGATTTCAGTGTTTTGTTAGAGTGCACGGACGAACTAGAAAGGGTTTTCAGAGAGTCTAGGAGCGATACACCGTGTGGGGTTGGTTTCATATCGGCTGGCATTGTGTTAGGCTCCAAGTTTCGGGCGTGATCGATCCATTTGCCGTCTAACGAGGATTCCACACTCGTTCGACGATGTCACGCCTTGATTCGATCAGTAGACGTGGTGACCTTACAGTTTTGGAGGAACATATGACTTATTAACAGGAGCAGTTGTCCTTTTATTATGGTTCTTGGGATGATGTCATTTATGTCTAGCAGGATAAGGCAAAAAAAACTTTAATGTCAGGAATCAAACGACGAAATTTGGACGGACATAAACGAAATAAAGTACTAATTTAATATCGTAAAACATCAAAATCAGGTTTATCTCTGTTTACATCATTCAAAACTTTGTCCTTCAAGACATTAGACTCAACAAAACTAGGAATGCAAGTTTGTGGCACATTCGCCTTATTAACAAAAACTCTCTCGCTAGACTCATACTGCTTCTTCAAAAACTCCTTTTCCCTACTTGAGATTGCGAACCTCTCTTTGCATCTGAGAGAACAAAATGAGATGTGTTAGGGGTCTGAGAAGATTTTTAGCAAGAAGAAGTACCTTGGTGGGTTTGTTTGTTACAAGACTGACCATTCTTGGATGAAGAATGTGAAATCTTCTTAGAAATAGTCCTTTTGAAGGATTTTGATGTCTCACCTTTGGAAACAGTGACAGGGACTTCTACCTTTTCTTTTCCTTTAATAGACACATACTTGATTACAAAAAATAAGTCTAACATTCTTCTTCAGCTAGAACTTCTGGCCAAGTTCTGTGATATGGCATGGTGTACCCGCAACCCAGAGTTTCGTAATCATATAAAGGATCATGTAGTTTATTAACCATATTTTCCATGGCTCCAGTACTGGTAAATCCTAAACCATACTTAGACCTCAACTCTCTAGGTTTATACATATTTATGGTTTAATCAGTTTGACCACGTTTGAAAAACATTTTTTCCATGTCTTTGAGTTTTTCGTTTAGTTTCGTTTTCTCAGCCATTACATACTCATAGTTGTAATAATTGTTAGATTTTTCAGATTTAAGCACTTGATGATCGTATTCTAATTTGGTAAGTTTAGAAATTACATCCGTTGTTACAGTATTAGTCTTAGACATTTGTTCTTGTAAATCTAAAATGTTTGTTTTCAATTCAGGCGATTCATTTTGAGCATCTCGAAGGGCAGTTTGAAAAACTATTATCTTTTTGGCCTCCTTACGTAAAACTTTTAATTCAGCAAGAAATTCGTCGGGCAGAAAACTTACCTCTTGATCTGTGGATGATTCCTTGCTTGAACTAGCGTCTTGAGCCATCAATGAGACTTCAGGTTTTGTACTTGTATCTTCTGCAGGCTGAGTGTCGGCAATAAAGCACATAGGATTCACGACATCCTCTTCATTATCAGTGTCTTCTAACCAGTGCTCCTCTTCAACGAACAGTGCTCTACCAGCATTCCTTTGCTTAGAGAGATTGTACTTCGTCTTGTAGTAGTTCTCATTCTCTTGCTTTGGAAGAAGACATTCTCCAGCAAAGTGTCCCGGTTTACGACAGTTGAAGCACCCTTGCTCTTTGTCATCAGCTTTATGTTCCTCCTCCTTTGGCTTCTTAGCTACTTCCCTCTTGTCGTCATACTTTCTACTCTTGGCTTCTCATCGAAGCTTGTTGGATGATTTGGGAAGCTTCTTCTGAATTGCATGAGTGAGTAATGCAATTTTCTTTTGAAGTTCAGTAACCTCTGGATCATTGCCGGCATCATCAATATAAGATTCAGAGGATTCAGAAATAATTTTGAGGAGTTTAGCAGCTTTAGAGGACTTTAGTTTGTTGTCTATAAGAAGGGAAAGTGTATCAGATGTGGTGGGTTCATCTACCTTCTTAGGTTCAAGTTTACTAGAGACTTCAGATTGATAGACTACGACACTATCAAGTAGATCATGGATGCTGATGTCATTTATCTCACGAGACGAATTGTTTCCATTCTGGTTTCAGAGAGTTTACAAATTTCCTATTCAGCTCTACTTGAGATTTGTTGACTCCATTCTTTCGGAGTTCATTCATCAGCATGCAGTAATAATGATACGTGGTCTTTAGAGACTCTCCATCTTTTGCTAAAAACATGTCATAGTCGTTTAAAGCATTTGTTTCACATTGCTTGGAATTTCGATCATTTCCTTGCATTTGCCTCTCAATTTCCTACCACATTTCTCGGGCAGTCATAAAACTATAAATGCCGATATTGATTTCATCCGGAACAGCCTGAATGATGAACGATCGAGCTATCCTATCAGCCTTAATCTGATTCAATTGAGAAGGCGTGTGAACTTTTTTGGGAAGTCCATCTTCTTCGATGTTAGCTTCGGCTGGATTAGGATGATCGAATTGTGCTGGACCTTTGTAGATTGAGTCTAGAATGTAAGCTAACTCCTGACGTTCTATGAAATCGAGGAAACGGGGTTTCCACAGATTGTAGCGTCCTCGATACAGAGTTGGAGGCCTGACGTCAGATCCCAAAGCGAAAGTGTTGCGGTTCATGTTGAAAGCTTCTTTGGACCGAGATTGGTAAGTGATTATAGCCTTAATTGTGAACACACTAAGTGAGATTCAGGAATATTCTAAGTGTTATGATAAGTAACTCGCGGATGAAGTGGTATCCAAGAGTTGTAACTCCTGGATGGAGTTGTCGATGAGGACTAAGAATATTTTGAAACTGAGTTGAGTTTGCTTAGTTAGCCGCAAGTAGGAAGTTGCGGATGAGGCTGTGTCTGCTAGTTGTCACTCGCGAGTGAAACAACAGTTGTGTTTTTACTTAGGAAGTTTTGGAGTTAAGTGTGTGTGTCTTGTGATCTGCAACTTGTAACTTGCGGATGAAGTATTGATGTCTTAGGCAATTTAACACAAATAAGTCACAAGTAGTATTATCCGAGAGTTATAACTCTCGGATGAAGCATGAAGTAAAAAGGACTTAGAAAAATTTAAGCAGATAACACAGCACTCAGTTATATCCGAGAGTTATAACTCTCGGATGAAGAATAGTTCTTAAAATCAGCGAGTTTAAACAGAAATTAAGCATAGATCTGAATGATTTTTGAATCAAATAACTTTATTTCACGAATTTGTGATTAAACAGTAAGATGTTCACCCGAAAGAATATAGTATCAAACGAGATTTAACCATAAACAGTTCAGAAATTTCAATTTCAAAGATCAAATGGAGGTGTTTTTTGTAGAATACGATGAACTTTCCAGAACTTTAACAATATTCAGAAAAAATTACAGAATTTTTAAGCAAAAAATTTCGAAAATCAGATATTATAGAACTTTAAAACCAATCTTTAGTCTCTGATACCAATTGTAATTCCCATATTAGAAGCATTCAATCTACATTCCATAATATAATAATCACATGAAGAACAATATGAATAATATTACGAACAATATGAACATTCAAAGATTAGAAAGACCTTAATAGCACTTCAATCCACATACATACATTCAGCCAAAAGATCACAAAAGAAACCTAGAAACAATCTATATATTGGCAACTAATTGGATCCAAGTCCATACCTATAGGTTGACCTTTTGGTCTTTTAACTCATTTACAATAAACTTTGAATCCTTACAACATGAGCACAAAACTAAGTTTCAACATTTACATTTTGACCACTCAAACTATCACAACATTGGTTCTAACATATATGGTTGAGAGAATTGGTTTCGCGGATTGTACTACTCCTTCGGACACCAAAATCAGACAAGTCTATAGTGGGGGAGAACACTGAGGAATCTACAGCCTGTCTGATAGGCAAATCTGGGCACTAAAAATGCTCCATATCAGACTCTGAGTCAAATGAGGTACATTCATCAGTTTTTAAATGCTAAATTTTTAAAGAATGAATGTAAATGGGACACACAAATACTTGAGTTAGAAGCAAATATACAGCTGAACAAGAAAAGTGTGTCAAAGCGGAACAATTGTCTCAATCACTAAAAGAAACACATGATACGTTTGAAAAGAACTGGTTAACCGAGCTTAATTTGGTCAAAACTTTTTTACATGAAAAAGTAATGGCTAAGGATAGGAACACTTAACTTAAGAATTGTATTGATACAATTACTAAGGAAAAGAGTTCTTTGAAGTTAGAACTATCTGTTCTTACAAAACGATTAGAGTCTTTCACGTGGAAAACTTATAAAATGAGACAAAGTTTAAAATGATTGAAAAAGAAAGAATAAGTTTGTACTCACGGATCAAAACCCTTGATGATGAATTTCTAGAATGGGGCCACACTGAACAAACTATTCATATGAATCAACCAAAAGAAACTAGGTTTTATCATTCCAAGGAAGGAATCGGTTTTAAAAATCCTATATTTTTTAAAAAAATGCACAATCGGTTTTACCAATGTTATTTGATATATGGTATATCGGACGCGGGTATCAGGCCTTCTTTTATTACTCATCTGAAGAAGTCCTGACCCGAGAGGAGGAGAAAAGAAATCAAAATGAAAACAGACAACTTTCTTTTACATATGAAAAGTTAAATGACAGTGTTCCTTACAGAGTACCCACTCTTGACGATGATTTCATTGTTAGCTATTTAGCAACAACAATGAAAGCCAAACCGGTGAAACCAATACCTCATCCTTATATTCTTACAACTGTTCTTAAACATAAAATCAAAGTTTTAGAAGAGGAATTAAGGAAACCTCGTGAGAAAGCCTTTGCGTATCAAGGAGCTCTTCTCACAAGTGAGGAAAAATTGGAAAAAGCAAATTTTTGAACATAGTGTAGACTTAACCGTTTACAAAGAATGGTTTAACACAGTTTAAGAAATGCTAAGTTCTCAGTTACGAGATTCACAAATCTCTCCTTCTACCAGTGTCCTACATTCATCACCTAACAAAGGCAAAACCAAATTTGAAGCCCCTTTAAACTATTTCAAAGGTGTGTGCTCAAAATCTTCAAAATTTGAGGTTTCCAAGAAGGCTAAGAGTAAATCAAAGTCTTAAAAGAAACTCACTCAACAAGAAAATCTCTCTAAATCCAAGCATTCCAAAAGTACTGACTCTCCTTGTTATGTACCTACAGATCATATAAGAAGGGTTCCCAAAACGACAATGCAAGACTTTTCTAGTTCTTTTTTTGTGAAGAAGGTTGTAATGCCAAGTGTGTTTGTTTCTAGTGATAGGGAGAATGTAATCTCAGAAAACAATGAATGTACTGTAACATATTCGATGTCATGTTTGATATATTCATTTGCTGAGCTGTTTACTTTATGTACTACTCGGTTTAGACGTCAAGTACTAGAAATGAATATATTTGTGTCATATCCAGAAAAACGAATTCCTAAAAAGACAAATAAAAACAGTGCATCATTGGCCTCATCGAAGACTGATTCACGTATTTTGCCTAGGTTTACACTAAAGGCAAATACTAAACAGATTTCGAAAACTCCCAAGCCATAGGTAACTTTGTACGTCCCGAGAGGTTCCCAAAGTATATAGCTTTAAGCTGTAGAGGGGGGGGGGGGTGAATACAGCTATTTAAAAACTACACACTATTTTCTCAATGTTTGTATGTATTATCAACAATGTTAATTACAAACAAGCTTGAATGCGGGAATAGTTTCAAAGCTTGAGATGACAGATACAACAGTAATGTTCAAGTCAAGCAAACGCAAACTAGTATTACAATGAATACACTCACTAAGGAAACACTCACTGTGTTTACAAGACTTAAGGGAACAAGCTTATTTAAAACAGCTTAGACACACAGATGCCTCGATTTACACAGAAGCTTGCAATGCATGAAAATCACACTTGCACGTTCACATCTTGGTTTTCAGCACTTAGCTTTCTTCACACTTCTTTCTTCCTTAGAAGCTTCCTTTTATACTCACTCAGAGGATCTAAGAGAAACATCTTCATTGGACGAAATGAAAAAGGAGAAGTCTTGTTGAAAAGACAACATAACCTTTTCTGCACTTTTCTGAAAAGCAGACTTGTCGTCACATGTGCAGAACTTTTGTCTTTTCACTTTGTCTACTGTTGCATTGCCTTTAACTAATTTAGGAATGTCAACTTTGCGTCTTTCTTCCTTGTAAAGGCCTATTTTGATATAAGAAAAAGGTCTGTCACCCTTTTTCAAATAACCTTTTGTCTTCATGTTACAGAACAGCTTGGCAGGCTGAGCAGTTCTGTTTTCCACTTTGTCTTCGACTTTGTAAACTGATCTTGTAGTCAAAAACAATACATGATGACTTGGAAACATATTCCATAAAGTGTTTAGCCTGTTCACAAAGAAGGTTCTTTGTCACAAAAGAACAGAACACTTTAAAAGTGCCCAAGCTGCTCACCATGTAGAGAGCAGCGTAGACAGTATATGTCCAGCCTGTTCAGCAGACAGAGCAGCTTGGACAAACTGTCTTAGTTGCAACACATGCAACATATAGAACAGCTTTAGACTGATATTGCAAATCATTTTTCAGGTTTCAATAAGGCATATAACAGGCCTTAAATTCAACCTTCAAATGCATCAACAGGTTTGATTATAAATCTCCCCCTCAGATGTAGAACAGGTTTGACTGAGGCCTTTTTGTGCCTAACAATCTCCCCCTATTTGCAATAACCAGTCTAAGCTGGTCTTATAAAAAATCACTATATATTTTTACAGTACATTTTGCTGAATTGAAATTACAACATTACAGTAAAGTAAAAGATCAGTTTATATATACACTGATTCTTGATTACACTAGAAGAACACATGTTCTTACAAGAGTACAACTAATATACTAAAGTATTTTACAACTAATGTAAAAGCAAAAATTACAACTTATGTAATAATGTACAACTAATGTACAATATGCACAACTAAT
>JAANYP010002959.1:63893-82409 GCA_020465985.1 Centrapalus pauciflorus | reverse complement strand
AAGTTGAAATAGTGTATTTAAGTTCATATCTGCAATGTTAGACTCAAAAACATGCAAAATGGTCCAAATAGAATTTCTGGAAAATATTGGAAAATTTATAAGTATGAACTCGGATCCGTATGGACCGAATTCGGACCATCCGAATTCGGAACCTGTTCAACCATTTCGGACTATATATAATCCGGACCAACAGTGACTTCGGACCCCATACACAATTCGGTCGTGTCCCAATTTCGGACCTTGCCCAATTTCGGACCATGCTCAATTCGGATCACACCCACTTCGGACCACCCAATTCGGACCATCCGGATTTCAGACCATCCGAATTCGGATCATTTAATTTTTAGAATACAAGTTTTAAGCAATTACTGACACAAATTCCCTATTACACTTACTTTACAGATCATTGTGGTGTTATCAAAACACACATTGATTCAGAGACAAGTCACACTATACCAATCACTGTGAGTAACAGATTGTCATTCTAACATTTATTGTTTTTGCATTCATGTTTATATATTCAATGGCATGTTCACATTGTTCATATACATCAATTGGCACTCATGATTACTTTGTTGTTATGATGCACACTCGTACTTGACATGTAACACACATGTAGCCAGCGTTCATTTGAAAGTGCATCTAGTTACATCATGCTTGCACTGCATGATCATTACTTCACAATCTGATGTGACCTGGACTGGGGCTGACAGCAGGACACTGTCGGGGACTGATTATCCCACTCGTTATCCCGTCAGGTTCGGCACATCCCTGATCAGCAATGCATGGTTTATACATACACTGAGGCTTACACTGCCTGTTTTCACATACATGGGGTTACACTGCCCATGGTTAAGCATTTCTTGTAAAGAAATATTTGTTGTTTGCATAATCTGTTATCTCACTAAGCATTAGCTTACAGTTGACTCACCATGTTTTCAGGCAAAGGCAAAAGTGTAGCTGGACCTTCTACTTAAGCAATTCACTTCAATATCCCGGAGACTTTAGAAGCTATTGGTACTTGAATGTAATAGCTTTGGGGTGGGATATTATGACTTGTAAAACAATTATGGTGTTGTAATAGTTAGACTTAAACACTTTTGTCGTGTACTTTTATTGCTTTAGTGTGGATTTGCTTAAAAACTAATTTAAGTATTCAATTTCAATTATCATGATATTTATTGGGTTGTATGATGATCCTGGTGATTTCAATTATAATATCAAAGCAAGAGGGTGTCACAAGACGCGCATCAGAGGATTTATATTTGCCAATGTCCCTTCGAGCAATAGAGTTGAGCTATGCATGAGCCTAGTGCAGTGCATGAGCAATAGAGCTGCGCTGTGCATGAGCCGAGTGCTGAGCATGAGCTTTTGAGCCCGCGATCAAAATTGCATGTTAAATATGAAATTCTACATTCTCACTCAGCAATTAAGCTTACCCCGTTGTTGCATTGTTATTCAAGTAAAGACAAAGGATTGGTTGGAGCTAGTTCATAGGTCAGGACTATGAAAGAGCTTGAAGTGGCTTAGAACCTGTTTCAACACCTTGGTACTTGACTGATCTGGGATACTGGGCTACTTTATATTTGTGTTTTTATGTAATAGTCTTGAAGTCTGTACCATATTACTAAGAATTTATATTTGTTTGTAATTAACTTTAATTCCACACTGTTAATAATTATCTTAGTTTCCTGATTGATATTGCATTGCCACTAGGGCCTAGTCTTAAGACCTTTAAGAGTCGAGACTCACATTGTGAGCCTCAGCAGCAGATGTGGTCGCCTTGCTAAAAAATGGTTGGTCTGCACTTTCCTTTTGTTTTTGTGCATTCTCAGCTATTCAATCTATAATATTATCTAAGGCGTCGGTAAACAAAAATTTGTCATCATCAGACTGAGTATTGAAGTTCTCAGGTGAGCGGTTTTCTCATTATCAGATTCATCAACTTATGGCCCCTATAGCCCCGTCTCAGAATTTTCTCTCTACTCCTCACACTAATCAGCAACCTCATCTTCTAGATCATCACATTGGGGGAGGCTCCAGGGGTAGGATCTCGCGGTGCTGCAAGAAACATAGGAGCATATTTAAGTATATAGTCTCGCACCCTAGGCACATCTATATTAGCATATTGTAGTAGTGACGGGCCATCGTTGTGGCCCGTAAAAATAATTTTAAATCTAACTATTAGCTTAGAGAAGTTAGGGTCGAATCCGCAGGGAGTGCATATGTGAATTAGGGTTAATTATCTAGTTTCTTTAGTTTATTAAAAGCGATTAAATTGTGAATTGGGTGATTTGTATAGAATAATGATTACAACTGAATTTATAATTAAAACAACAGCAAATAGGAGTGGATAAGAAGTTCATACCATAGTCTCTCAATTGATTTTGAATCCACATTACCTGGGAGCAACAGCTTGCAGCTGCTACATATTCTGCTTCAGTGGATGAGGTGGAAACAGTTGTCTGCTTTTTGCATTGCCAAGAGACCAGTCTTGCTCCTAAGTATTGACATCCACCAGTTGTGGATTTTCTGTCAATGTTGCATCCTCCATAGTCACTGTCAGAGTAGGCTGTTAGTTCAAGGGGAGAGTCTTTAGGATACCATAGGTCTAAATGTGGTTGGCCTTTGAGATATCTAAAGATTCTCTTAACAGCAACCAAATGAGAATCCTTTGGAGAGCATTGAAACCTAGCACACACACAGACAGCAAACATAATATCAGGTCTAGAAGATGTTAGATACATAAGAGATCCTATAAGAGATCTGTATAAATGAATGTCCACATCTATGCCATCCTTGTCTGTCTGGAGCTGCTTGTGAGGATCCATTGGAGTGCTTGCAACTTTGATGTCTTGATACCCAAACTTTTCCAGTATGTCTTTAACATACTTTGATTGAATTATGAAGAGACCAGTGGGCTTCTGCTTGACCTGCAATCCTAGAAAGAAAGTGAGTTCTCCCATTGAACTCATTTGAAACTTTTTGTGCATTAAGGCCTCAAACTCTTTGCACAAACAATCATTTGTTGAGCCAAAGATAATGTCATCAACATAGATTTGGACAAGCAGAATCTCAGTTTTGATGGACTTAGTGAAAAGTGTTTTGTCCAGAGTGCCTCTCTTGAACCCATTCTGTAGAAGGTATGATGACAGAGTGTCATACCATGCTCTGGGAGCTTGATGGAGACCATAGAGAGCCTTGTCTAACTTGTAGACCCTGTCTGGATACTTGTAGTCCTCAAAACCAGGAGGCTGACATACATAGACCCCCTCTTCAATTGTCCCATATAGAAAAGCAGACTTCACATCCATTTGATACACTATAAAACCTTTGAAACTTGCATAGGCCAAAAATAGTCTGATGGCTTCAATTCTTGCCAATGGAGCAAATACATAATCATAATCTATGCCTTCTTCTTGAGTGTACCCTTGTGCTACTAGCCTTGCTTTATTCTTGATGACTATCCCTCTCTCATCTTTCTTGTTTCTGAACACCCATCTTGTACCAATTGCTCTCTTTCCTTTAGGAAGATCAACCAGTGTCCATACATTCTGAATCTTGAACTGTAGAAGCTCTTCTTGCATTGCCTCAATCCAGGATGAATCTTTCAATGCTTCTGATGCCTTTTTAGGTTCTAGTTGAGACATGAAGCAGGCATGTTCAATTGCAGCTAGACTGAATTCAGGAACTGCTTGTTCAGCAACAACAGTCTCATTTTGAACCATTTTCCTTGTTTGTACAGGGGTACTTGGATCACCCAGTATTTGGTTGAGAGGATGATACTTGTGAATTCTAAGTGTAGGCTCTCTTTCTGTCTGAACAGAAGATCCAAGATTTATATAATCTCCATCAGGATCAGTGGATGGTTCAGTTTCTGGAACAACTTGACTTGAATCTGGGACTGTTTCCCTTTGTGTTGGAGCTGTTCTCTCAGGACTTGGGAGTGGCACTTCAGTGTCTGTATTTGTATCATGTTGAGCATTCAAAACCCCTGGAGGGTCACATGACAGAAGTGGTATAGTGGTGTATTCATCCCAATTGGTTGAATCTGCAGCAGGTTTGAAACTTTGTGCCAACAGCTTGAGAATTTGTATTGACAGCATGAGAATTTGTGTTGACAGCTTCAATCCTGTTTGCATCAGCTTCTGCAGTATACTCAACAAAGCTCAGAGAGTTTGTTAGTGAATCTAAATCAAACAACCAATCAGGTTCAATGCCTTTGACATTAGCAGTATTTTCATTAAATTCAACATTGGCACTTTCTTCAATGGTTTTAGACACACTGTTATATACTCTATAAGCTTTGCTTTGATTTGAGTAACCTACAAAGAATCCTCTTCAGCCTTACTCTCAAACTTCCCTAAGTGAGTCTTAGTGTGAAGAATGGTGCATGGACAACCAAATGACTTGAAAAAGACTATTAAGGGTATTCTATTATGGAATAACTCATAAGGAGTTTTCCCTTGTGATTGAACAACCTGAACCCTATTCAGAACATAACAGGCTGTATTAACAGCTTCTGCCCAGAAGGTCATTGGCAGTTTTGAATTAGATAACATTGTTCTAGCAGCCTCAATTAATGTTCTGTTCTTTCTTTCAGCTACACCGTTTTGCTGTGGTGTTCTTGGTGCACTATATTGTCTAGCAATACCTTTGGACTCACAAAAACTGTTTAGAATGTGATTTTTAAATTCAGTTCCATTGTCTGATCTTATCATCTTAACTTTTGAGTTGAATTGGTTTTCTATATTAAGAATAAATGGCTTAACTAGCTCAACAGTTTCATCTTTAGACCTAAGAAAGTAAACCCAAGTAAATCTGGTGAAATCATCAACAATAACTAAACAGTAATCCCTTTTATTCAAACTCAAAACAGATGTTGGACCAAATAGATCCAAATGAATCAGCTGAAGAGCAGATGAGATTGAATTTATTTCCTTGGCCTTATGAGAAGTTTTGTGTTGCTTGCCTTTAAGGCATGCTACACAATGATCATCACATATGAACTCCTTTTGTGGTAAACCTCTTACCAGATTCTTTTTGACTAAAATGTTCATGGACTTGAAGTTCATGTGACACATTCTTCTATGCCAAAGAGCAGACTCATTGGATGATGCTTTGGATATCAAACAGCTTAAAGTATTTGATTTGGATAAAAGATCTGTGTCCAAACAGTAGACATTGTCCTTTCTTGGTGTTCTTAGTAAAACAAGATTTTCAGGAATTTTGAAAGCTTTTGAAAGAACAATGCACTCAGAATCTGTAAACAAAACAATGTTTTCTTTGTCACGGATTTGAGAGACACTTAATAAATTATACTTAAGCTGTTCAACATACAAAACATCATTGAAAATCATGTTGCCTGCATTAACAGTACCTTTACCTGTAACCTTACCTCCTTTTGAGTTGCCTCCAAATGCAACAAATCCTCCATCAAAGCCTTTGAAATTTGACAAGCACTGAGAATTGCCTGTCATGTGCCTAGAGCATCCACTGTCCAAATGCCATCTTGTTTTATGAGGTGACCTGTGGTTGCCCTGCACAAATAAAAGCTTAGTTAGTAGAGGAGTAAACCCAAACCAAATTGGTTTTGGGTTGGCCTTGTGCATTGACATAACTAAATACTGTTTTTGACTTCGTATATTTAGTGAGATCCACTGATGGGGTCTTTGGAGAGTATTTAGTGATTATATGAGGTATCCAGGTATTTTGATCATCTTTTCTTCCAACAGTCTCAGATGATTCAAAAATAGTTCCAGATTGATGCTTAGCAGTTTGACCTGTGATTGTAGTGCTAACAGCTTCAGACTTTGCCCTAACAGCTTCAGATTTTGACTTAACAGTCTGATCTTTTGCATCAGCAGTTTGATCTGAAGATTTGTCTTTGACACACCATATTTGTTTAAAACTTAATTTAGGCATTGCCAAAACTTGTTTTTGGTGTGTGGACTGTTGTTTATTAACTTTTGAAAGCCTGTGATCAACTGTTTTCTTTGGAACTGTTGTAGCAGAAGGTTTGACCTTTGAATTTTTGACATGAGTAGGACTTGATTTTTTATGAATCACAGTCTGTTTTGCAACAGCTGGTTTATAAAAACAATCCTTGGCCAAATGATTCTTCCTTCCACAGTGAAAACATCTTTTGACTGTTTGAATTGGAGAACCAGTTTTATTTGAAAATTTCTGGTTCTTGTTCCTCTGATTTCCCCTTACTTGCTGTTGTTTGGGAAACTTTTGAACACCATGCTTTTGGCATGTGCAGACTGGAACATTTTTACCTCTTTTATTATTCTTTGAAGAAGATGCAGTGTTACAGTTAGAATGTACAGAAACTTGTGGAGCAGCATTGCATACACTCATCTTCTCTTTTCCTTTCTTACTGGGGGCTTGGATCTCTATAGGTGCACTCATTGTTTTGTGTTCTTTCTCAACTGCTGTACACTCACAGTCTCTATTTTGAATCTGATCTTCTTTAGATTCAGGACTGTTATCAAGGATAGGATCTACAATAGTCATAGCCTCATCTAATGGTTCATTGACAAGCCTGTCAGCAACTTCACTCATTGGATAGATGTATTTGTTGTTGTATGGAGGTGGAGTAGCCCTGTAGCCTATGCCTTGTTTGGGATTAACCTGAGATTTTACCCTATCTTTAAATTGGACTTCCATTAGGTGTTCCAGCTTTTGATTAGCCAATTTGAAGTTACCTAGATCTATATTGACAGATTCTAGTTTCTTATTAGCCTCTAACACCTTTTGTTCAGTCTCTTCTACCTTTTTATTAAGGGATTCTATTTTCTTATTTAGCTCCTTTTTCTCCCACTCATGATATGTTCTATCATGTCCCATTTGAATCTCATTATCCTTATAGTCATTGATCTGTTTTTTAAGATCTTCTATGGCTTGCATGTATTCATATCTCCTCTCTTCCATCTTAGCCAGAGTTTTGCACATGCTCTCATTATGGTCTCTGTACTTTTTAACCATATTTTTGCATGATTGAGAGCAGAGTTTAGAATTTACCTCAGATGGTAGTTCAGTGGAGGAGACATTTGATGTTTCTGCCATCAGAGCTTGATTTTGAAATTCTTCCACTGTCTGATCACTCCAGTCAAACACATTATCTTCTTGAGAGACAAGGGCTTGTGATGATGAAGCCTGATTAGCCTGTTGAGGCCTTGATGATTGTTGACTTTGAGATCTGCATTCTCTGGCAAAGTGACCAAGTTTATGACATTTGTAACACTCACCTTTTGACTTATCAAAAGCTGGTTTGCCTTCTGTTCTGGCTTGAAAGTTGGTTCTGCCAGTTCTTTTCAGAAACCTTTTGGCCCTCATGGTCAGCATTGCATGTTGCCACTTCAAATCCATCTCTTCAAGATCATCTGGATGAATCTGTTCTAGATCTTCAGCATTTAGAGCAAACAGTCCATCATTGGCAACAAAAGCCTCATAGTGAGCTTCAGTAGAGTTGCCATCACCACCTGAAAAGTAATCACTGCCATTAGATTTATCAGATGATAGAAGAGCAGTATTGTGATTATAAGAAAGAGATTTCTTTTTAGTATCAATCTCAGTCTCAAACACTCTCAGACTGTTGTACAGATCATCTAGTTCTATTTCATCAAGAGTGTCTTTTGTTCTCCATTGTGCAGCATAAACTGTCCATTCTTCTCCAAGAGATCTGAGAAACTTTCTGTTGACCTCATCTTGATCCAGGCTGACTTTTGCACTTTCCAGTTCACTTATCAGTTTGTTGAACCTGTTAAAAATTTGAGTAAGGTTTTCATTCTTGCCACCAGAAAAGCTCTCATACTGCTGTTTCAAAAGATCCTTTTGATTTCTCTTAGTACTGGCATTACCAGCAAATCTTTTCTCTAAAGCATTCCAAAGAGAATGAGCAGTATAAAACTTTTTGAACTGATGTTGATAAGCATTAGGAATGGCTATTTGTAAAAGTGTAAGAGCTTTCACTTCATTCATTCTAGCCTTTCTTTCAAGTTCAGTTTTTGGAGGAGTTTTGACTGGTTTTCCCTCATCATCAAGTTCTGGATCAACTACAGGAGGAAATTCAACAGCTTCCCATATGGCATAATCAATGAATTGAATATGCTGTTGAATCCTGAGTTTCCACATCTCAAACTCAATGGGCTTGAGCATAGGCACTTTGCGTCCTTGCCCAGATCCACTACTGCTATTATCAAAATCCATTGCAAAAGATTAAAAATTTAAAAGAAAGCTTTCGACTTTGAAAAACAAAGAACAACCTGTCTCTGATACCACTTGTCAGGATCAGAACTTAATTAACCAAGACTAACTGATTTGAATTTATCAGAGTATAAATCAATAATCTTGCTTTGAATCAAAGTTTAATTAAGAAGTTTGCGGAATAACACTTAATTATTTTAACAAAAGCTTTTAGAATCAATAGCAAATAAACAAAAGTAATAATCAGAATTGCTTGTATTGCTGACTTCAATGATTACAATCACCTCTAATCTGTTTGATTAGACGAAGAACACAAACTGTTCTTAGGGTTTTACAACCTTAGAGGCTTTGAGAAAACTCAAACAAAAAGCAATTACAATCTTGAATACGCAGAAAACTCCTATACAATAGAAAGACCTATTCTATGTATTTATATTGCTTCTTGATTTGTTTCCTTGAAGGACTATGACTTCTCTGATAGTAGATATGCTGGAATCTTCGTGTAAATATCTTTTCGTGAAAATCAGCACTTTCTGTTTGTAAAACTGTTGAGCAGCTTGAATCACCTGACAGCTTGAACAGAGCAGCTTGAGTTCATTTACTCTGGCAGCTTGAACTTTTACACTAACAGCTCGAGATTCTTCAACTAACAGCATGAACTTTGTATTTACACAGAAATTCTACTAACAGTTTGAGAAGTCTAACTAACAGCTTGAACTACTTAGAATATTTCCCAACATTGTCCCCAATGTCAAGCAATATCAAATAAAGCACGATGAAAGGGAAAAGAGCTACTCCCCTAATGTAGCTTCCGAGATGGCATAAGCTGGCACGGGGAAAGACGAAGACCTGAATCAACAAAATGGAGCAAGCACCTACATAAAGAAATAAAACGTAATATAGACTAAAATATGTAGAAATGTAAAATGCAATTAATCTAAAATACATAAAATAAGGAAAAAGATAGGGATTTTTGCAAACAGCCCCTCAAAAGGCCCCTGGCCGTGGATCCTGATTGAAATGTTGGTCATGGAATTGGAAGTGCTCATCAGAGAATTGGCTCGAAGTAAAATCTTGAGGCGCTTGGAAGTGATCCTGGTTGTACTGGTGGGGTTGGAATGGCTGCGGCTGGTACTGTGGTGGAGGCGTCGGTTCGTATCCTTGCCCCCCCTGAAGATATGCCGAGAAATGATCGTAATATGTCTTTGGGAAGACATTGCGAAGTGGTCAAAGTTTGTCCGGAGACCGCGCATGTGGTTCCTAGAAGCGTCAAACCGCGCATTGTGTGCCGCCAAACGAGCGTCTATATGATCAAACCTTGCGGTTTGATTAGAAAACCCCGTGTTCATCGCCATAAACCCATCCCTAATAGTTACCCCAAAGCGGCCATCTGATTTTCTAACCCTGAGATACGTGGCCCCCAACCGGCTGAGCTTCGGTGGGCTGGCTATGGTTCCTCCATCTCAACCTCCTCGTCTTCTTCCTCTTCCTCCTCTACCTCTACCCATCTCCCCCGTGGTTTGGAACGACCACTAAAAATAATTACCCTCTACGTCGGATAATCCCGTTAGACTATCTTTGTTTGTGTCATATAATGTTCGTCTGTCGTCTTCATCGGGGCACAGGCTTTCAAGGAGCTGAGAGTAGCCGGGGTCAATAAGTTGTATGACCGGGCTAATCGGGTAATGTAACGATATGCGGTTATTGCGCTCTTCTCCTTTTTTTCTGATTCGTTCTTTAAGAAGGCCGCTAGATGGTATGGAACGCAACAATGATATTCGGGTGAGAGGACGTAGAAAAGGAACTCTAGATCATGCAAGTAAACTTTTTCTTGACTTTGTTTCCTTCCGGCGATGGTGAACGTTAGGAATCGATGATCAAGCCGATCGATTATGTCGTACAGTTGAGATTCTTCCGTCTTCTTGGGGTCAAACATGCCAGTAGCAATCTGCCCCCAAAAACCTTGCATGTTGAAGTGATCCAACCGATCTATGAATCCTGTGGCAATATAATCGGCAAAGTTCGGATGGTTCACGTCTTGACGGGAGTACACCCCCATCCGGACTGCAAGATCTATGACTGAAAGAGATCTCTCAACTCCACCAAGACGAAGGTTATCTTGTCATCGTCGTCCAGATCGGAATTTCCAAGGAGGAAGCTATAGGTGGCCATGAACTCGCGGGTGAGTTCCACGTATGAGATCTCGTCAAGGTTTATAAGATTTAACCACGCGTTTGAAGTGAAGTTTCTGAATTCCACCTTGAATTTCTCTTGTAATTGCATGGCTAAATCCACATGACTAGCTCTCTCGACCGCTCTCAAAAAATCCCAGTCTACACATCTCTCCGGATAAATCTCTCTTTTTTTAATCGTTTTCATTGCCTTTTTGTAAGATTCCCTCCGCCTTGCCGAAGCCACATTATCAAAATTTATGAACGCTTGGGCATCACCCATGGCTACCGGCACGTTCTCATCTTGAGCCCCCGAACGGGAACACGAACCTCTTAGCCACTTTCCAAGACCCGACATATTTCTACAAAACACAATTCAATCGAATCACCAAAATGTACGAGTACCAAAATTAAGAACAACATTCATTTTAAATACCCACACAACCCACATTACACTCTCCTCAAGAAAAATCACTCAACAACACTATTAAAGTGCAAAAATTTTGATAACAGTGCAATTTCCCTATAAGTAAACAACATTTTTCTTCCCAAACAAATAAAGAACCTAGACAAGGAACTCTATCAAAAACAAATATCAATCTTCATCTCAAAAAAAAATGAAACATCATCAATATTTCTTAACAATTATCTAAAGCAAATGAAAAAATCTATCATCTAAGAGAAAGGAACTTGAAGAGAGCATAAGAATTTATCAATACCCTTTAACAAGCAAAATAATCAACAAGAAACAATGGAGACATAAGAGAACCACAATTCATGAAGATTAACTTACCATAGATGAAAGAGAGAAACAATGTAAGACAAACATGCCTTTGATTAAGGAGAAAAGGGTAAAAGTTGAAGATCTAAATATGAGAAAATGGTGTTTTGGGGACAAAAATCACAGAGGGGAGCATTTTTTGAGGGGTGGTTTGTGTTTTGCGAATGAAACTAGTGGCTAGGGTTTTAATCGGTCAGGGTTAGTCGCGCCGCGAGGATGCTGTATGTCGTGTCGCGAAGAACAATCTGTAAACGAGGGGGAACATAGGCGTCTTAAGTCGCGTCGCTACCTGGGTAGTAGTCGAGCCGCTACTAACAATCTGTGAAACTAACCAGTTGTTTGCAAAACTTCGATTATTATTATATATTTTTTTACCACTTAAATATTTAAACAAAAGAAACCTTAACTTAAAAATAAAAATAAAAACTTCTTTTGCAACAACTTAACTATGAGAAAATAAAATTATGACAAACAAAACAAAATGGAAAAAAATACGGGATAGATGCTTGTTTATTAACGAGTCCCAAGCTCGACTCACTCTCGTCATTCAACTTTTGTTAGAGATCAAATTAATGATTTCTCCACCTTCCTCCCGTGATCGATCCGGAAAATAATGATTCAATCGGTGTCCGTTCACTCTAAAATTCTCGCCCTCGGTTTGTGAAAGTTCCATGGTTCCGTATGGGTGATGGGCCGTCGTTGTGACCCACTGATTTAATCCTTAAATCCACTATTTAGCTAGATAAATAAGGGTCGAATCCACAGGGAGTGTGGTCGTAACTAGGATTAGGTTATTAGCCTTATAAGTTAAGTTTATTGAAAGCATTTAAATTGTGAAATTGTGGGTTGGAATGAGTTGTTTAGAGTAATGGTTTGATATTGCTTGTAACTAAAATTAAGAACGAAGTAACTAACGAAGAAGATAAACAATCAAGATACGAATAACCATTCACGGAATCACCACGGCCTAAGTATTACTCACTATAATTTCATGCAACGATCACATGGTCATAATCAATTGCACGACTAAATTAATCAAATGTATTTTAAACAATAACTCTCAGCATAGCGTATGCAACATTAATACTCATCTTAATCCCTAAACTAATGGGCTCGGCACAAATAATAAAACCACTATAAACTATCTTGCTTTTACCAATCGCAACACATAATCATAATCAAATGTTTATCATTTGCATACACATAATAGATCTCGCCTAATACGAATACATCAAAACATAGAAATTAAAGAAGAGTAAACTTAGCCGTAGATCCTCCGCAAATGGCTAACTGGATTAGCGACTCATCGTATGATTGTCACAATCACAGATCTAGGCCATTGAGTAGCTTGCGAACCACCATCTTTGTTCTCGTATCGTAGATCCATTCCGGCAGGGCTTCGGCACACTTGCACACACATCGGGACTATTCTCAAAAGCTGCCCCTTCACTCATATATATAGGGAATCGAGATTAGAGTTTCCAGGGTTGAAAAACGCGTTTTGGCGCCGCACCAGCGCAGGCTAGGCGCAGGCCTGCGCCCCCCTGCGCCCGGATGCGACGAAGGTTTAGTTGGCGTGTGCTGGAATATATCTCGACTGTTTGGGCGCTATGTGTAGCGCAGGGTGGCGTAGGCCTGCACCCCCTAAGCCTAATTTGCTCCCTGAATTCTGTCGGATTGCTTCTTTTTATTATCTTGGCCCTGAAATACAAACTTGGAGTAATAATATGGATTTAACGAAGTATCGGTGCGTAAAATTATCATAATATGACTCAGAAACCGTATAATTTATAGACTCATCAGATCTTCCCAACTTAACTCTTGGTCATCCGCGAACAAGCTTTTGGAATCAGAACTAACTAAGTAACGAGCATGAATTTGCAGTGAGTCTAAGAATTTTATGTCAAGCTAGCCTTCGTACTAATGTATTAATATTCTTAACATGTAAATTGAAGACGATTTCAGTTAAAAAATACCTCTCTTAGAATTTATATAATGTATCTCACTTTTGAAAATACCCTTTTAGCTCAAGGTTACAATACTTAAAACATGTTGGTCTTCCGTCCATCTTTTTCCTCTTTGCATGTTAACATCAAATTTTCTTTTTAACACCATACTTCTATCTATATTCTTTTAACTAAATTAGCTAGATGGTCCATGTAACGAGATTTTGATCAACCGCTCCCAAACCAAATGGTTTTATGGGATTAGGCATGAGTGGTACCCATACGGACTTAATTTCCCGAACCATCTAGACTACAGTTAATTACTTTTGAGGCTAAAACATGATTAAGTTCTCCCCCTTATTGCATGGGTTTCCAAAATCTTTTGACACAAAACTTATATTTAAGCCCAAATAAATTTTAACGTACTTGAATTCATTTTACATGGAAAAAATTTTAATTATTACTACGACTCTTTTCTTAATTATAAAATATCCTGTCAACACCAGCCAATTCTCTCGCACATGTATTTTCTAAGTATCATCATTTTCCACAGCTCGATTGGAAAACAAGACTCAAATGGGGAATAAATGACAGACTATAGAAACATTATAAACTCTAAATAGGACTCGGCTAAGAACTAAAAATGAAATTACGATAAAGAAATCGAATGCATAACAGAATTAAATAAAATGAAATAAAAGACAAAAAAGTAAAGAACAAGGAAAGGTAGTACCCGATCATTCAAATGGAGGAGGGGGCGGAGAAGGACCGAAGACGCTGTTGAAAAAGTCGGTATACGGGTTCTGGCCATTAGTGAACTGTGCAATCGGCGGAACCAAGTGAGGGGGCATCGGGTCTGGGAGGTCCTGATAAGTCGGGATAGCGCTGATAAGTATCTACGGCAGGTTTATAGGCATGGTAGTCGGGCATCGTGTAATCTTAATAAGACTGATATGGCATACCAGCCATGGAATCCACGTGGTGTCGGACTCCCTCCCAATATGCCCAGTCATGGTGCTAGTAGTAGGCATTTTGATATGCCAGGGCTCTCTGCCCATCCTGTAACTGATCTACCCGACCTGCTAAGTGACCGACCCTATCATAAATATGGGTCATACGCCCATTCATCTCATCTAGCCTCTGGGTCACATCCTCTCGGAACTCACCCTGACCCACGGCTATATCCTCAATCCGCCTCATCATGCGGTCAAAATCAAAACTGTCATTACCTCGACTGCGCGAGGTAGACGCACCTAAGTTCGGCTCAGAATGCTGAACTCCCGCATCATTGGCGGCCTTCTCCTCTCTCTCTCTCCTCTCATCCTCAGTATAGTTCTCGATATACGACTCATTTGTCTCTTTGTCGAATATCTCGAACCCTTCGTCAGCTTCCTTAAAAATCAAGGTAGGGAACATGTCGGCCGTAATGAACGTCGCCGAAATGGGGGATAGCAGGGAATCGGGCGAAAGTAAGCTCGTCCTCTCAAGGAACTTGGAGATCAACCAAGCACGGGCGATGTCATACATGGCCCATAAATCATTTATAATTTTCCATGCAAAGGACAATCTGGGCCTACCCTTAAGAAAGGCGTGAAAGACTGTGATATCCGTACGCCTGACTTTGGTCAGGTCACTACCACGAGGTAAGATGTTATTCACAAGAATCTTGTGAAGCACCTTACATCTCGGAGATAAAGCCTTTCAGCTGTAGGAAGTGGAGGACTCGGACACCAAAATGGATGGGATAAAGACTCTATTACCCTGCTCCATCCACTCCCCTCACCAAGTTATATTAGTGAAGGCCAACTGGGCCTCATTCCTATATTCGTACCCCTGCTGGTTAGACCCTTCGTAGCCTACCCCAGTATCTAAATTAAATAATGAGAGAAGGATTTGTGCATCCATCGCCACATCTCTACCATGGACAGTACCTATCAACCTAAAGTCGTTCGCTGAACGGCCCGTCTCCCTCCGTAGGGTAGACATCCACTCGACTACATCGGACTGATAAATATCATTGCCGCCCATGTCTAACACACTTTACCTCCCCAAATAGTAAAAAAGGTATGGGATCCCGTAATCCTCAAAATCACTCCTCTTAACTCTCTTTTCAGTCAACACTTTATTTAAATATTTCTTATATAAAAACAAGTGCGTTCTAATATGTTTGGGGTGTTGGGATAATAGGAGGTTTGTGGACCAATCTATCGGGACATTAACATTTTGGGTTTGTTGCCTCACTCTCCTTGCCGTCAACAATTTGTGCCAACCAACCACAATATGTATGTGATAAATTAAATAATGTAACCTATAAATGCAATTTGCACAATTACGCTTACTTAAAAGATGCAATTATATATATATATATATATATATATATATATATATATATATATATATATATATATATATATATATATATATATATATATATATATATATATATACATACACACACTCTTTTACGCTCACATTTTGCATCCTATATATAATCTATAATTTGTCGTTATTTTAAGCACTAAACATTTATCATGTTTTCAAATAAAAACCATTTAGCACATAGGATTAATTTTTTTAAGCTAATCACCCAAGTTTTATAATTTTAACAATATATGCACATTTAGGCAACCAACTTTATAAATCCAAATTAATTTCTACAAATTAACCATGACAAATTAACTAACTTAACAAATAAACACATATATCATAAAACATACATCAGGGTTATCATCAAAATCATGCAATTTCACATACTTTGACTCTAAAAAGTCAAAATTACCATGAAAACTCCATTGATGACCATGAAGCTCAAGCTTTCATTTTTGCTCAAAAAGTATGAAGTAAGTTGCAATAACTCAATAAAAACACTAACCTTGGTGATTGGAAGCTTAACTTGGTACAAATCTAGCTTTTTTCTTCCACACTTTCTATACCCAAAAAATCTTCAAAATGGATGAAACTACCCACAAGGAGGTAATTTCTAACCAAGATCTTTGATATTTGTGAAAATGTAGGTGTTTTGAAGCTTAAATTTGTAAATTTTTGGCACAAAATTGATGTTTTTGGGAGAGAGTCGCACACCCAAGCGTAGCCCATTGTTCTAGGGTTGTGAAAATGGTGAGTTGGGGCTCAAATCTGCATTTTAAGGCGACGGGATGTAGGGCCAGCGCAGACCTGCGCCCCCCTGCACCCAAATCTGTTAAAATTTCAATTTTTTACTGTTTTGGTACGCCTGTAAATCTTTCTAATTTTTGATATGGAATGTAGTCTAATTTTTTTTTGTGAGGGCTAAATTAATTAATTAATTTTATCATTATAACCTACCCTCACCAACCTAGACTTTTGTGACGTCCTCGTCACATCAAAATTAATTTATTGTTTAAGAACATAGAAAGATAGATCGGTACATATTCCTTATTCATAATAATTAAACTTAAACAAACAAATAATTAAACAAACAAAATTTAACTTTTATAATTCAACTTAAATAAACATCGCACTTTAAAATAAAAATAAAATACTATTACAATCCAAATAAATGTAAATAAACAAACCAAACAAAATAAATCACCACATCAGAAATAATCCGAACCATACTTAATGTTTTAGCACGCGTAATTAAAATAAATATTCAAATAATTATAAAATCATCATTCGGCCTGAGGTGTGACAATTTCTTCCAACTCTCCGATAGTGATCTAAAGATTGGTGAGCCAGTCTGAGTGCGTGTTAAACAGATGATCATTTTTCTTTTGATTTTCCCGAAGCATTTGGATCTCCTTAATCAAGATGTTGTTTGTATTTACTAACTCTCCAACTGTCTCTTTCAACTTGTGCACTTGATCCCAAACGAGATCAACAGTCTCGACCCTCTTCCATGGCCTCTGATCATCTTCATCAACTTCCATTCGGGCTTTTCCTTTATTATTCTGTCTTTCAGGTACAGGTTCTGGGGCTTTGAAAGGGATTTGGGTCATTTTTGCAGATTTTGGACAACGAATTTGGAAACCTCTCTCGGTACGTTCAAAAACTAGCCCTGCCATCATAAATCCTGTAAACCATAAGGTATTTTGGGATAAGGATCTGTATGGGCAAATCCTCAGACACAGCCTTTTC
This sequence comes from Centrapalus pauciflorus, assembly GCA_020465985.1. Lineage (NCBI taxonomy): Eukaryota > Viridiplantae > Streptophyta > Magnoliopsida > Asterales > Asteraceae > Centrapalus > Centrapalus pauciflorus. The sequence continues at coordinate 65,184 of JAANYP010002959.1, read as the reverse complement.
TACCACGAATAATTCGGTTAACATCCTACAATGGGGGTAACTTATCCCTTGGCCTAAGACATGGCATTCCCACAAATTTTGCATAATAATGTGTCCTAAGGATATTGTCGGGTGTCCAGTCATTAAAGCATGTACTACCAGAATTTCTTGTGGTTTCACGTATGTGGTGTCTTGATGACGCGGAAGTATGTTAAAGATAACAAACTTCCACATAACTTTGGCTAACGGGCATAAATCACCTCTATTGAAGGCGGTATAGGTACGGGCAGTTCTAATTGAAATACCAAAAACGGTTACTATCATTTGATCCCATTGATTAGTCCATTTGTTAACGGTACGCATTCTATCCCCCTGGGTATTAGACAATGTCCATAACTCCATACGACGAGGTGTGTTTCGGTGTCAATTAAGAATTCTTCATATAATTTTTTCTCTAGAGATTAACACCTCTTTGTTTCCTACCCTTCCAACTAGTTCAAAATCATACTCCTCAGATCTCTCAATCCTACGCATTGTGGCGAACCACTGTTGGATTAAACTAGTATGAATATACAGAAGTTCCCATTGTATGGCTTTAGTCCATCCTAGCCTCTCAAAGCACTCTAATATTTCAAAATTATCGAAATCAGACTCTTTTATGGTAAGCTCTATGAGAAACCTAGGGGTTTTACCATTGTTAGTGTTTGGTGGAATTTCAGGGAACTCCACATTGAGTGGTTTTTCGAAACGAACATCCCTAGGGTCGTGGGTTTCCATTCTAGGTTTTTGGGAAGTTCCAGGACGGTTACCGTTTGCATGAAATTGGGTTGACATCTAAAAATAATGCAAAAACAAAGTACTAAAAATGTGGGGTTTTTATGTAAATGATGCATGATAATTTTAAACACCCTTTTTTTGACAATATTAAACTAATCGATAAAAACCACATAATTCCAAAGAACTCAACCCATGCATGCATGATAAAACTTAATGAAACTAGGGTAGAATGAAGTTAAAGGGATTCTAGGAAGTATACCTTGCTAACCTTTGGGATAAACAAGCGTCGGATCAAAGAATTGACGTAGAAAAGACGAATTTTTAATGTTTTTAGGCTTAGAAAAATGAAATCTCCGTCTTTTGGAACTGGAATTAGGGTTTTGGAATTATGGGAATGATCACTACCATTTTTATAAGATTTCGAGCGCGTCGGGCCGCAGGGCAAGCGCAGGCCTGCGCCCGGGCCTCTGGATTCGCGTTCTGGGTCGTGCACTGGTCTTGGAACCCTAATTCTTTAATTTTTTTAATTTTACGG
>JAANYP010002959.1:0-57264 GCA_020465985.1 Centrapalus pauciflorus | reverse complement strand
ATGAATGAAGTGAAAGCACTGACATTATTACAAATAGCCATTCCTAATGCTTATCAACATCAGTTTAAGAAGTTTTATACTGCTCACTCTCTTTGGAATGCCTTAGAGAAGAGGTTTGCTGGTAATGCAAGTACCAAGAGGAATCAAAAGGACCTTTTGAAACAGCAGTATGAAAACTTTTCTGGTGGCAAGAATGAAAACCTCACTCAAATCTTTGACAGGTTCAACAAACTGATAAGTGAACTGGAAAGTGCACGGGTCAATCTGGATCAAGATGAGGTCAACAGAAAGTTTCTCAGATCTCTTGGAGAAGAATGGACAGTCTATGCTGCACAGTGGAGAACAAAAGACACACTTAATGAAATAGAATTGGATGATCTATACAACAGTCTAAGAGTGTTTGAGACTGAAATTGACGCTAAAAAGAAATCCTTTTCTTATAATCACAACACTGCTCTTTTGTCCTCTGAAAAATCTAGTAACTGTGATCCTTTTTCAGGTGGTGATGGCAATTCTGCTGAAACTCATTACGAAGCTTTTGTTGCCAATGATGGATTATTTGCTCTAAATGTTGAAGACTTGGAACAAATCCATCCTGATGATCTTGAAGAGATGGATTTAAAGTGGCAACATGCAATGCTGACCATGAGAGCCAAAAGATTCCTGAAAAGAACTGGAAGGACCAACTTTCAAGCCAAAACACATGGCAAACCATCTTTTGATAAATCAAAAGTGGAATGCTATAAATGCCATAAGCTTGGTCACTTTGCCAGAGAATGTAGATCTCAAGGTCAACAGCCATCAAGGAGTTCACAGCACATCCAAGCTTCCTCATCAACAGCACTTGTCTCTCAAGAAGACAATGTGTTTGACTGGAGTGATCAGACAGAGGAAGAATTTCAAAATCAAGCACTGATGGCAGAAACCTCAAATGTCTCCTCAACTGAACTACCATCTGAGGTAAACTCTAAACTCTGCTCTCAATCATGCAAAAATATGGTTAAAAAGTACAGAGATCATAATGAGAGCATGTGCAAAACTCTAGCTAAGATGGAAGAAAGGAGATATGAATATATGCAAGCCATAGAAGATCTGGAAAAACAGATCAATGACTACAAGGATAATGAGCTTCAAATGGGATATGATAGAAACTATCATGAATGGGAGAAAAGGAACTCAACAAGAAAATAGAATCTTTGAATAAAAAGATAGAAGAATCTGAACAGAAGGTGTTAGAGGCTAATAAGAAACTAGAATCTGTTAACATAGATTTAGGTAACTTCAAGTTAGCAAATCAAAAGCTAGAACACCTAATGAAAGTTCAATTCAAAGACAGAGTCAAATCCCAGGTCAATCCCAAAGAAGGAATAGGATACAATGCTACTCCACCTCCATATAATAACAAGTACATTCATCCAATGAGTGAAGTTGCTGATAGACTTGTCAATGAACCACTAGATGAGTCTATGACTATTGTAGATCCTATCCTTGATAGCAGTCCTGAACCAAAGGAAGATAACAGTCAAAATAGAGACTGTGACACAAAGAGTGCACCCATAGAAGTCCAAGTTCCTAGTAAGAAAGGAAAAGAGAAGATGAGTGTATGCAATGCTACTCCACAAGTTTCTGTACATTCTAACTGTAACACTGCATCTTCATCAAAAGGAACTAAAGGAGGTAAAACTGTTTCAATCTGCACATGCCAAAAGCATGGTGTTCAAAAGTTTCCTAAACAACAGCAGGTAAGAGGAAATCAGAGAAACAAAAACCAGAAATTGACAGAAAAGTCTGGTGTGCTAATCCAAACTGTCAAAAGATGCTTTCACTGTGGAAGGAAGAATCACTTTGCCAAGGATTGTTTTTACAACCCAGCTGTTGCAAAACAGACTGTGCATCACACAAAATCAAATCCTAAACAGGCAAAGCACTCAAAAGTGAAACCTTCCACAGCAGCTCCAAAGAGAACAGTTGATCACAGATTTTCAAAAGTTAATAAAAAACAGTCCACACATCAAAAACAAGTTTTGGCAAAGCCTAAATCAAGTTTTAAACAAATATGGTGTGTCAAGGACAAATCTGTTGCTCAAACTGCTAATGCAAAAGATCAGACTGCTAAGTCAAAATCTGATGTTGTTAGTGCAAAAACTGAAACTGTTAGCACTACAAACACAGCTCAAGCTGCTGAGCATCAAACTGGAGCTGTTAGTGATTCATCTGAAACTGTCAGAAGAAAAGATGATCAAAATAATTGGCTACCTCATATAATCACTAAATACTCTCCAAAGACTCCATCAGTAGATCTCACCAAATACAAGAAGTCAAAAACAGTTTTTAGTTATGTCAATATACAAGGCCAACCCAAAACCAATTTGGTTTGGGTTTACTCCACTACTAACTAAGCTGTTATTTGTGCAGGGCAACCACAGGTCTCCTCATAGGACAAGATGGCATCTGGACAGTGGATGCTCTAGGCACATGACAGGCAATTCTGAATGCTTGTCAAATTTCAAAGGATTTGATGGAGGGTTTGTTGCATTTGGAGGCAACTCAAAAGGAGGTAAGGTTACAGGTAAAGGTACTGTAAATGCAGGCAACATGACATTCCATGATGTTTTGTATGTTGAACAGCTTAAGTACAATTTATTGAGTGTCTCTCAAATCTGTGACAAACAAAACATTGTTCTGTTCACAGATTCTGAGTGCATTGTCCTTTCAAAGGATTTCAAAATTCCTGAAAATCTTGTTTTACTTAGAACACCAATAAAGGACAATGTTTACTGCCTAGACACAGCTCTTTTGACTAAAGCAAATACTTTAAGCTGTTTAATATCCAAAGCATCATCAAATGAGTCTGCTCTTTGGCATAGAAGGATGTGTCACATGAACTTCAGATCCATGAATGATTTAGTTAAAAAGAATCTGGTAAGAGGATTACCACAAAAGGAGTTCATTTGTGATGATCATTGTGTAGCTTGTCTTAAAGGTAAGCAACACAAAACTTCTCATAAGGCCAAAGAAATAAATTCAATCGCATCTGTTCTTCAGCTGTTACATATGGATCTATTTGGTCCAACATCTGTTTTGAGTTTGAATAAAAGGGCATACTGTTTAGTCATTGTTGATGATTTCACCAGATTTACTTGGGTTTACTTTCTTAGGTCCAAAGATGAAACTGCTGAGCTTGTTAAGTCTTTTATCCTTAAGATAGAAAACCAATCATATTCCAAAGTTAAGGTGATAAGATCAGACAATGGGACTGAATTTAAAAATCAAGTTCTAAACAGTTTCTGTGAGTCCAAAGGTATTGCTAGACAATATAGTGCACCAAGAACACCACAGCAAAATGGTGTAGCTGAAAGAAAGAATAGAACATTAATTGAGGCTGCTAGAACAATGTTAGCTGATTCCAATCTGCCTATGACTTTCTGGGCAGAAGCTGTTAATACAGCCTGTTATGTTCTAAATAGGGTTCACTTAGTTCAATCACAAGGAAAAACTCCCTATGAGCTATTCCACAACAGAAGTCCCCTAATAGCTTTCTTCAAGCCTTTTGGATGCCCATGTACTATTCTTCACACTAAGACTCACTTAGGGAAGTTTGAGAGTAAGGCTGAAGAAGGATTTTTTGTAGGATACTCAATTCAAAGCAAAGCCTATAGAGTATACAACAGAGGGTCTAAAACAATTGAAGAAAGTGCCAATGTTGAATTTAATGAAAATACTGCTAACATCAAAGGCACTGGTCCTGATTGGTTATTTGATTTAGATTCACTAACAAATTCTCTGAGCTTTACTGAGTTTACTGCAGAAGCTGATGCATACAGGGTTGAAGCTGCTAACACAAGTTGGGATGATTTCACCACTCTACCACTTCTGTCATGTGATCCTCCAGGGGTCCTGAGCACTCAACATGATGCAAATCCAGACACTGAAGTGCCATTTCAAAGTCCTGACAGCACAGCTCAACCACAAAAGGAAACAGCTCCAGTTTCCAGGCTAGCAGTCCCAACAGCTTCTCAAGCTGTTAGCCTAGAAACTCGAGCTGTTCCAGAAACTGAACCATTTACTGGTTCTGATGGTGATGACACAAATCTTGGAACGTCCTTCCAAACAGAGAGAGAACCCACACGAAGAGTTCATAAGTATCACCCTCTCAATCAAATACTGGGTGATCCAAGCACCCCCGTTCAAACAAGGAAGATGGTCCACAATGAGACTGCTGCTGATGAACAAGCAGTTCCAGAATTCAGCCTAGCTGCTTTTGAACATGCCTGCTTTATGTCTCAACTAGAACCTAAAAAGGCATCAGAAGCACTAAAAGATTCATCCTGGATTGAAGCTATGCAAGAAGAGCTTTTACAGTTTAAAATTCAGAATGTATGGACTCTGGTGGATCTTCCTAAAGGTAAGCGAGCAATAGGTACAAGATGGGTGTTTAGAAACAAGAAGGATGAGAGAGGGATAGTCATCAAGAACAAAGCAAGACTAGTAGCACAAGGGTACACTCAAGAAGAAGGAATAGATTATGATGATGTCTTTGCTCCAGTAGCAAGAATTGAAGCCATCAGACTATTTCTAGCATATGCAAGCTTCAAAGGCTTTAAAGTGTACCAAATGGATGTTAAGTCTGCTTTCTTGTATGGGACAATTGAAGAGGAAGTGTATGTGTGTCAACCTCCTGGTTTTGAAGACTACAAGTATCCAAACAGGGTGTACAAGCTTGACAAAGCTCTCTATGGTCTTCACCAAGCCCCCAGAGCATGGTATGACACACTGTCATCATATCTTCTACAGAATGGGTTCAAGAGAGGCACTCTGGACAAGACACTCTTCACCAAATCCATCAAAGCTGAGATTCTTCTTGTCCAGATTTATGTTGATGACATCATCTTTGGCTCAACTAATGATAAGTTGTGCAAAGACTTTGAGGCCCTAATGCACAAAAAGTTTCAAATGAGTTCAATGGGAGAACTCACATTCTTTCTAGGGTTGCAGGTCAAACAGAAGCCTACAGGTCTATTCATAAGTCAATCAAAGTATGTCAAAGACATACTGGAAAAGTTTGGCTATCAAGACACAAAGGTTGCAAGCACTCCAATGGATCCTCATAAACAGCTCCACACTGACAAAGATGGCATAGATGTGGACATTCATCTATACAGATCCCTTATAGGATCTCTCATGTATCTTACATCTTCCAGACCTGATATAATGTTTGCTGTTTGTGTGTGTGCCAGGTTTCAATGTTCACCAAAGGATTCTCACTTGGTTGCTGTTAAGAGAATTTTCAGATACCTTAAAGGCCAACCACATTTAGGCCTCTGGTATCCCAAAGACTCTCCTTTTGAACTAACTGCCTATTCTGACAGTGACTATGGAGGTTGCAATATTGACAGAAAATCCACAACTGGTGGATGTCAATACTTAGGAGCAAGACTGGTCTCTTGGCAATGCAAGAAACAAACAACTGTCTCCACATCATCCACTGAAGCAGAATACGTAGCAGCTGCAAGCTGCTGCTCCCAGGTAATGTGGATTCAAAATCAGCTCAGAGACTATGGTATGAATTTCTTATCCACTCCTATTTATATTGACAATTCAAGTGCCATTAGCATTGTGCAAAACCCAGTGAAATTCACAAAAACCAAGCATATAGAAATCAGATTTCACTTCATCAGAGATAGTAATGAAAAGAAGTTAATCCAAGTTACCAAAATACATACAGATGATCAGCTAGCTGATCTATTTACAAAACCTTTTGATGTAGGAAGGTTCACTTTCCTAATATCAAACATTGGTATGGTAAACATGGATTAATTGCTTTTTATTATTATCAACTCAATATGCTAATTTAAGGGGGAGACACTGTTTTATTGAAAAGTTGCACAATTTTACACTAACAGCATGAGTCTTTTCTCATGCTGCTAGTTCATCGTCTCATGCTGCTAGTTATTTTCACTTGATCTGTCAAAGTGTGCAGGGTATTTAGGTAATTTCCCAAATGTGTGCGCGGGACCTAACCTTTTCGAAACCTTTAAAGGTCCCAGTTTCGTTCAGTTGTAACTACCAGTTACATATTCTTCTTCCACGGCCTTCTGATTTCTCTCTGAACGATACACACATTCTTTTCGAACCCTAATCCTCAAATCTTCGTTTCTTGATCAATGGAGTTCGTAAAAGAACACAACTGCCTCCCATACACCCTGAAACACACTGACCTTCAACCGTTCCATGAGATGATGGACTTCCTCAGGCACTCCCATATCCACTATGCCCTCAATATCAACCCCACTATATACATATCCCATATTGAGCAATTCTGGACTCATGCCTCTGTCCAAACCATCAACGGAGTGCCTACCCTGACTTCCAAAATCGATGGTACTACCATCAACATCACCGAGGAGTCCATCAGACATCATCTGCATCTTCAAGATGCCGCAGGTATAAAAGACCTATCTCTTACTGATTTACATTTTGGTCTTCAAAACATTGGGTATAGGGGCCCTGCTGATTCTTTTACTTTCTTGAAAGCACACTTTTCTCCTAAATGGAAATTTCTTGTGCATATTATTCAGCAATGTTTAAGCCCTAAAAGAACTTGGTGGTCTGAATTTTCTTCAAATATTGCCACTGCCTTAGTGTGCTTTTCTACTGGCCAACAGTTCAATTTTTCAAATATGATCTTTCAGGGAATGTTAAGGCATCATTCCTTGAAGCATGGGAAATTTTTGATGTATCCTCGATTTTTGGCAAAAATAATTGCACACACCTGCACAAATTCTTCAAATTTACATAAGAGGCTATATGTTTCCCATAGGCACTCACTATCTTCAATAAAAAGGCTGATAAAGCCAAGTGCCAATTTTGTTAGCATTGATGCTCCATTGCCCTCTGCAATGATGAACATCATTCCAAGAAACAGAGGAGAGGGGCCTGAGCAGACACAGCCCAACATTACTGCTTCAACCCCAGGACCCCAACCCACTCCTCATGATACAGATATTCCCTCTGCTCCTTTTGAACAACCCATACGCCCACTAAAACATCTATATAAAAGGAAAAGGGGACGAGGAGCTCCTTCCTCCTCCTCCCTTAGACAAGAGCCATATATCCCTGTGCAGGAGGACACTTCTGCACAGCATATCCAAAGGGAACCAATTGAGGACACTCCCAACCTCAATCAGGAGGTGCACATCTCTTCTGAGACTGTTCATATGGGTTCTGTGGATGGCACTACTGATGTCTCTGCACAAGAGGCACAGGACAGGGCCAACATCTCCAAGACCACACCCATGGCAACAGCAAGTGTGCAAACACAAGCTGGAAGTCCCCAGTACCAAGAACAGAGGGGCCCTGAAGTTCCTACTTCTGGTATCAATGTCAGTGATAGACCACAAACACCCCTGGTGTTGTCTGATCTTGAGACTAGTCTGCAACTGATGCTATTAACGGATCCTAAGCTGAAACCTGTTGTAACAATGTTGGAATACCAAATGTCCATCATTGCTGCACAGGGGGCACAAATTCTTGCACTCAAACAGGCAGAAGCTGCTCAAAATCAGAAGCTGGCTAATCTACACAAAGGGTTTACTCTTTGTGGAAATAAGCTAATCAAACTAGAGCAGATGATTCAAACCCATGTGGCAAAGGTTGTAGGTCCTTCTGACCAAACCAATGCTTCCAAAAAGGGAGAGAATCAGAGAGTTCCAGAACCAGTACAAGCAGCTCCAACACCAACAGTCCAAGCAGCACCAACAGCTTCATCTTCTAGGCTAGCAGTCCCAACAGCTTCTCAAGCTGTTAGCCTAGAAACTCAAGCTGCTTCCACAAGAGCAACTGGAGTTGTCATAAGAGAAGGGATAGCAGCTCCATCCAGTTCAGTCCAAGCTGCATCTTCTTCTACAAAAGATAAAGGCAAGGGTATTCTGATTGAGTCTCCAAAGCACAAGTTTTCTTCCAGAGAAGCTCAGATTGCCTTTGATGCTGAGGTTGCCAGAAAGTTAGCAGAAGAACAGGATCAGGCCTTAGACCAGCAAACCCATGTCCCAATGCAAGATGATGAAACCTTAGGAGACTACCTAAGAGGGTTTGTGGTAAAGCAAGGTGAAAGGAAGAGGAGGATGCCAACTGGGCATACCAAGGCTGAGGAGAGAAGATTTCTGATAAATTTTGCCGTTGCAGCAGACATTCCTAAGAAAATTGCTCAGTCCATGAGTACTGAAAGGCTGCAGGCAATACATAATAAAGAAATGGAGAAAAGAAAGAAAACAAAAATCTCTTCAGAAGTTCAGCCAGTTCCAACAGTCCAACCATCCCAATCAGTCCAACCATCATCCAAACCAGTTCATCCTGAAGCTGCCAATGCACCTGTTCCCACTAAGAAACCAGTCCAACCTGAAGCTGCCAATGCACCTGCTCCCACTGATCAACCTACTGTTTCTGTTCCATCATCTGTTAAGAGGGTGATCTTTCAGCACCATTTGCAAAAAGCTATGGAACTAGAAAAGTTGCTTGATCAGCATGACTTCACAAAGCCAGAAATCAACTACTGGTTTGCCAGGTCTCTGGATGAAAGAAATATAAGGGTCAAGTTTGTAATAAGGAGAGAATCTGGACCAGAAGAGGAGTTTGATACTTTCTGGCAGATGGTGCATAGGCTGACCAGGGATGAATTAATAAAGATGTACCACATAGGGTCTGTTTCTCAAGTTAGATCTGATCTTCCACAAGTAAAACAGCTCATCAGAGATCTAAGTTCAGTTGCTAATGCTGAATTTGCAAGAAAAGAAGTGGAAGAGGCTGAGAAGAAAGGGAAGCAGATCAAGGAAGTACATATTTTTGTCAAATCCAGAACCTACAGAATTCAATTCAAAGATGGATTTGGTATTTTCTTCAATCTCGAGTTTTACAATTTTTCAAGAGATATGCTACTTCAAATAAAATCAGTTAGGATATCTTGTGATAGAGATGAGATGAAGAAAGAATTTTTGAAGGCTATAGATCAGAAGCTTGCACAGTTGTAAGTTTTTGAAAGCCTTGGTTTGTAAATAACAGTTATACTTTTCATTTCCTTATTTGTATAGAACTTAAAGTCTTGTATAAAGAATTTAAGTTAGGGGGAGATTGTTGGGAAATAGTTTAAGTATACTCAAGCTGTTAGTTTAGACTTCTCAGACTGTTAGTAGATTCTTCATGTAAATACAAAGTTCATGCTGCTAGTTGAAGAAACTCAAGCTGCCAGTGTAAAAGTTCAAGCTGCCAGAACAAATCAACTCAAGCTGCTCAGTTCATGCTGTCAAGACACTCAAGCTGCTCAACAGTTTCATAAACAGAATGTGCTGATTTTCAGGGAAGATATTTACAAGAAGATTCCAGCATATCTACTATCAGAGAAGTTGTAGTCCTTCAAGGAAACACGTCAATAAAGCAATATAAATACATAGAATAGGTTTTTCTATTGTATAGGAGTTTCTGCATATTTTGAGTCTGTAATTGCTTTATTGTTTAAGTTTTCATAAGCCTCTAAGGTTGTAAAACCCTAAGAACAGTTTGTGTTCTTCGTCTAATCAAAACAGATTAGAGGTGATTGTAATCATTGAATTCAGCAATACAAACAGTCTTGGTTACTTCTATATTTTATGCTATTATTGATTCTGAAAGTTTTTGTCAAAATAATTGAGTGTTATTCCGCAAACTTCTTAATTAAACTTTGATTCAAAGCAAGATTATTGATTTATACTCTGATAAATTCAAATCAGTTAATCTTGGTTATTCATAATTTTCATAATATTTAGATCCTGACAATATATATGGGTGGGTTCAATAGAGAACCTTATGCATCGACGAACCTTGGGGAACCGCAATGCATCGCTAGAAAAACTGAAATGCATCACGTAGAATTCGATGTATCACGCGGGAATTTGATACATCAAGTGGAAATAATGTAAAAATCGATGCATCACTCGAGAACTTGATGCATCACGTGAAAATAATGATGCATTACGGGTGAATTGTGATGCATTTGTGGTGGTGCATGGAGGTTCTTCAAGGTTTTTCGATGCATGGAGGTTCTCCACTGAACCCACCTATATATATATATATATATATATATATATATATATATATATATATATATATATATATATATATATATATATATATATATATATATATATATATATATATATATATGATAAAGATGTACATTAATTGTTACGTATCGTGTTTATGTTTTATCAGAAAAAAATGAATACATTATTACAAAAAAAAAAAGATAAATATAATTTATTATTTTTAAAAAACTAAATACACTCTATTATTTTTTAATCCATAAATAATAAAAGATAAATACAATGTATTATTTAAAAAACATAAATACAATGTATTATTTTTTATTACTTTTTAATCTATAAGTATAAACTTGTAATAAAATATATAAATATTATATTATATAAAAACTAAAAATCTCAATTTATATCAGCTCACCGTAAAAGATAAATACAAATTATATATTATAATATAGATAAATACACTTTATTGCTTTTTTTTCAATTATAAATGATAAAAAATAAATAGTTTATTAATTCTGAAAAAGTAAATAAGCTATATTATTTTTTAGTCAATATTTATTAATCTGAAATATATTAGTAATACATTATATATAAACTTAAATCTCAATTAATATATATTAAATTAAAAATAAAAAGTTTTAAAAGATCATAAAAAACCGGCTACTATTTATGTCAATTTATGAAGTTACAAAAAAAATAGCTAAAAAATTTATATTAGTACTCTTATACTATTTAAAAATAATTAATAGTTTTTTGTTTTTAATTATACTTATATACATTTTATATAAATATTTTTTATCAAAAATATTCACTTTAACACCTTTGTCATGAATTAATAAAACATAAACACAACCCCTAGCCCAGTAGGATTGTTAACGGGGCCATAAGACTCTTTGTGTCACAAGTCAAGGGCTCAAATCCCTTTGTTTTTTTTTTTTTTTTTTTGTTTTTTTTTGGGTTTAATATTTTTATCATAAGATGTCAAGTGTTTTGGTATGATTGTTCCAAAGGTGTTTAAAAGATGTTGGAAAATAAAAACACTTTTTGTTTCATAATATTTATTTGTTTTGTATTTGAGATAGGATTGAGCCAAAAATCAAACCAAAAAATCGAAAAACCAAAAATCCAGGAAACCGGAAAATCGGAGTAAACGGTTTGGGTTTGGATGTTTCTTCAAAACCGAAACAAAAAAGGAACCGAACCGAACCGACTTTATAAATTAATTAATTTTAAAATATTTTAAGTATTTTAACTTATAATCTTCTATAGAACTTTTGATTTATAATTTTTTTACAAGACTATTTAGTATCTACTATTTTAATTGATAATTTAGTAGTTTTTTAATGTAGTTGTAGGTTAGTCAATATTTTGTTTGTTACTTTTTTATAAAAATGTTAAAATATATTTAAAGTGAAGACACAATCCAAAAAACCGGGTATAAAGAAAACATTTAACCATTTTAAAGTAAAAACACCAACCCAGAATTACGACTTCAAACCCAAAAACCAATACGAACCCATCAAAACCGAAACCAATAACCTGTGGTTCAACCCAACAAACCAAAAAAGGAAACCGGAAACTGAACCCGGATGAAACCAAACGGTTTCTGAAACCGAAAAAACGGTTTGTGTTAGAAACCGACTCAAACCGTCCTATGATCACCCATAATTTGAAAAACGTATAAAAGAGAAAACACATGCTTTTTTGTTTTGTACTTGAGAGACGTAAAATGTTGGAAAAGAAAATACTTTATGTTTCATAACTAGGTTGTGTAACCCGCGCGTTGCAGTGGGATCATAAATTGTATTTTATAAATATATTACTTTAAAATAATAAAATAATATTAGCTACCAATCGTGTTTCTCATTGAGAATCATTTAATGCTTTCAATCTAAGTTTATAAATGGAAAGAATGTGATTGATCAACCAACTAAATAATAAAAAATTTGACATTCTAAAAATACTTGAGACGAAAAACAATTTTATGTTGAAATGTAGAAAAGAAGAAGGCGATCATAATGATATATTCGTCATTTCGTATAATATAATATATCAAACGTTATAACACAAAAATAAAAATAATTCTGACGATAACAAATTTTATATCAGAATGTAGATTAAAATAATGTGATCATAATAATATATTCAAATTTTAATAAAATATAATATATCAAAGGTTATCACAGGAAAACAAAAATGTTATATATCATATATAAAAATTAGTCGTTTACCTGCCTACCAGCTAACTTACCATTCGGTGAACGAAAGAGTGCGATCGATAAATCGACTAAATAATAAAAAAAATTCATTTTAAAATAGCTTGAGACGAAATACAATTTTATGTTAAAATGTAGTTTAAAGGAAAGTGATCATAACAATATATTGAATTTTTATAAAATATAACAAATGTTTTAATAGAACAACAAAACAATTATATATTATAAATAAAATCATATATTTAGGCAACTGCATGTCTGCCTGCTTAACGAAATGTTTCCGACGACGATAAAATTTATACCAGAATGTAGAAAAAATTATGCGATCGTAATAATATATTCAAATTTTAATAATATATAATATATCAAAAGTTATCACTGGAAAACAAAAATGTTATATAATATATATAATATAATAAAATAATTCAGCTGCTTAACTGTCTGCTTGAACGACATGGGATAGCTTAAAACCAACACATGTCGTAAATTGTTATATATATAATACCTATTACATTAATTTTCAAATAATATTTTGTTTTCTTTTTTTTTTCTTTTATGTATATTTTTTGTTAGTTTTAACAAAAGTTTGTTATTTATTTTGTATTTGATTATTTCAACTTTTAAAGTTTTTCCTTTTTGGTTTTCATTAAAAGATTATTTGTTTTGTATTTGAGAGACTTATAACGGAGAAAACACATATTACACTAATAATAGATTTAAACATGTTTGCTATTTTTTAATATATTAAATTGTAATGACATATAAATTAGCAATAATATTATTATTATAAATGTTTTTTAACACTAAATATAAAAACACATCGCAACGCACGAGTATAACTTCCTGCTTGATTTATCGTGATGAGATAAAATGTCCATTAAAAACTCTGATTATATCGTAACATCAATTAGAATTTAATAGGGGTGGTCTAGTTGGACCCCCTAAAATCTCATTGGACCCCATGGATGTATGCGGTGGTTGTTCCAAAGGTGTTGGAGGCAAGGGGTCCAAATAGTGTAACTCTTACATGCTTTTTGACTTTCCAAATAAAGACAATGTTTATACTTTTTGTGAGAGTCTATTGGGTACCTTGTTAATGAATGACAAATCCAAAAACACTATCAGTGCTAGAAGAGACTTGGAAACGTTGATGATTCGAAATGACTTATGGCTCAAAAGAGAAAATGGTAAGCTCTTAAAACATATTCTTAAGTTCTCTTTCAAACGTGAACATATATAGGAAGCTATTTTGTAAATTCATTAAGGGAGTTAAACTACCTGGATGGCTTTGAATCAAACTTTAAGCGGAAAGTCACTGATAAGGAGGACAACATAACGGGCATGAAGTCTCATGACTATCATATAATGATGTAACACCTAATGTCGGAGTTCGGGGGTACTTGAAACCAACTATTTCAATACCAATAATCGAACTCTGCTTATTCTTTAAGCAAATTTGTTAATTCACTATTTCATGCAATTCAATCAATCTAAACACAATTCATTTAAACAACAAGATCAACAAAATCTATTGAATGATTAAAGAGAGAATATACATTGAGTTCTTGGTGACTTGCACAACACTTTTTCTCTCTGTCACCCCGTGTATCAGTTCCCTCCAATCTCAGATATGTGAATTGTTATTTAAACATTAGCACCTATATCCTATTTATACACAATACACAAGTATTGTATATTTACACATACAACCCCTATATTATTGAGTATTTACAAACATATACAATATAATTGTTTCATCTCTATTATTTATTCCCAACATTCTCCCCCTTAGAGATGAACACAATTATTAAAAGTAAAATTCATTTCAACTCTACGAATATTGTCCCTAACAATCTCCCCCTTAGAGATGAAATCAATTTTCCGATGAAAGATCATGTCAGGGACTTTTTCGAGAATCTTCTTCTTTTCTCTGGTCTATGATTCTTCCTCTTTTCTTTATTTGTCTCTCTCAGATCTTCACATCTCTTCTTCTCTGATCTTCTCTTTTCTTGTAATTTCTTGTAAGTACACTCCCCCTTGAATCATGAATAGCTTTCGATTATCTCCCTTTATCAATTGTCTTGATATGATGTAGCAATTGTCTTCAGTTGACTTCAAACTACTCAAAAGTTGTTTCTGAAATTCAGCTTTTCTCCCCCTCATGATGATCATAAAAAATATGAACATCATGCAAAAACTTCAGAAACATGAATTCAATGAAATTACAATAGAAGAAATACAAGAACAATTACAACTCAGTATTTGTTACAAATTGATTTTCTCCCCCTTAAACTGATATCTTTCTCCCCTATACTAAACAAATCTATCTCACTCCCCCTCAAAAATTTCATTTTCTTTGCAAAACAAAGTCAAAGCTTTCAACTTGACTTGAGGAAAATGAAACAAATTCATTTGTGAAATAATGAGTCCAGGTCCACATAGGATTCCTGTTTTCACAATAGACATAATCTATATGACCTACGTTCAGCGCTAGCATGATGTTAACACTGGTAGGATTTCCAAACAGTCATCGTGAAATCCTTTATCATGAAAGAATCACTCATATTTGTTCCGGCTTAGTCACTTTGGACTAGCAGTTTATAGTCACACAGACTGTTAGACTTGATGTGTCCTAAAAGTGTATATAATCAGCTCTAGACACAATGTGCATCAAATGAAATTGGAGACCGGAGCAAATGTCTTCCTTGTTTCAATATCAATAATATCCAAATGATATATCGATAGAAATGTGTTATATCTCCGTAATTATTGAAGCAGAAACCTTTTGAGAGGTAACTGAGTGGTTGGTGGGGTTAAGTGCATGTGTTACTGGGTCCATGACGTCTTTTTCAATATCAAGTCGCCTAGGGCTTGATAGATTATGTGGATTACCCAGCCGACACAGTGTAGGTAGGATTTTCTTTTCTTTTAAATCCATTCTCAACTCTCAGTTCTCAACATTTTTCAACTAAGCTCCCTCCAGCTCACTTTTGAAAAATAAATTCAGTCAGCTTTATAGCAAAAGCATGATCTGATGCACCACCATCTCCTTTCAATATCAATATTCCTCTCATTTACATTTTATCTCTGCTCAACCCTGTCAGTATCCCGTTATAACTGACATTTCTCAACTAATAAACCTAAAGAACCCTCACCCACACAAACCATAGGTGGTTTGCTTCTTGGGCAGGTCTTCCGGTTCTGGTTAGACCATAGAAGCGCTATCTATGCCTATCACTCATTTTGGTGCATAATCAAAGTCAGCAGAAAGATTTTCAGCTTTGGAGCTCAAGGGATATCAGAAATTATGTGATATCGGAGATTATATTCATATAAATTGGGAGATATCAGAATGAAATGGAAAATCTGATATATGATATGAAAAGAACCAGATTTTCTTGAAAGAATCAGCACTTGAGAGAATATGAAAATGATTGGAAGAATTCAGAATACATGGGAGACAAATGAAGAAAATCTCAGAAGAAAAGAGATTATGAAAATCAAAGAAATTAGATCAAGTAATCTCAATGATAGTTCAGAGAATAAGAAAAAATTTTCTTTTCAGCTAAAAAATTATTTTTGTGTGAATCAAATATTTTCGTGAAAAAACACACACAGTTTTTGAACAAAAAAATGTCATCGTCAAAGAATGTCTGAAACTCCCCCTGGAAATAAGCACATAAAGTTAGTCAACTTATAGAAAAGAAATCAGGAGCAAAAAATTATAAAAATAAAACTCCCTCTAATTCAATGCAGCTTTGGAGTTGAATTCAGGGCAGAAATTCCAGAAAGATTTGTCTTTCAGACTCGGGTTCTAATCAGAAATGATTAAAAGCCATTTGTCGCGGAAGCTCGGGTTTCAGTCTGAGTAACTAAAAACCATTAGCTTGGGTTCTGTACTGAAAAATACAAAATCCAATTGTTGTGAAGACCGGGTTCTAGTCTGAATTGACTAAAAACCATTTTGAGTTGAGGCACGGGTATTGATCTAAAGTAATCAAGAGCCTGTTGAAATGACGAACGAATCCTGAACTGATTTGAACAGAAACCTTTGTGAGATGAAGCTCGGGTTCTAGTCTATACTAACTAGAAGCCTGATGAGGTGAAGTCCGGGTTCTAGTCTGATATGACTAGAAACCTTTTAAACCTGCAAAATCGAGATGTCTTTGGTATCCAAACTGATTTGGATCCAGACTTGTTAGCACTTTTGGGTACCCATTTCAAAACGAGTTTTGGTACCCACTTGTACTTGGGTTTAGGTACCCATTGCAAGTTATAACTATCAGCTTCTCTCTCAAAAGCAGAAAACAAATTTCTTTGAGTATGAGAAAATTGAATATCTGAAATTCTAAAGAAACTTGAATTTGAATGATCAAACTTTTGCGAACTCTTCTTTTTGAAAAACTGTCCGGTTCTTGCCTGTTTCTGATAATACTTGGTATTTTTCTGTGAAAATATTTTCTGATTAGAATGACCAGTATTTTCAGAAACTTTAGGAAAATTTGACTTCGAAGATTCACCGGTGTAAATCTTGACCGGAAGTTGTTCAACAATTTTATCTTTGCCTTTGTGTATCTTTAACAGATCTTAAGTTTAAGATCTGAAGAAGAATCAAATTTAGAAAATTCAGTTGGATTCTTTTCACTTTCTGTAGATAAATCAGATTGATCAACTTTAGATTTTGAACAAACTGAAGGATCTTTAACCTCTGATTCTTTTGAAAAAGGAAATTCATTAAATTGTTTAGATATATGAAGTATCTGATCTTCTAATCCTTTGATAATGACCAAATAAGAATTTCTGTCATTATTAAATGATTGGAAATCAGTTTTAAAATATTGTTCTTTTATCAAAAACATCTTTCTTTCATCTTCAAACAACTTAGATTTTGTTTTAAAATCTTTTTCTTTCAGTAAGAACTCATGTCTTTCCTTCTCAAAAGAATCTTTAGTTAAAGACAACTCTTTTTCAAGAGCAAAAAATTCTTCCGATTTGTTTAAAACACAATTTTGATCAGTATGATTTGTCTTGGAAAGTAATTCTTCAAGATCTTTAACTTTCTTGTAAAGATCAGATTTTTCAGGCAAAAGATACTTCAGTTGAGTTG
The DNA here is from genome assembly GCA_020465985.1 of Centrapalus pauciflorus. Taxonomy (NCBI): domain Eukaryota; kingdom Viridiplantae; phylum Streptophyta; class Magnoliopsida; order Asterales; family Asteraceae; genus Centrapalus; species Centrapalus pauciflorus. The sequence continues at coordinate 39,868 of JAANYP010002959.1, read as the reverse complement.
CATTCTGAAAATTTGTTCGTTTCGAATCGTCAAGTTCTTTTGATAGTTCAGATATTTTCAATTTAAGAGCAGTACTCTCAGAATTTTGTTTGACTTTTAAGCTCTGAATTTCTTCTTTTAGTATTGATACATCACGTAAAGCAAGAGCTTTATCAGTATTTAATTGGACGAGAATGTCATAATTGTTCTTACGAATCTTTTCAGATTCAGTAAGTTTGACAATCAGCTCAGACTTTGAAAATTGTTCAAACACCATTATGAATTACAGACTAATGAACTTCCAAGATCTTTTATGGAAAAATGAGTGAAATCTGATAAAACTTTGAAAGCTATATCTGAAAATGATAACTTGTGAAAAAAAAGCTTTGAATTGACTTTTTGACTTTGAAATTTCAGCTTTTCTGCATATAATTGCCCGTAACTTTTTTCTGGAGTGGAATTGGGCCTAGATCTCGGTTTAAGCTTCGATTTGACGTATGGTAGACCTTCTAACGATGTTCCAGTCAAAAGTTATGGCCAATTAAGCAGCTATAGTTATTCAGTCAAACTCGAATGATAAATGAATGAAACTCGAATGGTGAAGCTTGAAACTCGAATGAAGTTATGTTGAACTCGAATGAAATAGAATTCAACTTGAATTACCCTTGAATATTCTCGGGTAACAAAGTCTCAAACTCGAACAAAGAACTATAAAACTCGAATCAAATAAGTATTTAACTCGATCAAAGCATTATCAATCTCGAATGAAACATGAAGTTTCTCGACTAACTCTTTGATCAACTCGAATGAAACATGAAGTTTCTCGATTAATTCTTTGATCAACTAGAATGAAACATGAAGTTTCTCGATTAATGCTTTGATCAACTCGAATAAAACATTAATTTTCTCGAGTAACTCTTTTATCAACTCGATCAAAGAAGTCTTCCAACTCGATCAACTCTTGATCCAACTCGAATGAATTCTTTGTAAAACTCGATTAAAGCTATTAATGTACTATTACCCGAGTTTTATCATTTTTCATTAAAAACATGTTCAGATTCAAACTTTTTCAACAAAAATTCATGAATTGACCTCAAACTGATTTCGAAGGTTCGTTTTAATAGCAGAAACAACTTTTGTGAAATCACTTTGGCTAATTCTCGATTAAAAACCAAAAATTGACCAAACACCTCAAGAACACACACTTTTTCAAAAAATCTGAAAATTCTCAATTAAATTCTGTGTGTTTGGAATTAAATTTTGATACTTATATCATTGAATTCGTCTTTAACATTCGCACCTTCGATCCAAATATCAGATCATTTCATCCACAAAATCAAAATCCTCAATTGATTTTCGGATTTTCAAAAAAAAATGAATATAACAGTGTTCTTGAAAAAAAACGATTTCAGATTCAAAATTGACTCAAATTCAGCCATATTAGGCTCTGATACCAATTGTTAATTCACTATTTCATGCAATTCAATCAATCTAAACACAATTCATTTAAACAACAAGACCAACACAATGTATGGAATGATTAAAGAGAGAATATTACATTGAGTTCTTGGTGACTTGCACAACACTTTTTCTCTCTATCAATCCGTGTATCAGTTCCCTCCAATCTCAGATAGTGAATTGTTATTTAAACATTAGCACCTATATCCTATTTATACACAATACACAAGTATTGTATATTTACACATACAACCCCTATACTATTGAGTATTTACAAACATATACAATATAATTGATTTCATCTCTATTATTTATTCCCAACATTCTCCCCCTTAGAGATGAACACAATTATTAGAAGTAAAAGTCATTTCAACTCTACGAATATTGTCCCTAACAATCTCTCCCTTAGAGATGAAATCAATTTTCTGATGAAAGATCATTTCAGGGACTTTTCGTGAATCTTCTTCTTTTCAGAATCTTCCTCTTTTCTTTATCTGTCTCTCTCAGATCTTCACATCTCTTCTTCTCTTTTCTTGTATTTGCTTGTAAGTACACTCCCCCTTGAATCATGAATAGCTTTCGATTATCTCCCTTTATCAATTGTCTTTATATGATGTAGCAATTGTCTTCAGTTGACTTCAAACTACTCAACAGTTGTTTCTGAAATTCACTATTTTGTAAATTCAATAAGGGAGTTAAACTACCTGGATGGCTTTGAATCAAACTTTAAGCGGAAAGTCACTGATAAGAAGGACAACATAACGGGCATGAAGTCTCATGACTATCATATAACGATGTAGCACCTAATGTCGGAGTTCGAGGGTACTTGGAACCAACAATTTCAATACCAATAATCGAACTCTTCTTATTCTTTAAGCAAATTTATGTTCGAAACCTGATGACAGATGGCATGAAGGATGCCAAAGATCAGTTGATCAAGATTCTGTGTACTTTCGATTTATCCTCCGACATTTTTTGACATAATGATTCATTTGGTTATGCATTTACACGAAGAGGTTATTCAAGGCGGTCCTGTTTACATGAGGTGGATGTATCCATTTATTAGATACATGAAGAAGCTAAAAATATGTCAAAAATAAAGCTAGGCTCGTGGGTTTCATAGCAGACGTGTATGTTGCAGAAGAGGATTTAACTTTCTGTTCGAATTGAATTGCAATTGTAATTTGTAAAAAGACACTAGTTTGAATCAATATATTTATCGAGATGTTTTTACTTATATGTTAGCAATAGTTTATTGGGTTGTATTTGTGTTGATCTTATTTTTAGGATTGCATTTTTGTATTTGATTTTTCTGATGGCAGCTTTGGCACATGGTGGGGATGCAGGTGGTGATCCTTCACCAGCAGGATGGTAGCCAGTTTAGAAATTCTGGATTATTTTGTTAACTTAAATTTTCTTTACTCGTATCATTTAATTTGTTCGCTTGAATTTGTAGGCTCGAAGAGAAAACGTGAAAAACTAAAATTTCAAGCTCGACTAGATGTTTGAAAATCACAATTGTCAGCCATTGCCCATCTGCTTTGACATATCAGACTAGAAGACCTATCGACCAGTTAGATCTTTACCAAAAGATTTTAAAAGCTTGCTTGAGGTTACTTTAAGGAAGCACATCATGTTTACTTTTGAATCTTGGGATAAAGTCCCTCTGGAGCGTAAGACTGCCATTTGGCCCCATATTGAGGTTGAAATTGTTTAATATATTGAGACTGTAGACCTATTTTGATATGAGACCTCATCTGGATGGTACCCCGACAATGGCTACAAATGTCGTGAACGGGGTTTCGGTGCTTCGTGCAAAGCTTTACTCAAGCAGCAAAGGTAAATTCAAGTAACGTAATTTCACGATCAGAGGGGGCCACGATTGTGTGGAAGCACTCCGCCAACAACCACCACCTCACATGTCTCTTCAAAGTTGGAATGAACTTGTTGATTATTACATGAAGGAAGAAAATGTTCCGTAAAGCACATGTGAATTCTGTTAATCGAGCTATGCAACCATACCCGAGCTACCATGGTAGCAAGGGATATGTTGAGACATGGTATGAACGGGTAAGTCGCTTTATCTCTATATCAACCTGTTACGTATATACTCGAACCCATTTAATACTTATTTATTAAACGACCCAATTTGACTTGGTATTCAACCTATTAAGTATATATATTCGATTCATTTTATGTGTTTTAGCGTCAAAACTATTGGTGTATATCCAAGCCTGATTGAATTGTTTCGTACAAATTATACGAAAAATAGAACCTTTGTCGTTGGCAATCTTTGTCAGCAACATATGTAAGTACTTTCTTTTACTTAGTGTACAAAACTAAGTAAAACATACTCACGTCGATTATTATTGTTTACTAACAATCAGAAAGCGATGGTGGCATTGAAAATTGCTCAAACTGATGTTCCCAACCCGTTTACTGAAGAGAAAATATCAAACAAGTGTCGGGTACACATCGGGTGCACAATCAGGGACGTGGTCAAACTGTTCGTTGTGCCAATTCTTCTTCAAATGTCTTAGCTGAACAATCTAAGTTCGTTGGAGAAACTTCTTACACTCAAGTCGAGGTTGATGCATTGTTGGCTAAACAAGCTTCAGAATCTTCAACTAGACATTCGCGAGTGGAGGCTAAATTGGAGACCCTTCTATAAGGTTTGAAAGCCAATAATATCAATATTGAGTTTTCAGATGAAGACGAGAACGAGGATCATACTGAAGATTGAAATGTAGGTTTATTAGTATGGAACGATGTTGTGTAAATCGTATTGTTTTGATACTTGTTTCATGGTATTGATATTGTGTTAAATGATATTGTTTCATGTTGAGGATACCATTGTTGTTTGGAATGTTAGAAAGTGTATGAAATAGGTACTAACAGCCCAGATAATTATACTAATCAGAATATAAATACTTAAAGTTAGGACCTGACCTCACCATATTTAATTATATTAATCAGAATATAAATAACTAAAGTAAGGATGTGTCCTCACCATAATTAATTTTATTAATTAGAATATAATTATTTATAGTAAGGACATTTCCTCACTATATCGAATTATATCATGATTAATATAGTAAGCAAGAGTGAGGACATATCTTCAATATAGCTAATATTAATTTCTTTTTGGTTATAATATGAAAAAAACCAACATGTTTTTCACATTCTTGCGGTTTAGTCCCTTCGTGTTATTTTTTACCAATAAAATCCTTAAGTTGTATATTTGTTTGTGATTTTTTGGAATTTTTAGAATTTTTCTTTATTTTTTCAAAAATGTCTTCACGTTTGTGGAATTTTTAGAGAAAAATAGTGAAAACATGTTGGTTATTTGTGGAAAAAGTCAGGGTTAATTATGAAAAAAAATAAAAATTTTCTAAAAACCGGATTGAAAACAATAACTTGATGACTTTCTTAGGAAAAAATAACACGGAGGGTCGAAATCGCAAAAAACATGAAAACATGTTGGTTTTATTCATATTAAACCCTTTCTTTTTCATTTATTTTGTATTAATTTATCGTCCTTATTATAGCCAAATGTTGTTCTCGCGATCGACATATGGGACGAGGCTTTAGTGGGTAAACTATGGTGAGGATATGTCCTCACTATAGAGCTTTGTAAGGACATTCTAACTTATGGTAATGGCTTTTATCCTCACTATAACCAAATTTTCGTGTAGTGTGGTTTGTCATCATCTCTAATTGACTATACCAATTCGTGAACATAAAGAAACTTGACCATCGTATACTTTACAAATGACAACAGGATGGGTTCGGGACGGGGATTGGTCATCCCATCCTTACTTAAAAACCCCACGAGGGCTTAAGTATGATCCCTATCGGGTAGGGCGGGAATCGTAAGTAGGTTTGAAGCCAGCCTTAAATATTGATTGTCGTTGGATTGAAATAAAATCTTTGGTACATCAAACATGGTAATTCTGGGTGATTATTGAAAGATTATTTTCCAAGATTATTTGCACTAGAGTCTATGAAAGAGGCTTGCTTCATGGACAGATGGATCTTGGTAGATAACGAATGACAAGGAAAATGGTGATGGAATGTCAATATCAGAGGGAGAGCTTTAACGACCTTCTCGCTTTGGAATAATGACTTTCTGAGCAACAGTTTGCAAAATCGGGTGGGGATTTGGTAAATGGCCAGTGTTGATCGGAATCGACCTTTTTCAGTCAAGCATCTGTCAGATCTCCTGCATTCTAGTCTTCCAGTCTTATATCATGACGACGTTGACCATTGCTTTATAAAAAAGCGCTTTGGTCAGTTCTTTATGAAAGAAAATTACGGGGTGGTGGAATTTCTCTGATTACGTATTGGACTCTATTGCCTCCTTTGTTACAAAGGTTTTTTTCACGGACTCTGTAACATCCTCGAATTCAATTACTGTAATTTAAGATTTAATTAGACGGATAAATTATAACTAAGTTGAAATATGAGCAATGATTAAGTATTTGGGATATTTAAGAGTTTGTTGTTATTTTAAGAAAATTTGAACTCTGAATTATTATTAAGGAGTATTATGAATTATAAAAGTTAGTTATGATGAAATTAAGAATAAATCAGTATTTTATGGAACCGGTTAAGTTAAGGGATGAAATGTGCAAAATGGGAAAGATGGGAATAAAAAGGCTAAAAGCCTTTCATTTCACACTTTTCACTCTCTCTCTACACACTCTCTCTCTCTCTAGAAACTCTCTCTACTTCTCTCTAGAATATCTCTCAAACCGACCGGCCGTTATCGAGATTTATACGTCATCGGAAAGATCTCGAGGAGTACTACAACAATCTACGGTTGCATTCGAGGTTTCGTACGAATTGTGGTAAGAATCGACCCTTTTGAGCTTGTATATTCGATTTTTGAAGAACATAAATTCGAATTTATCATTTTTATGTGATTTAGAGCTAGTTTTGCTTGAGTTTTAGCAAGAAGATGATAGTGTATGTATAATAGAATCGAAACTAGGCTCAATACATGATATATCAGTGATTTTAGGCTTAGAAATGCATGTTTTAAAGCTGTAAAGATGAACAAACTCGAGAATGGCAAGAACAAAGTCGAAATGCAAGAACAAACTCGATTTTTGAGCTAAATTCGAGTATGTATTCGAATTTAACAACAGATGGTTCGAATTTAGCCCCCAAACTCGAAATAGGTTCGAATTTAACCTCTTAAATTCGAATGGGATTCGAATTTAGTCCCTAAATTCGAATGGGGTTCGAATTTAGCCCCTTAATTTCGAATTTGATACCCAAAATTGAAACTCACTCTCTAAACTCGAATATATTGAATGAAACACGTAAACAACACATAAAATAACAAAAGTTATTCAAAGGATAAGGTGTGAACCTAAGTTGGGTTCAAACTTAGTTTTGGTTCGAATTTGGATATGAATCCGAAATGGGGGAGAAATATTGCAAAACTTATAAAACTTGGTTTTATGGAATTAAACAATTATTGACATGAGGTATTGTTGCAACTGACTTAACAGGTCCCTTGTGGTGTTGTTTAACCCACAGTGGGGTACATTGAGGATCCGGTTGAAATTCCGAAGAGAAATAATATCGGTTAAAGTTTATTTACGCACCCACTGTGAGTACATTAGATTTCGCATGTTTATATCTGTTTTATGTTAGCTTTGCCTGCTGAGACCTGTTGCTTCATTTATTGTTTGGAATTCTACTAACTTGCGTAGATTTAGATGCACATTCATACTTGTTGCATGTCCGTTCGATTGTTGTGCATCTAGTGATGGACCGGTGGGTCGCATCGATTACTCTGATGTTACTGCGCTATATGACCTGGAGCTGATCCCTCCGAGGTTCTGGTAGGCAGTATGTCATCCCCGATCGTACGTTTGTCTCAGATGGTATGTTTTATGCCGAGCTTTGGGCTCGAAGGGGTTGCGGCTCTGGTTCCGTACTTGGTGTACGAAGAGAGTATACGATGTTTGTCATCGGTGTTACTCTTGGGGCTTCATAAAGATTTATAAAATGCGTAATCTGTGTATTCACTAAGCATTCGCTTACCTCTCAGTTGCTTTATTTTTACAGGAAAGGGAAAATCTGCAGCTGGACCTTCTAGTTAGGTCGTGTGAGAAGTTCTTGGAAGATTCCTACTACTAAATCGGTAATTATGCTTTGGGATAGTAATGTAATATATTCTGGATGTTGTAATAATTTAATTGGGTGTGTAGACTTAGATTTGGTACCTTGTAGCACTGTAGGGTGTTTGACACTGTTGCACTACTTTAATTATGTATTTTAATGTTTCCGCACTTAAATTAGGTTATCAGATCATTATGTAATTGTGTTTGATGATTAATCCTGGGTGTTTCGTAATCGGTGGTTGTTGTGGCAAGGGTGTCACACGAGATGGTATCAGAGCAGTAGTTTGAGATTCAAGTGTCTGTGAGGTCTTGATCTTAAACATTAGGTAATGATATGTAGTGGGTTAAGTAATGATCTGAACTAAGATAGGTTACGATCTAGTAATTATAAGAGATTGACTATCATACGGGACAAATGAGTGGTGTCTTTAAATTAATGACATGTTACTAAATAAGTTATATGTTTATTATTTCAGAACATGTCTAGAGGAGGAATGACACCTGAAGAAACAAGAGAGATGATGCTAGCCATGATGGCTGAGCAGAACAAGATGATTCAGGACCAGTTTCGGGCTCGAGATGAGGCCGAAGCTAAGAGAATAGAGGATAAGAGAAAGAACAAGGAAAAGGAAGGGGGCAACAATGAGGAACAAGATGACAATACTGGGTCATCTAACAAGCCCAAAGGTTGTCGGTTTAAGGACTTCAAGGGAAACGGGGCTGTGGAGTTTAATGGATTGGGAGACGCTGTTGCCGCACTCGAATGGATAACGGCAACCGAACGAACATTCCGAATCAGCGATTGTGCTGAGAAGGACATGGTTCGGTATGCTACCGCTATGTTCACCAATGATGTGATTATGTGGTGGAACGCTATGGTAAATGCTTTAACATTGGAGAAGGTTTCTGTGATGACTTGGTCTGAGTTCACAGACTTATTCACTCAGCAGTACTGTCTGGTTGATGAGCGCCGAAGACTGGAGGCAAAGGTTTATGGCTTTGATGCAGGGGACTAAGACTGTGTCCCAGTATGTTGTGGAGTTCACGAGGCTGAGTCTGTTTGCGCCTCATCAAGTTGATACTGAAGAAAGGAAGGTGACCAGGTTCGAGGCTGGTCTGGATATTGAGATCAGGCGAGTTATGAGTAACGTTCGCTATCCTACATTTGCTGGTTTACTTGAGGCTGCCAGAAATGTAGAGCAAATTCTGATTATGTCGGGTTATTCCATTGGGTCCGCTGCTACTTCCACCAACCCAACACAACCGTCGCCGCCGAAACGCCAACGTGAGGGAGGATACTCGGGATCTTCTCAGACTTCACAGTATTCGCCTCAGCAGTCTTATCGCCGACAGTCTGGTTCTTCTGATCGTGGTCGCGCTCGTGCTTATTCCATCAACACCGAGCCGCAATATTGCAATAAATGTCATCTGGAGCACTTTGGCAAATGCACTAATGGACGTGCTTGCTTTTGCTGTGGAGAGCTGGGCCATTTTCAGAGTGAGTGCCCAAGGAAAGGAGATGCTTGCTATAAGTGTGGGGTGTGGGGACACTATAGTAGGAACTGTAGGAAGAATGCTCCAGCAGCTGCTGCTCCATCATCAACACGATCTTCTAGAGGTTCAAGTGGTGGTTCAGTTAACCGCCGGGGTCAGTCACAAAGGGCACCCGCTCGTGCCTTTCAAATTACTGCAGAGGAGGCGAGGGAAAACCCGGAAGTGGTTACGGGTACGTTTATCGTAAATTCTATGCAAGCAAGAATTTTGTTTGATTCAGGTGCAAATCGTTCGTTTGTTTCTACTGTTTTTGCACAAAGACTTTCCATGCCTCTGTCTAGATTATCTGCTATACTTGACATAGAAACTGCTAGCAACACTCTAGTCAAGGTAGATCACGTATACCGTAATTGCACATTAGTAATTGAAGATGTAGTCTTCAATTTGGACCTGATTCCTATTGAGTTCAGCGAGTTTGACGTGATAGTCGGGATGGACTGGTTGATTGAGAATGAAGCTCATATAGTGTGTAAGAATCGAATGATAAAGATAACTACTCCGGAGGGGCGTGAGATTTGTATTTACGGGGATAGGAGAAGCGGGGATCTGTGTTTGCTGACTATTGCAAAAGCTCGAAAGCTTGTTTCAAAGGGGTGTGACGCTTACTTAGCATATGCGATTGATGCTAAGGCTGAGAAGAGGAATTTGGCCGATGTGCCTTTTGTTTCACAATTCCCGGATGTGTTTCCGGAAGACTTGTCTGGCGTGCCGCCTGAGAGACAAGTGGAATTTAAGATTGACTTGATCCCTGGAGCTGCACCGGTAGCTCGTTCTCCTTATCGTCTTGCCCCAACCGAGATGAAAGAAATGATGACACAGCTTCAAGAGTTGTTGGAAAAGGGCTTCATTCGACCGAGTTCATCATCGTGGGGAGCTCCGGTATTATTTGTTAAGAAGAAGGATGGCTCAATGCGAATGTGCATTGACTACCGGGAGCTGAATAAGTTAACAATTAAGAACAAGTATCCGCTGCCACGGATAGACGACTTGTTTGATCAATTACATGGGGCGAGCGTGTTCTCCAAGATAGATTTGAGGTCGAGGTACCATCAGTTGAAAGTACGAGAAGAGGATGTGCCAAAGACAGCATTTAGGACACGTTATGGGCATTATGAGTTTTTGGTTATGCCTTTCGGGTTAACCAATGCCCCGGCTGTCTTTATGGATCTTATGAATAGAGTGTGCAGACCGATGTTAGACAAGTCTGTAATAGTGTTTATTGATGACATTCTGGTGTACTCTAAGTCTGAGGCTGAGCATGCTGAACATCTAAGGGAACTGTTAGAGTTGTTGAGGAAAGAGAAGTTGTACGCCAAATTTTCGAAGTGTGAGTTTTGGCTGCAACAGATACAGTTTTTAGGACATGTGATTTCTGGAGTTGGGATTTCAGTAGATCCGGCTAAGGTAGAAGCAATAAAAAATTGGGAGCCGCCTCGTTCAGCTACAGAAGTTAGGAGTTTTCTTGGACTGGCAGGCTACTATAGGAGGTTTATAAAGGACTTTTCAAAGATTGCAGTTCCTTGAACTGCATTGACAAAGAAGAATGCACCTTTTGTATGGGAAACTGTGCAGCAGGAGGCATTTGAGATCCTGAAGAAGGCATTAAGTGAGGCGCCGATACTTGCCTTACCTGAGGGCAATGACGATTTTGTGGTATATACGGATGCCTCAAGACTAGGGTTAGGCGCTGTACTGATGCAGCGTGGAAAGGTTATAGCATATGCTTCAAGACAGTTGAAGCAGCATGAGAAGAATTATTCGACTCATGATCTTGAGTTGACTGCGGTAACTTTTGCTTTAAAGTTATGGAGACATTATCTGTACGGAGATAAGTGTCAACTCTACACGGATCATAAGAGTTTGAAATACATTTTCAGTCAGAAGGAACTTAATATGAGACAACGTAGGTCTATGGAGCTTATTAAAGACTACGATTGTGAGATACTGTACCATCCTGGTAAGGCTAATGTGGTAGCCGATGCTTTGAGTCGCAAAGCATATGAAAGGATTGTTGTTATATGCTGACATCTACAATGTTAACCTCCACTATTATTGACAATGTAAAAGCCGCTCAGGAGGAAGCTTTGAAGGAAGAAAATGTTGGTACTGAGGATATTAGGATACAACTTAAAGATATGGAAACTAGTGAATCGGGATTGAAAGGAGTATACGGGAGGATTTGGGTGCCGAAGTTGGGTGGAATGAGAAGAGTGATCATTGAAGAGGCACATCAATCCAAGTTTTCTGTACATCCCGGAAGCACAAAGATGTACAACGAACTAAAGGCAGACTTCTGGTGGCCGGGATTGAAAAAGGACATAGGGCAGTATGTGGAAAGATGTCGAACTTGTCGGCTGGTGAAAGCCGAACATCAGCAACCATACGGCAGTCTGCAACCACTTCCCATTCCGGAATGGAAGTGGAAACATATTACGATGGATTTTGTTACAAAGCTGCCGAAGACTAGGCGTCAACACGATGCAGTTTGGGTAATAGTGGATAGATTGACTAAGTCGGCTCACTTTATACCGATTAGAGAAAATTATTCGCTGGAGAAGTTGGCTCAGATTTATATGGACGAGATCGTTTCTAGGCATGGAGTGCCTAAGTCCATAGTATCGGATCGAGATAGCCGATTTACTTCGAACTTCTTGTCGGCTTTGCAAGAAGGACTGGATACAAGGATTGCTATGAGTACGACTTATCGTCCGCAAACCGATGGCCAAAGTGAAAGAATTATCCTCACCTTGGAAGACATGATGAGATCGTGTGTGTTAGATCTCGGTGGCAATTGGGACGATCATTTGCCACTAATAGAGTTTTCATATAATAACAGTTATCACGCAACGATAAAGAAAGCGCCGTTCGAGGCTTTGTATGGAAGGAGATGTAGGACTCCTACGTGTTGGAGAGAAACTGGTGAAACACCAATTGCTGGGCCGGCGTTGCTTCAAGAAACAAACGAGAAGATACAGTTGATTAGGCAGAACATGAAGGCGGCCCAGGATCGTCTGAAAAGTTACTACGATAGGAGACACAGTCCGATAAACTTTGAAATAAATGATTGGGTATATCTGAAGGTATTACCTATGAGAGGTGTTACTCGTTTCGTAAAGAGAGGAAAATTGGCTCCAAGATTCTTCGGACCATTCAGGATTGTTGAAAAAGTTGGAAACCAGTCTTATCGGTTAGAGTTGCCTGAAGAAATGTCGGGCATACACCCGGTGTTCCATGTAGGGAACCTTAGGAAATCCTTTACTACTGAGAATGAGGATTGGGCTGACCACACCGAGCTGCAAGTTGATGAAAGGCTCCGGTATGTTGAGGAGCCGGAGTGTGCGTTAGATACTAAGGTGAAGAAATTAAGAAGCAAAGAGATCGAAATGGTGCTTGTACGTTGGAAGCATCATAAGGGAGCCAATCATACATGGGAGACGAAAGCTGATATGTTAAGGAAATATCTGAAGCTGTTTGAAGTCAAATAACTTCGAGGACGAAGTTAGAGTGTGGTGGAGCCCATGTTGTAACATCCTCGAATTCAATTACTGTAATTTAAGATTTAATTAGACGGATAAATTATAATTAAGTTGAAATATGAGCAATGATTAAGTATTTGGGATATTTAAGAGTTTGTTGTTATTTTAAGAAAATTTGAACTCTGAATTATTATTAAGGAGTATTATGAATTATAAAAGTTAGTTATGATAAAATTAAGAATAAATCAGTATTTTATGGAACCGGTTAAGTTAAGGGATGAAATGTGCAAAATGGGAAAGATGGGAATAAAAAGGCTAAAAGTCTTTCATTTCACACTTTTCACTCTCTCTCTCTACACACTCTCTCTCTCTAGAAACTCTCTCTACTTCTCTCTAGAATATCTCTCAAACCGATTGGCCGATTATCGAGATTTATACGTCATCGGAAAGATCTCGAGGAGTACTACAACAATCTACGGTTGCATTCGAGGTTTCGTATGAATTAAGGTAAGAATCGACCCTTTTGAGCTTGTATATTCGGTTTTGAAGAACATAAATTCGAATTTATCATTTTTATGTGATTTAGAGCTAGTTTTGCTTGAGTTTTAGCAAGAACATGATAGTGTATGTATAATAGAATCGAAACTAGGCTCAATACATGATATATCAGTGATTTTAGGCTTAGAAATGCATGTTTTAAAGCTGTAAAGATGAACAAACTCGAGAATGCCAAGAACAAAGTCGAAATGCAAGAACAAACTCGATTTTTGAGCTAAATTCGAGTATGTATTCGAATTTAATAACAGATGGTTCAAATTTAGCCCCCAAACTCGAAATAGGTTCGAATTTAAGCTCTTAAATTCGAATGGGATTCGAATTAAGTCCCTAAATTCGAATGGGGTTCGAATTTAGCCCCTTAATTTCGAATTTGATACCCAAAATTGAAACTCACTCTCTAAACTCGAATATATTGAATGAAACACGTAAACAACACATAAAATAACAAAAGTTATTCAAAGGATAAGGTGTGAACCTGAGTTGGGTTCAAACTTAGTTATGGTTCGAATTTGGACATGGATCCGAAATGGGGGAGAAATATTGCAAAACTTAACAGGTCCCTTGTGGTGTTGTTTAACCCACAGTGGGGTACATTGAGGATCCGGTTGAAATTCTGAAGAGAAATAATATCGGTTAAAGTTTATTTACGCACCCACTGTGAGTACATCAGATTTCGCATGTTTATATCTGTTTTATGTTAGCTTTTCCTGCTAAGACCTGTTGCTTCATTTATTGTTTGGAATTCTACTAACCTGCGTAGATTTAGATGCACATTCATACTTGTGCATGTCCGTTCGATTGTTGTGCATCTAGTGATGGACCGGTGGGTCGCATCGATTACTCTGATGTTACTGCGCTATATGACCTGGAGCTGATCCCTCCGAGGTTCTGGTAGGCAGTATGTCATCCCCGATCGTACGTTTGTCTCAGATGGTATGTCTTATGCCGAGCTTTGGGCTCGAAGGGGCTGCGGCTCTGGTTTCGTACTTGGTGTACGAAGAGAGTATACGATGTTTGTCATCGGTGTTACTCTTGGGGCTTCATAAAGATTTATAAAATGTGTAATCTGTGTATTCACTAAGCATTCGCTTACCTCTCAGTTCCTTTATTTTTACAGGAAAGGGAAAATCTGCAGCTGGACCTTCTAGTTAGGTCGTGTGAGAAGTTCTTGGAAGATTCCTACTACTAAATCGGTAATTATGCTTTGGGACAGTAATGTAATATATTCTGGATGTTGTAATAATTTATTTGGGTGTGTAGACTTAGATTTGGTACCTTGTAGCACCGTAGGGTGTTTGACACTGTTGCACTACTTTAATTATGTATTTTAATGTTTCCGCTCCTAAATTAGGTTATCAGATCATTATGTAATTGTGTTTGATGATTAATCCTGGGTGTTTCGTAATCGGTGGTTGTTGTGGCAAGGGTGTCACAGACTCTATGCAAAAGTGGAATGGGATCTTCAGGGACGTTAAATCTGTGACCTTATGGGTAATTTGATAATAGAGAATCAAGTTGTTGCATGCTAATCATGAAGACTTTGAGAAGCTTAAGGTTGACGATCTCTTCTCTATTCTTCAACGTCTTTGAAGCTATGGATCAGTCATAGTGTTGTACTTTATTTATTGCAATCAAGTCTGGAGGTTGATTTGTAATTATTTAATATTTTATATAGGTTATTATATAACACCTTGCTTTTTATTTTAAGTATTTTGAGCAATTTGCGTTAAATGATGTAATTTTGAATTTAAGTATAAATAGGAGCTGAAAGTCTTATTTTCCTCATTCTTGCAAGTCATTTTCCCCAATTCAGAGCTTCTCTCTCTAAAACCGAACCTTCTCTCTAGCTTTTCTCCCAAACCGACCGGCCAAATCTCGAATTCTATACGTCATCGGAAAGATCTCGAAGAGTACTACACGAATCTATCATTGCATGTGAGATTTGATTCGAGTTTGAGGTAAGAATCGCCATTTTCATCTACTTTATTTTCGGTTTTGAGAAAAGACTTCAAATTCCCCATCTTTAATTCGTTTAAAGCCATTTTAGCTTGAGTTTTAACTCGATTCTGTTAGATTATGTGTAATAGAAACGAACCTAGACTTATTCCTCAGCATATTCATGATTATAGACTTGGAATACATGTTTGAAAGCTGCAAAACATGAACAAATTCGAAATTCCAAGAACAAATTCGAATATAGTTAAAATTCGAAACATTAGGTTCGAATTTAACCTATGTTCGAAAATCATGTATTCGAATTTAGCCTATGTTCGAGATACTATATATTCGAATTTGGCTCATTGTTCAAATTTAATATACAAGTTCGAACCCCCTCCTTAAATTCGAATTTAATTAATAAAATTCATGGGCAACGCATAAATTAACAAAATAATTAGCAAGATATTTAGCTAGAAGTTGTGGTTTGTAGATGTTGGAATTTTAAGCTAGCATTATTAATTTAGCGTATGTTCTGTAATGTTAAATTACAGATATTTCACAGCACTACAGATATTAAATTAATCGGTTTAGCTCGTTTATGAGTCAAAGCCAGTGCCAGAATATATTAAAGTCTAGATAAGCAAGTGCAGGCGTTTCAAAGCAATATAAAGCATAGATAAGCCCAAGCAAGCATTTCAGAGTATTTCAAAGCATAAGACAGTACTGTGAGTAACAGTTATTCTTGTTTACATGTCTTTTATGTAATTGAGACATAATTTGCTTCTATATGCGTTCTTTGGACTTCAATAGACTTTTGTGAGTGAAGGCGAACACTGTGGTACAGGCGGTGCCCAGCTTAGCCGGATCCTACATCTGATCTATTAATGTGCATAATATATTGCTATCTGTTTATTGTTCTGCATATTATACAACAAGCCTTGTATGAGCGTTTCTTTGTGCATTTCATAAGCATTTTACTTTACAAGCAAGCAATTCCGATGCTCACCACCATCCCAAGCATTATGCGGGTAGCTAGCCCCGCATCACAGATTGATCATCTGTCAGCGGTAACCCCTAGTGGTGGCATCTCCTTTCAGCGTGAAATGTCTCAATTGTGCAAGCATTCATTCTGGGTATTAAGCAAGCAAGCAAGCATTACATCCTTTACAGGCACTTTCGCCACATATCTTACATGCATCATGACTATCTGTTAACTCACTAAGCAATTAGCTTACAGTTGCTACTCACAATTTTTACAGGAAAAGGTAAAGAGCGAGCTGGACCATCTGCTTAGGTCTATTTTCTGATCAACCCAGAGGACTTTAGCTCACTTTTCAGCTTGTGGTATTGTATTGAGCTGCCTTGGGATTTGGATAGTTGTTTTATTTATATTGTGATGTTTTTAGCAACTTAGTACTGTAACCTTGTAGCACGTGTAGTGCATGACTTTTTTTTACTACTTTATTTAGTTCTTGTGCAAGCTTTAGACTTATTATTATGTTTATGCCTGTTGCTATTTATTCCTGGGATAATCAAGCGTGATTAAAGCAAGGATGTGACAGGATGGTATCAGAGCATTAGTTTGAGGGATTCAAGTGTTAGCAATAACATTTGGACTCAAACTTTTAAGGAAAGATAATAGCTTCGAATATCTAGGCTTTAACTTGACCTGAGATAGGCTTTGACCTTACTTTAGGAATTGGGAAATGGGGTAGAATAGGAATTATACCTATTCTTATGCAAGTATTATTTATATAATTTCAGAACATGTCTGGATCTGGTGAAGGAGCTGGAGGTGGACTCACTCCTGAACAGATCATGCAAATAATGCAAACCATGCTAAATGAGAACAACAAGCGTCAAGCTAAGTTTTTGCAAGATCAGTTTCGTGCTCGTGATGAAGCCGAAACTAGGCGCAGAGAAGAGCGTAGAAAGAAACAGCACGATGATACTGGACGCCAAAATGACGACACTAACGAAGAGGAAGCTCCTGTAGTTCCTCCTAAGGGCTGCAACTTCCGTTACTTCAAAACTTGCGGAGCTCAACCTTTCAAGGGTGCTGCAAACTCTATTGAAGCGCTCGAGTGATTTACTGGTATCGAGCGGATATTTCTTATTAGTGACTGTAAGGAAGAATCAAAGGTCAGCTTTGCTACTACACTATTCGAGGGTGGCGCTGTTATATGGTGGAGATCTCAGGAGATAATGCACGGAGCCAACTGGATTAAGTCCCTATCTTGGGATGACTTCAAGGTTATTTTCTTTCGTCAGTACTGCCCGGCTGATGAAAAGAAACGTTTGGAAGAGAAGCTGATGTCTCTTACTCAGGGAACCAAATCGGTGACTGAGTATGAGATTGAATTTACTCGACTTAGCCTGCTGTCTGACTACCAAGTTGCTACAGAGGAGCGAAAGATCGACCGTTTTCTGATGGGTCTGCATCCCGAGTATCAGAAGTTCTTGAAGCACCAGAGATATACCAACTATGCTGATTGTGTTGAAGCTGCTTGAATTCTCGAGCAGGACTTTATTCGAGCTGGAGGAGTTCCTGCTTCATCTATCAACCCTACTTGTCCGTCACCGCCCAAGAAATCACGCACTGGCAGTTATTCTGGATCTTCATCCAGATATTCTCAACCACAGCAGTCTCAGTACCGACGGTTTAGCTCACCTCCGGCATAGCAATCTCGATCTTATGCAGTACATTCTGAGCCGAGGCAGTGTCGCCGCTGCCATAAGTCACACATTGGCCGTTGTAACCCCAATGATGTGAGGTGCTACGTGTGCAACGACATAGGACATAGTAGTGAAGAATGTCCTAACAAAGTTACGGTTTGCAAAAATTGTTTACGCCCTGGACATACTGAGCGGGTATGCACGCATCCGTTCAGTTTAGTTTATCCGAGTGCAGAACATCATCCACGACTGCAGCAGCAACAACACCGACCTCAACAGCATCAACAGCAGCAAAGACAAAATCAGTCGGCCCAACATAGCACATCACGTGGAGGTTCTAGCCGCCGTAACGAGCCAGCATGGAGTCAGAACCGCGCATTCCAAATAACGGCCGAGCAAGCGAAAGAAATACCAGATGTGGTATCTGGTATGTTTCTCGTTAACTCCGTACCTGCTAGAGTTATTTTTGATTTAGGAGCCAACCGTTTCCTCATATCAAATTCATTTGCATCTAAACTTTGAATTGCACCGACTACTCTATCTGTTATCTTTGATATTGAAACGGCTAGTAATGTAAGTGTGTCTACCGATAAAATTTACCGTGACTGCATCATTCTGCTCGACAACTGCACATTTGAACTGGACCTTATCCCGATGGACTTTCACGAATTCGACGTCATCGTAGGTATGGATTGGCTTGATCATCATGACGCCAACATTGTATGCAAGAAGAAGTTGATAAAGCTCACTACTCCGGATGGCCGCAATATTTGCATCTACGGTGACAGAAAGACATGTGAATTATGTTTGATTTCTGTAGTGAAAGCTAGGAAGCATATAGCTAAGGGTTGTGTGTCTTACTTAGCATATGCAATAGATGCTAAGTCTGAAAAGAAAGCTTTAGCCGAGGTACCGATAGCCTCAGAGTTTCCCGATGTCTTTCCCGAGGACATCTCTGGACTTCCACCAGACCGTCAGGTGGAGTTCAGAATTGATTTAGTGTCAGGCGCGGCACTGATTGCTCGAGCCCCTTATCGACTTGCACCTGCTGAGATGCAAGAAATGATGAAGCAATTGCAAGAGTTGCTTGACAGGGGACTAATACGGCCAAGTTCATCTCCCTGGGGAGCTCCTGTTCTTTTCGTTAAGAAGAAAGATGGGACTCTCCGGATGTGTATTGATTATAGGGAGTTGAACAAAGTAACAATAAAGAACAAATATCTGTTGCCCAGAATAGACGATCTTTTCATCCAGCTTCAGGGAGCCAGTTACTTCTCAAAGATCGATCTTAGATCTAGGTATCATCAGCTCAAAGTTCGTGAAGAAGATGTCCCCAAAATAGCTTTCCGTACCAGATATGGGCATTACGAGTTTCTTGTTATGCCCTTTGGCCTTACAAACGCTCCTGCGGCATTCATGGATCTCATGAACCGTGTTTGTAGATCAATGCTTGACAAGTGTGTTATCGTCTTTATAGACGATATTCTCATCTATTCCAAAACCGAAGCTGACCATGTTATGCATCTTAGAGTACTGCTAGAGTTGCTGTGCAAGGAGCGGCTTTATGCCAAGTTCTCTAAATGCGAATTTTGGTTGCGACAGGTGCTTACAATCTTGATTTATTCATTTTTTAGCTTATCTTTTCTTAAATTTCATACTCAGCGTTAACTTGCAAATCTTGTATCTTATCAGATACAATTCCTTGGACATGTGATATCTGGTGAAGGAATCTCTGTAGATCCTTCTAAGATAGAAGCCATTCAAAACTGGGAAGCTCCCAGATCAGCTACTGAGATCCGAAGTTTCTTGGGATTGGCGGGTTACTACCGTCGATTCATTAAGGACTTCTCAAAATTAGTCGTGCCTCTTACCTCTCATACTCGCAAGAATGTTCCCTTTATTTGGGAAGAAGCTCAAGAGACCGCGTTCCGAACTTTAAAGCAGAAACTCACCGAAGCACCTATTTTGGCTTTACCCGAAGGCAATGAAGACTTTGTGGTCTTCAGTGATGCCTCATATCAAGGACTCGGGTGTGTTTTGATGCAAAGAGGCAGAGTCATAGCATATGCTTCTCGCCAACTCAAGGATCATGAAAAGAGTCAGCCGACTCATGACCTTGAACTTGCTGTTGTGACTTTTGCATTGAAAACGTGGCGACATTATCTCTACGGCACCAAATGCCAGTTATATACGGATCACAAGAGTCTTAAATACATTTTCAGCCAGAAGGAGCTCAACATGCGCCAGCGACGCTCTATGGAACTTATCAAAGACTATGACTGTGAAATTTTGTATCACCTCGGCAAAGCGAATGTGGTGGCCGATGCACTGAGTCGTAAATCTTATTCCGCTAAATGTCTCTATACCCTGACTCATACTTCGTTTTCATCAACTTTGATCGATGAAATTATCGTTGCTCAAGCCAAAGCCCTAAAAGAAGAAAACCTCAACTCTGAGGATATGAAAGGGCAATATCAATTCTTAATCGATAGCCCTCGTGGCTTAAAGCTCTTCAAGAATCGTGTCTGGGTTCCCAAATTTGGTGATGTTCGACAGAAAATTCTTTCGGAAGCTCACTGTTCTAACTTCTCGGTACATCCTGGCAGCACCAAGATGTACAACGATCTAAAAGCCGAGTATTGGTGGCCTGGTATGAAAAGAGACGTAGGCCAATATGTCGATAATTGTGTTACATGTCGATTAGTCAAAGTGGAGCATCAGCAACCTTACGACAGTCTTCAGCCTCTATCGATCCCCGAGTGGAAGTTTGATCACATAACGATGGATTTTGTGACAAAGTTGCCAACTACACGAAGACAGCACAATGCAATATGGGTGATCGTAGATCATTTAACCAAAGTCGCGCACTTCATTCCGATTCGCGAGAATTACTCGCTAGAGAAGCTGGCTAAGATTTACATAGACGAGATCGTTGCTCGACACGGTGTGCCTCTGTCAATTGTCTCCGACCGCGACAGCCGGTTCACTTCGAGGTTCTGGAGTGCATTACAAGATGGATTAGGCACCAAGATCAGAATGAGCACGACGTATCATCCGCAGCCTGATGGCCAAAGCGAGCGCACGATCCTTACACTCGAAGACATGTTGCAGGCTTGTGTACTCGAGTTTAGCGGTAATTGGGACGATCACTTGCCGTTAGCAGAGTTTTCTTACAACAACAGTTATCACTCATCAATTAAGCAGCACCTTTTGAAGCCTTGTATGGACGCAAGTGCCGAACGCCTACTTGTTGGCATGAATCCGGTGAAGCACCCATCGCTGGTCCCGAATTACTCCAACAAACCAACGACAAGATCAGAATCATTCGCCAACGCTTAGAAACCGCTCAATCTCGACAGAAATCATATCACGACCGACGCCATAAGCCTTTAGAATTCCAGAAGGATGATTATGTCGTACTGAAAGTCTCGCCGATGAAAGGTGTGTTTAGATTCGGCAAGCGCGACAAGTTAGCACCACGATTCGTTGGTCCTTTTAAGATCATCGAACGTGTTGGAACTCAATCTTATCTGTTGGACTTGCCGAGTGAACTGTCCAACATACACCCTGTATTTCACGTTTCACAGCTAAGGAAGTGCAAAGAAGATGAAAGAGAAAAATGGACCGATCATCTGAGTTACAACATTAATGAGAAGCTGCAATGCGATGAGCCTGAGGTTATTTTGGAGACGAACATGAAGAAGCTAAGAAATCGAGAAGTGGCAATGGTGTTAGTGCAATGGAGAACTTCTCATTGTATTTCCCAGACCTGGGAATCTGAGCAAGACATGAGAGTTCGATATCCGCATCTGTTTGAACCTTAGGTACTTCGAGGACGAAGTGCAAGCGTGGTGGGCTCATACTATAACACCTTGCTTTTTATTTTAAGTATTTTGAGCAATTTGCGTTAAATGATATGATTTTGAATTTAAGTATAAATAGGAGCTGAAAGTCTTATTTTCCTCATTCTTGCAAGTCATTTTCCCCAATTCAGAGCTTCTCTCTCTAAAACCGAACCTTCTCTCTAGCTTTTCTCCCAAACCAACCGGCCAAATCTCGAGTTCTATACGTCATCGGAAAGATCTCGAAGAGTACTACATGAATCTGTCATTGCAAGTGAGATTTGATTCGAGTTTGAGGTAAGAATCGCCATTTTCATCTACTTTATTTTCGGTTTTGAGAAAAGACTTCAAATTCCCCATCTTTAATTCGTTTAAAGCCATTTTAGCTTGAGTTTTAACTCGATTCTGTTAGATTATGTATAATAGAAACGAACCTAGACTTATTCCTTAGCATGTTCATGATTATAGACTTGGAAATACATGTTTGAAAGCTGCAAAACACGAACAAATTCAAAATGCCAAGAACAAACTCGAATATAGCTAAATTCGAAACCTTAGGTTCGAATTTACCCTATGTTCGAGATTATGTATTCGAATTTAGCCTATGTTCGAAATACTATATATTCGAATTTGGCTTATTGTTCGAATTTAATATACAAGTTCGAACCCCCTCCTTAAATACGAAATTAATTAATAAAATTCATGGGCAACGCATAAATTTACAAAATAATTAGCAAGATATTTAGCTAGAAGTTATGGTTTGTAGATGTTGAACTTTTTAAGCTAGCATTATTAATTTAGCGTATGTTCTGTAATGTTAAATTACAGATATTTCACAGCACTACAGATATTAAATTAAGCGGTTTAACTTGTTTATGAGTCAAAGCCAGTGCCAGAATATATTAAAGTCTAGATAAGCAAGTGCAGGCGTTTCAAAGCAATATAAAGCATAGATAAGCCCAAGCAAGCATTTCAGAATATTTCAAAGCATAAGACAGTACAGTGAGTAACAGTTATTCTTGTTTCATGTATTATATGTAATTGAGACATAATTTGCTTCTATATGCGTTCTTTGGACTTCAATAGACTTTTGTGAGTGAAGGCGAACACTGTGGTACAGGCGGTGCCCAGCTTAGCCGGATCCTACATCTGATCTATTAATGTGCATAATATATTGCTATCTGTTTATTGTTCTGCATATTATACAGCAAGCCTTGTATGAGCATTTCTTTGTGCATTTCATAAGCATTTTACTTTACAAGCAAGCAATTCCGATGTCCACCACTATCCCAAGCATTATGCGGGTAGCTAGCCCCGCATCACAGATTGATCATCTGTCAGCGGTAACCCCTAGTGGTGGCATCTCCTTTCAGCGTGAAATGTCTCAATTGTGCAAGCATTCATTCTGGGTATTAAGCAAGCAAGCAAGCATTACAGCCTTTATAGGCACTTTCGCCACATATCTTACATGCATCATGAGTATCTGTTAACTCACTAAGCAATTAGCTTACAGTTGCTACTCATAATTTTTACAGGAAAAGGTAAAGAGCAAGCTGGACCATCTGCTTAGGTCTATTTTCTGATCAACCCAGAGGACTTTAGCTCACTTTTCAGCTTGTGGTATTGTATTCAGCTACCTTGGGATTTGGGTAGTTGCTTTATTTATATTGTGATGTTTTTAGCAACTTAGTACTGTAACAATGTAGCACATGTAGTGCATGATTGTATCTTACTACTTTATTTAGTTCTTGTGCAAGCTTTAGACTTATTATTATGTTTATGCCTGTTGTTATTTATTCCTGGGATAAGCAATCGTGATTAAAGCAAGGATGTGACATATTATGTACGTGCTTTAATAGTTGAGCCCACATGCTCAAGCCTATTAGGGTTTTTCTAGTTTATATATAAATAGGTTTGTTTAGATTTTTAGTGGGAGCAACAAAAGGTGAAAGGTGAACTAAATGAGTATCAAGGTGAAAGACGTATGGCCATAATGTGATTAGAGAGAATAACATCCGTTTTCTTCATTCAAGGTTTAATATATTAATATTGTTCTTATTGTTCATCATAATTATTATTGTTCTTATCATTGTTGCTTGTTGGGACTAACACACAGGAACGGCAAGCTACGTCTATGATCATTTTATAAGTGTTGTCAATGGTCGATAAGTGTTGTGCATGATCATATAACATTAGGACGAATGGTCAAATTATCAATATACTATGATAAATTTTCAAATAAATGGTCAAATAACAGTTGAATTAGTCTGATAAATGATCAAATAAGTATTATGAATGGTCAATAAATTCTTGTGTATGATCAATTATATGTTGTGAACGATCAAATAAGTGTTCAATAATTATAAATAGTCAAATAATTATTGTCAATGATCAAATAAGTGTCGTGAATGATAAACTAAGTGTTGTGAATGATTATTTTACAAGTGTTTTGATTGATCGTTGTTATTACGAAAATATTCTTGCAGCTCAAAAAAAAAAGAGGCGCGCCTGATTTCTTCCACTTCTGATCACAAACTTTTTTTTAAATCTTGTGGCTTTAAAAGGGTACCCTTGGTTAGACCTGACAATTCGTGTCGTTTTCACGTGTCAGCCACGAATTTTACACGACACGAATACACGAAGGGTAATAAGTTTTATTACACTTTTTAAGATGTATTTGTGTCGTGTATTCGTGTTGTGTCGTGTCTTCCACGAATTCGTGTATTCGTGTCTCTAATTGTCAGGTCTACCCTTGGTACACTCATTTCTCATGGGTACCTTTATGTGTGTGTGTGTGTGTGTGTGTGTGTGTGTGTGTGTATATATATATATATATATATATATATATATATATATATATATATATATATGTGTGTGTGTGTGTATATATATATATATATGTATGTATGTATGTATGTATAATGTGGTTCGTGTGAGTACCTAAAAAATGCAGAGTACCGTGAATACCTGTGAACAATGGGTTTTAGATGTGAACATGCTCCGAAATTTTTTTTTAATATTTTTCATTTATCATTTAGATACAAATAATATAAGTCTATTTGTAAAAGAATTACACACATTCACACTTCTTAGCCTCTTAAAAGTCATGTGAACGTGAAAAAATTCATGTGAACGTGAAAAAATTCATGTGAACATGCTTAGTGTGAACATACGTTCACAAGAGTGCAGTTCATCTGAACATGCACGTTTCACATAGTTATGGTGTGTGTTTATGTGTGTTTTTATACAAGTAGTCTTGTATTATTAATTTAAACATGATTATGAAAAAAATTGGTTTTAAGCAAGGTACCTTCGGTACTCCGCAAAACTAATGGTACTCACTTGAACCTAAATCTATACACACACACACACACACACACACACACACACACACACATATATATATATATATATATATATATATATATATATATATATATATATATATATATATATATATAGAGAGAGAGAGAGAGAGAGAAAGTCAGGTTCAAAAAAGTACCTCTCGAAATCAAATGCACCCGAAGGTACCAACTTTAAAAAAACTTTTTTTTAAAATTTTTTTTCTCATGTCCATGTTTAATTTAATGTTATACGCATGTTATATGAATTTCACATACATTCACACTTTCTGTGTTCTTAAAAATTTTGTGAATGCTTAATGCATATTTATTTGAATGGTCATCCATGTTTGAATGATCATTCACATGGTGCATTCACATGATCTTTTTTTTACCATTCACAAGATTCATGATGTTGCTTCTTTTGAAAAAAAAGTCTTATAATGTTAGTCTTATACATGTCAATTCAAAAAAAAATATATGTGAATGATCATTCACATTAGGGTACGCTGGAATCTTATAGGTACGCTGATGAACCTGATTATATATATATATATATATATATATATATATATATATATATATATATATATATATATATATATATATATATATATATATATATAGATTCAAGATCAATGGGGTACCATGTTAGACTGGGGTACTGGGGTACCGTTCACAGCCAACCATTTTTGCATTAAAATGATTTTTTAATATATAAAACCCTGCCTAAATTATACCCACGTCGTTTTGCTTTAAGGGGTAATATGGGAATGAAAAAGTTTAAATGAGAATCAAATATTCTCATATCCCAAAAATTTCTCATTCTGTTATCCTCCCTCCCGCTCCCATTTCAGCGATTACCCAATACCCACCATTGTTTCCGATTTTAAGATTTCTTCCGCTCCAAACTCCAGTTGGTCATTCGTCTTCGTCTCATCTCTGAGGAATTCCAGTGAGGGTACAATTTTGAATCGATTAAAGGTAAGCTTCATATATTTTCGTTTGATTATGTGAAGTCGTTTTCTTCAAAATCGAATGTATACCCTTCGGTTCCGTTTCATTTGTTGTTTCAACGACTCAACAATTAAAAAACTCAGCTGGAGTTTTATTATCAAAATGCAATATGAAAGATATTTTAATGTTTTGTGTTTGAAGTCATCAAACCTAGCAACAAACAACAAGAATTCCATGTGGTTTTATTATCAAAATGTGTTTTGGTGTTCATTAAGCTAACAACTTCTCTAAATTGATAATCAATATTAGTTTCAATCACCAAAACAACTACATGCATGTTCTTAATGGGTTGATGCTTATTTGATGATACTACCAAAATTGAAGCCTAATTTGAGAATTGAATTCATTTTCCAGTAACTCAGAAGGCCATAGCCTTCAGTTTGGTCCTGGTTCAATTTAGTGTTGTTGATTAATCAACATGTATAATCTAAGTGTGTTTATAGGAGTGTATTAAGAATCCGAGGTTTGCCAATTCTTGGAGTAGTGTGAGTTGAAAAACAAACTTGTTTAAATCACAGCAGCAACACTTCAACATTAACATGTAAAATTAAACTAAGTTGTCTGTGTGTATCAATGTGGCTGGGAAAGCATAGAGAAGCAACAACAGGAACCCGACAGCAAACCAAAACTGAGTGTGTAATCAATTGAGCAGTTATGTGTTTGTATGGAAATTGTAGCAGCAGCTCCTTACTGCACATGTTCAGTTGATCAGTTCTGTGTTTGTATGGAAATTGGAGCAACAGCCCCTTACTGCACATGTTCAATTGAGCAGTTACTGTGTTTGTATGAAAATTGTAGTAGCAGCCCCTTATTGCACATGTTCAATTGATCAGTTCTGTATTTGTATGGAAATTGTAGCAGCAGCCCCTTACTGCACATGTTCAATTGAGCAGTTCTGAGTGTGTAATCAATTATATGCTTGTTTACTCATTGCAATTCCATATACTACACACGTTTCAATTATATGCTTGTTTACTAAGATTCTGTTGCACACCATGAACAAGCGAATAGATGATGTCTTGGAGGAAGCTGATTACCAGGACATGTTGAAGAAGTCAGAGAAAGAATGCTTAAAAAGAGTTGTTGAGTTTACAAAGCATGAGCGTATCTATGCGAACCGGAAGTTGATGGTTAACATATAGATTTATGGTGTATTCCTTCACATTAGACGCTTAATTTAGAATTATAGTATGACAGAATGCTTTTGATTAATTTTTTTAGTTTTCTCAATGGTTGAATGATAATATTGCATATGTTCATGATATCATATTTTAATGCACAAATTCAATATATTCTCTATTCTTTTTTAGTACACTAATCCTGTTTTCACTGTATTTTGCACATGTTCAGTAAATGATGTTTTTTCATATTTCAAATAAATCTGTGTTTTAGAAATGGTTTTCCCTTATGGATTATCTTTTAATATTTTAATGCATATGTTCAATATATTCTCTATTCTTTTATTGTAAACTAGTCCTACTTTCACTGTATTTTGCACATGTTCAGTAACTCATGTTTTTCCATATTTCAAATAAAGATGTGTTTTCAAACTGGTTTCCCATTATGGTTTAAATGCACATGTTCAAAATCCTTATTGCACATGTTATTCAAAGTATTAAACAATGCTATTTAGTGAACAGGTTCACAGACTATTTCAAGATTTATATAATTGCACATGTTCAATACAACACTTAGATTCAACATTACACACGTTCAATATGTTATACGACTGTAATGCCAATTAAAATGTTTACCTAATTCAAGTTCTGCACATATGTATTTTCAGAATTTAAGTAATACACATGTTAATTGTGTTTTAATACATATATGAACACTAACTGCACATGTTCAAAATCCTCAAACAAGGTTTTAAATGCAATCCCCTTTCTGTTGAACTTGTTCAGTGGCATTTTTTGCTTTTTTTTCAATACTGGATATGTATATTTGAACTCAAATTGAGCAAAAAATGTTATAAAATCAGTGCACGTGATAATGCACATGTTCATTATCCTAATTGAACATGTTCAATAAATCACAAAACAATTGAACGTGTTCAATAAGTCTGAACACATTATCGATTCATAAATACTGAACGATCATGTTGAAAATCCCTTAAGAAACCAAAAACTCATTGAACAGATTGATAAAAATTAAAAAAAAAAACTGTTGTTGCACAAGTCTGGTTGAACATGTTCACAAGGAAGCATTGGCGGATCCAATTGAGCATTGCAATGTTGTTCTCCATCCATCGATTTCAGATTGTTTGGATTTAAGCAGCCAAAAAAAAAAAGCTCTGATGAGGAATGACAGTTCCTAAAGATGCGATCAGGGAGGGAGGAGGCAAGATGGGTTTTTTTTTTTTTATGAAGATGGCGATAGGAGGTGTTTAGCAGGAAGGAAACGTATCATATCCCTAAATTTAAGGGATTTAGCAAATCAATAATTATCATCTCTAAATTAAAATCGACTATACTACCCTTTTGTTATTGTAACCAAACATTACCGGACTCCGGTTCCCCAGTCTAACATGGTACCCCATGGATCTCGATATATATATATATATATATATATATATATATATATATATATATATATATATATCACACAAACAAATGATAATTAATCTGATAATCAGAACACGTATCATTAATCTCATACTTGTCCATACCCATTTAAAATAATCGGGTTCGGAGAAAATCCATCTTGTTATAGATTGAAATTTTTTACCATCCTTATGCATACTCCATTTATGAAAGATATTGCTAGCATTTTTTTTCTTTGAATGCTTTCAAACATAGGTTATAAGGACATACTCCCATTATAAATGATATTAAAGTTACCGAAACACAAAATAAAAATCGTTGCACAATTCAAAGTTAGATAAAAAAAAAATTCTTGTATGTTGCATCACATTCGAGACATGGTATACAATCTCTATAACGTTTTTTTTTTAACTTGAGCAATGTAAAAATGCATATATTTGTATGCAACAAAATTATAACATGATTATGATTTTTGTTACATCGAAATCAGGATCGATATGGATATGTTTCAACATACAGATTTCTATTTTTTTAAGTCAAAGATAAATCGGATTATATTTAGAACTTAAAATACTACGATAGATATCAAAATACTGATTAAGATCTTATTATGTTTTGTGAGGGATGCTATTTAAAATCGACGCATTTCGTTGATCATATTTGTAAAACTATAAAATTTTCAAGAACAACCTTGTGATCTTAATTACAATATTAAATATGACATATGTTATAAGTGACATTAAATGTATTACAATTAATGTGTGACATTTGAAAAGTTTTTTTAAAATAAAATAAAATCCATGACAATGTAAAATATACATTAATATTTAACTTATCTTTTCTTACCCTCGTGATCTTAATTAATTACAATACATTAAACTTAAATTAATTTCAAAATGTACATTAAAATTTAACAAAAATTTTTCTTATCTTCGTTGTCTTACATAATGATCAACTTCAATTGAGTTATTTCATTCATAAACATCTGATTATTGATTTTTGTTGTTATTTTTAATGTAATTTCTTGACCGAGTTAATTGGTTTGGTTGGAACTAGTTAGAGTTTAGAAGGTGCAAAATGCATACTCGTATAAGTTTGGTCAAAGTCAGGATTCGGGTGTTATAACAGAGGTCAAGGAGGTTGCGCCTCATTGCGGGGTCCTAAGGGCGAAGCCCCAGCGGAAGCCAAGGGCGGAGCCCCAGGCACTTAGCTTAGTTGTTAATACAAATGGTGTAAAGATATGACTGCTTATCTAACAGTCTTATTAGGGCTTATCATAGCAAGCTTGGACATTGCTATCTTAACAGCCTCAGTGCTGTTAAGATAGAGTTATTATCTTAAAAGTCTTGGGTGCTGTTAAGGTAAGACATTATCTTTGTGAAACTTGTTATCTTAATGTACTTAGTGCTGTTAATATATTGTCATTGTTAAGATAATGTCGGTTTCAACCGCTTTAGTTGGTTGACTGGGAAGTGAACTAGTCTTATCCACTTGATTTCGTGGGTTAATTGAAATATGTATACAAATGAAATGATCAGTTAAAACTAAAGCATTTTCTTGTGATTATCCATAACAATATTTGGTTTCTCACTAGGACAAATAATTGTTATAGAAAAATGACTCAATCACGATTTTGATGAACAACCAAGATTCTAAGTTCGTTCTATTTTGTATCACCCATGATTTTTTCAAACAATTTTTCTGTGACACTTACATTAAATTAATATTTTATTTCTAACAATCATCTAATTGAAAATTAAAAGCAAAATAACTTAAACAATATAAAGAAAGTATGATGATCTAATTAAAAAAATAAAATAAACCTTTAAATGATATGAACTCTTTTTATAATTTTTTTCGTAAATTTGTTTACACTAACATTAAAAGTTCATATTTGAAAATTCAAATGGTTTCGAGTTGTGAAGGTACGTTAAAGCTAACATTCACATCAATCATCGTTCATTCACATTCACAATAAATCGATTAGTACATTCACATGTCAGTTTAAAGGTCTTACAAAACACGAAACCATATGAAACTAGTTTAAATAGTCTTATAATGTTTATTATGAAAATGAAAAAAAAAATTAAATATTTAATTTTAGATACACCGATACTGCCGATAAATAATAATAATTCTATCTTGAAACCAAACTTTAGATATTAGCAAGGGGTGGCAATCTTGACCCAACGGACCAAACGGGCCGAAGAGTTAAATGGACCAATTGTAAAAAACTAATATAGAACATAATTTTTTTTAAAAATGAAAATTTATAAGATGATGTATTAAAAAAATTGTTCTTTGAAAAAAATTTCAAAATTATGTAAAATTTATGACTTTTGGTCATCAACCCGTTTGACCCATTTGCATTAATGGGCCCAATTAGCATAAACTTAAGTCTTTTTAATCCAAAATGTTGATATATGATAATATATTAATTTATGACCAACATATTACTTGTATATTTTTAATATAACTTATTTATATAAATATAAATTTTATATAAGTAAAAATAAAAACTACTAAAATAATATAAGAATGTCATTATTATATATGATAATTGTTATTTTTCTAACTTTATAAATTGATATAAATAGTTGTTGTTTTAATTATTTTTTAAGCTTTTTATTTTTTTAATTTAATATATTTTATTTGATACAAGTTGAAATTTTAGTTTGTATATTATCTAAAACTTATATATTATATAACAAAAAAAAATATTTATAGGTTAAAAAATAATAGAATGTATTTATCTTTTTAAAATTGATAATTGTATTTATATTCTATTACTTATAGATTAAAACATAATATAATACATTTATTTTTTAAAAACAATTAATTGTATTTATCTTTTGTTTTAATAGGTTAAAAAATAATAGAGTGTATTTATATTTTTAAAAACAATAATTGTATTTCTATTTTATTATTTATAGATTTAAAAATAAAAGATTGTATTTATCTATTTTATAATAATAAATTGTTTTATCTTTTACTTTTTATAACAAAAGGTTGTATTTATCTTTTCGATGAAACGTGGAGTTGCCACGTGACATTTGTTCATCATTCATCTATGCATCGTCATTGTTCATCATCCATTTATGCATCATCATTTTCCGTTGTTCATCGTTCATCATCCATCTATGCATTGTCATTGTTCATCATCCATCTATGCATTATCATTATTCATCGTTCATCATCCATCTATGCATCATGTTCTTCATAATTTTCATCGGTTACCTCTCTTGTTCATGTTCATCATCATCGTTGTTTATCGTTAATCTTCGTCTTCAAATCATCATAATCTAAGAAAAATCATGAAGAACACGATTATAGAGAGTGAGAGAGAGAGAAATGAGGATGAAAATGAGGAATGTAGTTAATATGAGATTTTAATTCAAAATGTAACTCCTAATTATCATTTAATGATTTTTAGAAATAAATTAATTATCATGTCTTTAGTTTTCCCTAAATGCCCTTTGTGCACCCTTGGTGGATTATCCGATGCACAAAAGTGCCTCGAGGTGCCCCGATGCATAAAAGTTCTCAATTGAACCTCCCTATATATATATATATATATATATATATATATATATATATATATATATATATATATATATATATATATATATATATATATATATATATATATATATATATATATATATATATATATATATATATATATATATATATATATATATATATATATATATATATATGTATATATAGATATATATATATATATATAGATATCTATATATACATATACATATATAGGGATGAGATCCATTGTGAACAAGTTATTCGTTGTGAACAAATAAAAAAATACATATAATCATTCATATATATCAACAAGTGTTTGTAATATGATTCATATGATTCAAAAGGTTCATAGAAGTGTCTATTTAAGATTCAGAACATTCAAAAGGTTCATAGTACATAGTTTTTATAACAAGATGCATAAGATTCAACAAGATTCATGAGATTCGACAAATTAATTGGATTCAATAAAATTCATAGGATCCAATAAGATTAATAGGTTAATAGAATGGTTCGGTAGTATTTTCAACAAGATTCATAAGATTCAAAGCTTTTTTATGGTTGTTCACAATGTTCACAACGATAAAGTGTTCACAAAAGATCTTTAGTCTATATATATATATATATATATATATATATATATATATATATATATATATATATATATATATATATATATATATATATATATATATATATATATATATATATATATATATATGTCAGGATCTAAATATTATGAAAATTATGAATAACCAAGATTAACTGATTTGAATTTATCAGAGTATAAATCAATAATCTTGCTTTGAATCAAAGTTTAATTAAGAAGTTTGCGGAATAACACTTAATGATTTTGACAAAAACTTTCAGAATTAATAATAGCATAAAACATAAGAAGTAATCAAGACTGTTTGTATTGCTGAATTCAATGATTACAATCACCTCTAATCTGTTTTGATTAGACGAAGAACACAAACTGTTCTTAGGGTTTTACAACCTTAGAGGCTTAAGAAAACTTGAACAATAAAGCAATTACAGACTCAAAATATGCAGAAACTCCTATACAATAGAAAAACCTATTCTATGTATTTATATTGCTTTATTGACGTGTTTCCTTGAAGGACTACGACTTCTCTGATAGTAGATATGCTGGAATCTTCTTGTAAATATCTTCCCTGAAAATCAGCACATTCTGTTTATGAAACTGTTGAGCAGCTTGAGTGTCTTGACAGCATGAACTGAGCAGCTTGAGTCGATTTGTTCTGGCAGCTTGAACATTTACACTGGCAGCTTGAGTTTCTTCAACTAGCAGCATGAACTTTGTATTTACATGAAGAATCTACTAACAGTCTGAGAAGTCTAAACTAACAGCTTGAGTATACTTAAACTATTTCCCAACAATCTCCCCCTAACTTAAATTCTTTATACAAGACTTTAAGTTCTATACAAATAAGGAAATGAAAAAGTAAACTGTTATTTACAAACCAAGGCTTTCAAAAACTTACAACTGTGCAAGCTTCTGATCTACAGCCTTCAAAAATTCTTTCTTCATCTCATCTCTATCACAAGATATCCTAACTGATTTTATTTGAAGTAGCATATCTCTTGAAAAATTGTAAAACTCGAGATTGAAGAAAATACCAAATCCATCTTTGAATTGAATTCTGTAGGTTCTGGATTTGACAAAAATATGTACTTCCTTGATCTGCTTCCCTTTCTTCTCAGCCTCTTCCACTTCTTTTCTTGCAAATTCAGCATTAGCAACTGAACTTAGATCTCTGATGAGCTGTTTTACTTGTGGAAGATCAGATCTAACTTGAGAAACAGACCCTATGTGGTACATCTTTATTAATTCATCCCTGGTCAGCCTATGCACCATCTGCCAGAAAGTATCAAACTCCTCTTCTGGTCCAGATTCTCTCCTTATTACAAACTTGACCCTTATATTTCTTTCATCCAGAGACCTGGCAAACCAGTAGTTGATTTCTGGCTTTGTGAAGTCATGCTGATCAAGCAACTTTTCTAGTTCCATAGCTTTTTGCAAATGGTGCTGAAAGATCACCCTCTTAACAGATGATGGAACAGAAACAGTAGGTTGATCAGTGGGAGCAGGTGCATTGGCAGCTTCAGGTTGTGGGAACAGGTGCATTGGCAGCTTCAGGATGAACTGGTTTGGATGATGGTTGGACTGATTGGGATGGTTGGACTGTTGGAACTGGCTGAACTTCTGAAGAGATTTTTGTTTTCTTTCTTTTCTCCATTTCTTTATTATGTATTGCCTGCAGCCTTTCAGTACTCATGGACTGAGCAATTTTCTTAGGAATGTCTGCTGCAACGGCAAAATTTATCAGAAATCTTCTCTCCTCAGCCTTGGTATGCCCAGTTGGCATCCTCCTCTTCCTTTCACCTTGCTTTACCACAAACCCTCTTAGGTAGTCTCCTAAGGTTTCATCATCTTGCATTGGGACAAGGGTTTGCTGGTCTAAGGCCTGATCCTGTTCTTCTGCTAACTTTCTGGCAACCTCAGCATCAAAGGCAATCTGAGCTTCTCTGGAAGAAAACTTGTGCTTTGAAGACTCAATCAGAATACCCTTGCCTTTATCTTTTGTAGCAGAAGATGCAGCTTGGACTGAACTGGATGGAGTTGCTATCCCTTCTCTTATGACAACTCCAGTTGCTCTTGTGGAAGCAGCTTGAGTTTCTAGGCTAACAGCTTGAGAAGCTGTTGGGACTGCTAGCCTAGAAGATGAAGCTGTTGGTGCTGCTTGGACTGTTGGTGTTGGAGCTGCTTGTACTGGTTCTGGAACTCCCTGATTCTCCCCCTTTTTGGAAGCATTGGTTTGGTCAGAAGGACCTACAACCTTTGCCACATGGGTTTGAATCATCTGCTCTAGTTTGATTAGCTTATTTCCACAAAGAGTAAACCCTTTGTGTAGATTAGCCAGCTTCTGATTTTGAGCAGCTTCTGCCTGTTTGAGTGCAAGAATTTGTGCCCCCTGTGCAGCAATGATGGACATTTGGTATTCCAACATTGTTACAACAGGTTTCAGCTTAGGATCCGTTAATAGCATCAGTTGCAGACTAGTCTCAAGATCAGAAAACACCAGGGGTGTTTGTGGTCTATCACTGACATTGATACCAGAAGTAGGAACTTCAGGGCCCCTCTGTTCTTGGTACTGGGGACTTCCAGCTTGTGTTTGCACACTTGCTGTTGCCATGGGTGTGGTCTTAGAGATGTTGGCCCTGTCCTGTGCCTCTTGTGCAGAGACATCAGTAGTGCCAGCCACAGAACCCATATGAACAGTCTCAGAAGAGATGTTCACCTCCTGATTGAGGTTGGGAGTGTCCTCAATTGGTTCCCTTTGGATATGCTGTGCAGAAGTGTCCTCCTGCACAGGGATATATGGCTCTTGTCTAAGGGAGGAGGAGGAAGGAGCTCCTCGTCCCCTTTTCCTTTTATATAGATGTTTTAGTGGGCGTATGGGTTGTTCAAAAGGAGCAGAGGGAATATCTGTATCATGAGGAGTGGGTTGGGGTCCTGGGGTTGAAGCAGTAATGTTGGGCTGTGTCTGCTCAGGCCCCTCTCCTCTGTTTCTTGGAATGATGTTCATCATTGCAGAGGGCAATGGAGCATCAATGCTAACAAAATTGGCACTTGGCTTTATCAGCCTTTTTATTGAAGATAGCGAGTGCCTATGGGAAACATATATCCTCTTATGTAAATTTGAAGAATTTGTGCAGGTGTGTGCAATTATTTTTGCCAAAAAGCGAGGATACATCAAAAATTTCACATGCTTCAAGGAATGATGCCTTAACATTCCCTGAAAGATCATATTTGAAAATTTGAACTGTTGGCCAGTAGAAAAGCACACTAAGGCAGTGGCAATATTTGAAGAAAATTCAGACCACCCAGTTCTTTTAGGGCTTAAACATTGCTGAATAATATGCACAAGAAATTTCCATTTAGGAGAAAAGTGTGCTTTCAAGAAAGTAAAAGAATCAGCAGGGCCCCTATACCCAATGTTTTGAAGACCAAAATGTAAATCAGTAAGAGATAGGTCTTTTATACCTGCGGCATCTTGAAGATGCAGATGATGTCTGATGGACTCCTCGGTGATGTTGATGGTAGTACCATCGATTTTGGAAGTCAGGGTAGGCACTCCGTTGATGGTTTGGACAGAGGCATGAGTCCAGAATTGCTCAATATGGGATATGTATATAGTGGGATTGATATTGAGGGCATAGTGGATATGGGAGTGCCTGAGGAAGTCCATCATCTCATGAAACGGTTGAAGGTCAGTGTGTTTCAGGGTGTATGGGAGGCAGTTGTGTTCTTTGACGAACTCCATTGATCAAGAAACGAAGATTTGGGGATTAGGGTTCGAAAAGAATGTGTGTATCGTTCAGAGAGAAATCAGAAGGCCGTGGAAGAAGAATATGTAACTGGTAGTTACAACTGAACGAAACTGGGACCTTTAAAGGTTTCGAAAAGGTTAGGTCCCGCGCACACATTTGGGAAATTACCTAAATACCCTGCACACTTTGACAGATCAAGTGAAAATAACTAGCAGCATGAGACGATGAACTAGCAGCATGAGAAAAGACTCATGCTGTTAGTGTAAAATTGTGCAACTTTTCAATAAAACAGTGTCTCCCCCTTAAATTAGCATATTGAGTTGATAATAATAAAAAGCAATTAATCCATGTTTACCATACCAATGTTTGATATTAGGAAAGTGAACCGTCCTACATCAAAAGGTTTTGTAAATAGATCAGCTAGCTGATCATCTGTATGTATCTTGGTAACTTGGATTAACTTCTTTTCATTACTATCTCTGATGAAGTGAAATCTGATTTCTATATGCTTGGTTTTTGGGAATTTCACTGGATTTTGCACAATGCTAATGGTACTTGAATTGTCAATATAAATAGGAGTGGATAAGAAGTTCATACCATAGTCTCTGAGCTGATTTTGAATCCACATTACCTGGGAGCAGCAGCTTGCAGCTGCTACGTATTCTGCTTCAGTGGATGATGTGGAGACAGTTGTCTGTTTCTTGCATTGCCAAGAGACCAGTCTTGCTCCTAAGTATTGACATCCACCAGTTGTGGATTTTCTGTCAATATTGCAACCTCCATAGTCACTGTCAGAATAGGCAGTTAGTTCAAAAGGAGAGTCTTTGGGATACCAGAGGCCTAAATGTGGTTGGCCTTTAAGGTATCTGAAAATTCTCTTAACAGCAACCAAGTGAGAATCCTTTGGTGAACATTGAAACCTGGCACACACACAAACAGCAAACATTATATCAGGTCTGGAAGATGTAAGATACATGAGAGATCCTATAAGGGATCTGTATAGATGAATGTCCACATCTATGCCATCTTTGTCAGTGTGGAGCTGTTTATGAGGATCCATTGGAGTGCTTGCAACCTTTGTGTCTTGATAGCCAAACTTTTCCAGTATGTCTTTGACATACTTTGATTGACTTATGAATAGACCTGTAGGCTTCTGTTTGACCTGCAACCCTAGAAAGAATGTGAGTTCTCCCATTGAACTCATTTGAAACTTTTTGTGCATTAGGGCCTCAAAGTCTTTGCACAACTTATCATTAGTTGAGCCAAAGATGATGTCATCAACATAAATCTGGACAAGAAGAATCTCAGCTTTGATGGATTTGGTGAAGAGTGTCTTGTCCAGAGTGCCTCTCTTGAACCCATTCTGTAGAAGATATGATGACAGTGTGTCATACCATGCTCTGGGGGCTTGGTGAAGACCATAGAGAGCTT
Organism: Centrapalus pauciflorus; assembly: GCA_020465985.1. Classification (NCBI taxonomy): domain Eukaryota; kingdom Viridiplantae; phylum Streptophyta; class Magnoliopsida; order Asterales; family Asteraceae; genus Centrapalus; species Centrapalus pauciflorus. The sequence goes on along the minus strand of JAANYP010002959.1, from coordinate 2,022 downwards.
TGTCAAGCTTGTACACCCTGTCTGGATACTTGTAGTCTTCAAAACCAGGAGGTTGACACACATACACTTCCTCTTCAATTGTCCCATACAAGAAAGCAGACTTAACATCCATTTGGTACACTTTAAAGCCTTTGAAGCTTGCATATGCTAGAAATAGTCTGATGGCTTCAATTCTTGCTACTGGAGCAAAAACATCATCATAATCTATTCCTTCTTCTTGAGTGTACCCTTGTGCTACTAGTCTTGCTTTGTTCTTGATGACTATCCCTCTCTCATCCTTCTTGTTTCTAAACACCCATCTTGTACCTATTGCTCTCTTACCTTTAGGAAGATCCACCAGAGTCCATACATTCTGAATTTTAAACTGTAAAAGCTCTTCTTGCATAGCTTCAATCCAGGATGAATCTTTTAGTGCTTCTGATGCCTTTTTAGGTTCTAGTTGAGACATAAAGCAGGCATGTTCAAAAGCAGCTAGGCTGAATTCTGGAACTGCTTGTTCATCAGCAGCAGTCTCATTGTGGACCATCTTCCTTGTTTGAACAGGGGTGCTTGGATCACCCAGTATTTGATTGAGAGGGTGATACTTATGAACTCTTCGTGTGGGTTCTCTCTCTGTTTGGAAGGACGTTCCAAGATTTGTGTCATCACCATCAGAACCAGTAAATGGTTCAGTTTCTGGAACAGCTTGAGTTTCTAGGCTAACAGCTTGAGAAGCTGTTGGGACTGCTAGCCTGGAAACTGGAGCTGTTTCCTTTTGTGGTTGAGCTGTGCTGTCAGGACTTTGAAATGGCACTTCAGTGTCTGGATTTGCATCATGTTGAGTGCTCAGGACCCCTGGAGGATCACATGACAGAAGTGGTAGAGTGGTGAAATTATCCCAACTTGTGTTAGCAGCTTCAACCCTGTATGCATCAGCTTCTGCAGTAAACTCAGTAAAGCTCAGAGAATTTGTTAGTGAATCTAAATCAAATAACCAATCAGGACCAGTGCCTTTGATGTTAGCAGTATTTTCATTAAATTCAACATTGGCACTTTCTTCAATTGTTTTAGACACACTGTTGTATACTCTATAGGCTTTACTTTGAGTTGAGTATCCTACAAAAAATCCTTCTTCAGCCTTACTCTCAAACTTCCCTAAGTGAGTCTTAGTGTGAAGAATAGTACATGGGCATCCAAAAGGCTTGAAGAAAGCTATTAGGGGACTTCTGTTGTGGAATAACTCATAGGGAGTTTTCCCTTGTGATTGAACGACTTGAACCCTATTTAGAACATAACAGGCTGTATTGACAGCTTCTGCCTAGAAAGTCATAGGCAGATTGGAATCAGCTAACATTGTTCTAGCAGCCTCAATTAATGTTCTATTCTTTCTTTCAGCTACACCATTTTGCTGTGGTGTTCTTGGTGCACTGTATTGTCTAGCAATACCTTTGGACTCACAGAAACTGTTTAGAACTTGATTTTTAAATTCAGTCCCATTGTCTGATCTTATCACCTTAACTTTGGAATTGGATTGGTTTTCTATCTTAAGGATAAAAGACTTAACAAGCTCAGCAGTTTCATCTTTGGACCTAAGAAAGTAAACCCAAGTAAATCTGGTGAAATCATCAACAATGACTAAACAGTATGCCCTTTTATTCAAACTCAAAACAGATGTTGGACCAAATAGATCCATATTTAACAACTGAAGAACAGATGAGATTGAATTTACTTCTTTGGCCTTATGAGAAGTTTTGTGTTGCTTACCTTTAAGACATGCTACACAATGATCATCACAAATGAACTCCTTTTGTGGTAATCCTCTTACCAGATTCTTTTTGACTAAATCATTCATGGACTTGAAGTTCATGTGACACATCCTTCTATGCCAAAGAGCAGACTCATTTGATGATGCTTTGGATATTAAACAGCTTAAAGTATTTGATTTAGTCAAAAGAGCTGTGTCTAGGCAGTAAACATTGTCCTTTCTTGGTGTTCTAAGTAAAACAAGATTTTCAGGAATTTTGAAATCCGTTGAAAGAACAA
>JAANYP010002958.1:0-243683 GCA_020465985.1 Centrapalus pauciflorus | reverse complement strand
GGGAGATTTTATAATCAAACCTGTTGATGCATTTGAAGGTTGAATTTAAGGCCTGTTATATGCCTTATTGAACCTGAAAATGATTTGCAATATCAGTCTAAAGCTGTTCTATATGTTGCATGTGTTGCAACTAAGACAGTTTGTCCAAGCTGCTCTGTCTGCTGAACAGGCTGGACATAAACTGTCTAAGCTGCTCTACACTGTTGAGCAGCTTGGGCATTTTTAAAGTGTTCTGTTCTTTGTGAACAGAACCTGTTCTTTGTGAATAGGCTAAACACTTTATGGAATATGTTTCCAAGTCATCATGTATTGTTTTTGACTACAAGATCAGTTTACAAAGTCGAAGACAAAGTGGAAAACAGAACTGCTCAGCCTGCCCACGCTGTTCTGTAACATGAAGACAAAAGGATATTTGAAAAAAGGGTGACAGACCTTTTTCTTATATCAAAATAGGCCTTTACAGGGAAGAAAGACGCAAAGTTGACATTCCTAAATTAGTTAAAGGCAATGCAACAGTAGACAAAGTAAAAAGACAAAAGTTCTGCACATATGAAGACAAGTCTGCTTTTCAGAAAAGTGCAGAAAAGGTTATGTTGTCTTTTCAACAAGACTTTTCCTTTTCATTCTGTCCAATGAAGATGTTTCTCTGAGATCCTCTAAGTGAGTATAAAAGGAAGCTTCTAAGGTCAGAAAGAAATGTGAAGAAAGCTAAGTGCTTAAACCAAGAGTGAACGTGCAAGTGTGATCTTCATGCATGCAAGTCTTCTGTAAACCAGCATCTGTGTGTCTAAGCTGTTTTACCTAAGCTGTTCCTTAAGTCTTGTAAACACAGTGAGTGCTTCTTAGTGAGTGTATTCATTGTATACTAGTTCGAGTCTGTCTTAGACTAGTAAGCATACTGTTGTATCTGTCATCTCAGCTTGAACTATTCCGCATTCAAGCTTGTTTGTAATTAACAAATTGTTGATAATACATACAAACATTGAGAAAAGAGTGTGTAGTTTTTAAATTGCTGTATTCACCCCCCCTCTACAGCTTATAACTATATACTTTGGGAACCTCTCGGGACCTACAAATTTATTAAGTGTCTCTCAAATTTGTGACAAACAAAACATGTTTTGTTTACAGATTCTGAGTGCATTGTCCTTTCAAAAGATTTCAAAATTCCTGAAAATTTGGTTTTACTAAGAACACCAAGAAAGGACAATGTCTACTGTTTGGACACAGATTTTTTATCCAAATCAAATACTTTAAGCTGTTTGATATCCAAAGCATCATCAAATGAGTCTGCTCTTTGGCATAGAAGGATGTGTAACATGAACTTCAAGTCCATGAATGTTTTGGTCAAAAAGAATCTGGTAAGAGGTTTACCACAAAAGGAGTTCATATGTGATGATCATTGTGTAACATGTCTTAAAGGCAAGCAACACAAAACTTCTCATAAGGCCAAAGAAGTAAATTCAATCTCATCTGCTCTTCAGCTGATTCATATGGATCTATTTGGTCTAACATCTGTTTTGAGTTTGAATAAAAGGGCTTACTGTTTAGTTATTGTTGATGATTTCACCAGATTTACTTGGGTTTACTTTCTTAGGTCTAAAGATGAAACTGCTGAGCTAGTTAAGTCTTTTATCCTTAAGATAGAAAACCAATCCAACTCAAAAGTTAAGGTGTTAAGATCAGACAATGGAACTGAATTTAAAAATCACATTCTAAACAGTTTCCGTGAGTCCAAAGGTATTGCTAGACAATATAGTGCACCAAGAACAACACAGCAAAATGGTGTAGCTGAAAGAAAGAACAGAACATTAATTGAGGCTGCTAGAACAATGTTAGCTGATTCAAAACTGCCAATGACTTTCTGGGCAGAAGCTGTCAATACAGCCTGTTATGTTCTGAATAGGGTTCAAGTTGTTCAATCTCAAGGAAAAACTCCCTATGAGTTATTCCACAACAGAAGTCCCCTAATAGCTTTCTTCAAGCCTTTTGGATGTCCATGTACTATTCTTCATACTAAGACTCACTTAGGGAAGTTTGAAAGTAAGGCTGAAGAAGGATTTTTTGTAGGATACTCAAATCAAAGCAAAGCCTATAGAGTATATAACAGTGTGTCTAAAACCATTGAAGAAAGTGCCAATGTTGAATTTAATGAAAATACTGCAAATGTCAAAGGCACTGGTCCTGATTGGTTGTTTGATTTAGATTCACTAACAAATTCTCTTAGCTTTGTTGAGTATACTGCAGAAGCTGATGCATACAGGATTGAAGCTGCCAACACAAATTCTCATGCTGCCAATACAAATTCTCAAGCTGTTGGCACAAAATTTCAAACTGCTGCAGATTCAACAAATTGGGATGATTACACCACTCTACCACTTCTGTCATGTGACCCTCCAGGGATTTTAAATGCTCAACATGATCCAAATCCAGACACTGAAGTGCCACTCCCAAGTCCTGAGAGAACAGCTCCAACACAAAGGGAAACAGTCCCAGATTCAAGTCAAGCTGTTCCAGAAGCTGAACCATTCACTGGTCCTGATGGAGATGATACAAATCTTGGATCCTCTTTTCAGACAGAAAGAGAGCCTACCCTCAGAGTTCACAAGTATCATCCTCTAAATCAAATACTGGGTGATCCAAGTACTCCTGTACAAACAAGGAAAATGGTTCACAATGAGACTGCTGCTGCTGAACAAGCAGTTCCTGAATTCAGTCTAGCTGCTTTTGAACATGCCTGTTTCATGTCTCAACTAGAACCTAAAAAGGCATCAGAAGCATTGAAAGATTCATCTTGGATTGAAGAAAAGCAAGAAGAGCTTCTACAGTTCAAGATTCAGAATGTATGGACACTGGTTGATCTTCCTAAAGGAAAGAGAGCAATTGGTACAAGATGGGTGTTCAGAAACAAGAAAGATGAGAGAGGGATAGTCATCAAGAATAAAGCAAGGCTAGTATCTCAAGGGTACACTCAAGAAGAAGGCATAGATTATGATGATGTATTTGCCCCAGTGGCAAGAATTGAAGCCATCAGACTATTTTTGGCCTATGCAAGCTTCAAAGGTTTTAAAGTGTATCAAATGGATGTGAAGTCTGCTTTTCTATATGGGACAATTGAAGAGGAGGTCTATGTATGTCAACCTCATGGTTTTGAGGACTACAAATATCCAGACAGGGTCTACAAGTTAGACAAAGCTCTCTATGGTCTCCATCAAGCCCCAAGAGCATGGTATGACACTCTGTCATCATACCTTCTACAAAATGCCACTGCCTTAGTGTGCTTTTCAACGGGCCAACGGTTCAATTTTTCAAATATGATTTTTTAGGGGATGTTAAGGCATCATTCCCTAAAGAACGGGAAGTTTTTAATGTATCCTAGATTTTTGGCAGAAATAATTGCACACACTTGCACTACTTCTCACATACATAAGAGGATACATGTTTCCCATAGGCACTCACTATCTTCCATCAAAAGACTTTTAAAACAAAGTGCCAATTTTTTGAGTGTAGATGTTCCATTGCCTTCTGCAATGATAACATCATTCCAAGAAACAGAGGAGAGGGTCCTGAGCAGGCTCAGCCTATCATCACTGCTACACCCCCAGGACCCCAAGCCCCTCCTCATGATACACAAATTCCTTCTGTTGCTTTTCATCAGCCAAGATCCACACTAAAATTTCTATATAAAAGGAAAAGAGGACCAGGAGCTCCTTCCTCCTCAGCCCTCAGACAAGAGCCATATAACCCTATGCCAGAGGACACTTCTGCACAGAATATACAAAGGGTACACATTGAGGACACTCCCATCCTCACTCAGGAGGTGAACATCTCTCCAGAGATTGTTCATATGGGTTCTGTGGCTGGCACTACTGCTGTCTCTGCACAAGAGGCACAGGACAGTGCCAACATCATTAAGACCACGCCCATGGCAACAGCAAGTGTGCAAACACAAGCTGGAAGTCCCCAGAACCAAGAACAGAGGGGCCTAGAGGTTTCTACTTCTGGTATTCATGCCAGTGATAGATCACAAACACCACAGGTGTTTTCTGATCTTGAGGCTAGTCTGCAACTCATGCTTTTGACGGATCCTAAGATGAAACCTGTTGTAGCAATGTTGGAATACCAAAAGTCCGTCATTGCTGCACAGGGTGCACAAATTATAGCCCTAAAGCAAGCAGAATTGGCTCAAAATCAGAGAATGGATTATCTCCATAAGGGGTTTACCCTTTGTGGAAATAAGATCATTCAATTAGAGCGGTTGATTCAATCCCAAGTGGCAAAGGTTGTAGGTCCTCCTGACCAAACCAATGTTTCCAAAAAGGGGGAGAATCAGGAGTTTCCAAAAGCAGTCCAAGCAGCTCCAACAGAATCAGTCCAAGCAGCCTCAACAGTTCCACCTGCTAGGCTAACAGTCCCAACAGCTTCTCAAGCTGTTAGCCTAGAAACTCAAGCTGCCTCCTCCAAAGCAACTGGAGTTGTTATAAGGGAAGGTGTCCAAGCTCTAACCAGTACAGTCCAAGCTACAACTTCTGCTATAAAAGATAAGGGCAAGGGCATTCTCATCGAGTCTCCAAAGCACAAATTTTATTCCAGAGAAGCCCAGATTGCCTTTGATGCTGAAGTTGCCAGGAAGTTAGCAGAAGAACAGGATCAAGAGTTAGACCAACAAACCCAGCCCCCAATGGACGATGATGAAACCTTAGGTGATTACCTAAAGGGGTTTGTGGTCAAACAAGGAGAAAAGAAGAGGAAGCTGCCAACAGGGCACTCTAAGGCTGAGCAAAGAAGATTTCTGATCAATTTTGCCTTTGCAGCTGGTATTCCAAAGAAGATGGCTCAGTCCATGACCATTGAAAGGCTGCAAGAGATCCATGACAAAGAAATGGACAAAAGAAAGAAAGCAAAAGTATCCCAAGAAGTCCAAACATCCCAAGAACCAGTGCAAACTGATACAAGTCATGTTCAAGCTGCTACCAGTGCACCTGCTCCTTCTGATCAAGCTGTTGCTTCTATTCCTGCACCTGAGTCATTATCACAAGCAAAGCTGCATCAAGTTAAAAGGATGTTGTTTGAGCAACAACTGCAAAAGGCCATGGAGATAGAGAAATTGATTGACCAGCATGACTTTACTAAGCCTCTTATCAACTACTGGTATGCCAAGCCACTGGACAATATTGATTTAAGAGTTCAGTTTATAGTGAGAAGAAAATCTGGTCCAGAAGAAGAGTATGACACATTCTGGCATATGATTCAAAAGTTGACCAGAGATGAGCTAACAAAGATGCACAATATTGGGTCTGTGACACAAGTAAGATCTACTCTACCACAAGTGAAGCAAGTCATCAAAGATCTGAAGTCCATTTTTGATCCTGAGTCTATAAGGGAAGAGATAGAGGATGCCAACAAGAAGGGAAACAAGATCAAGCAAGTTGATCTGTTTGTCAAATCAAGGACTTACAGAATAAAATTTTCAGATGGATCTGGTATGTTCTTTAATCTTGAATTTTATGATCTACCAAAGGAAATGCTACTCCAGATGAAATCTGTTAGGATATCATGTGATAGAGATGAGATGAAGAAAGAATTTTTGAAGGCTGTAAATCAGAAACTTGCACAGTTATAAGTTTTTGAAAGCCTTGGTTTGTATATAACAGTTTACTTATTCATTTCCATTTTTGTATAGAACTTAAAGTCTTATGTAAAGAATTTAAGTTAGGGAGAGATTGTTGGGAAATAGTCTAAGTAGGTTCAAGCTGTTAGTTAGACTTCTCAAACTGTTAGTAGAATTTACATGTAAATACAAAGTTCATGCTGTTAGTTAAAGAAACTCGAGCTGCCAGTGTAAAAGTTCAAGCTGCCAGAGTAAATCAACTCAAGCTGCTGGTTCAAGCTGTCAAGTGATTCAAGCTGCTCAACAGTTTCATAAACAGAAAGTGCTGATTTTCAGGAAAAGATATCTACACGAAGATTCCAGCATATCTACTATCAGAGAAGTCATAGTCCTTCAAGGAAACAAATCAAGAAGCAATATAAATACATAGAATAGGTCTTTCTATTGTATAGGAGTTTTCTGCATATTCAAGTTTGTAATTGCTTTTTGTTTAAGTTTTTCATAAGCCTCTAAGGTTGTAAACACTAAGAACAGTTTGTGTTCTTCGTCTAATCAAACATATTAGAGGTGATTGTAATCATTGAAATCAGCAATACAAGCAGCTTTTGATTATTTCTTGTGTTTATCTGCTATTGATTCTGAAAGCTTTTGTTAAAATAATTAAGTGTTATTCCGCAAACTTCTTAATTAAACTTTGATTCAAAGCAAGATTATTGATTTATACTCTGATAAATTCAAATCAGTTAGTCTTGGTTAATTAGTTTTAGATCCTGACATTAAAAATGAAAACTTTTTACAAAATTCTGTATTATATCATCTACGTATATCTGAATACCTATGATATCTGGACCCTAACGTTTTATAAATAGGGTGGTGTCCACTTCACCTTTGTTGAAGCCACATTTCAAAAGATAATTTGATAGGGCATCATACCAAGCCCGGGGTGCTTGTTTAAGGTAATACAGTGACTTGTCTAAAATATATACATGATCAGCCTTCGAAGGATCATTAAATCCTTCAGGCTGATATGTATATACTCCATCAGTTAATTCACCATTAAAAAATGCAGTTTTTACATCCGTTTGATATACTATGAAATTTTTATGAGCTGCAAAAGCTAAAAACATTCAAATGTCCTCTATCCGGGCAATGGGGGCAAGGGTTTTATCATAGTCTATTCCCTCGTGCTGGTTGTATCCTTTGGATACGAGGCGTGCTTTGTTCCGAATGATGACACTGTGCTCATCTTATTGTTCTTGAAGATCCACGTCGTGCCAATGATGGATTTGTCCTTTGGTCTCTCCACCAATCTCCAGACCTTCAACCTTTCAAACTGATTGAGCTCCTCTTGCATCGCTACAATCCAGTCTGCATCCAGAAGAGCTTCCTTCACTGTTTTTGGTTCGATCTTACTAAAAAAATTTGAGAAGAGGCATCCATTTAAACTAGCTCTCTGGGTTTTTAGAGAAGCGGAGGGATCTCCAATGATATTTTCAGGTGGGTGGTCCCTTGTCTATTTGAAAGTATGGGGTTAAGGTTGAAGTTGGTCTTGATTGGGATTCAAGTCCAGGTAGGGAATATGGGGGATAGTTTCTAAAGTTGATGGGATATCAACTGAGGTAGGGGTTTCTGTATTTTCTGAATTCAAGGGAGTATCATTAGATTCTGGAGCTTGAAATTGTTGTACACTTTCAGCAAGAATGTGTACATCAATCGTTGAAACTTCTCCAATATCTTCAGAATTGGTTGATGTGAATGATCGGAGACTACGACCGGATCTTCAGTAATCCTGTCAGGAACCAAAATTTGAACATCAGATTTGGTCATATCAAAGTAGTCTTCATAAAAAAATTTTAAACAATTTCTTTGGATCATTCATATCGTCTTTAAGCTCTGGTGACTTCATAAAAGTCGTCTGTTTAGACTCGGGTCCTGAACTGGCATGCTCAGGAGCCATTACGATTCCTCGTCAAATTTCACGTTTATGCTCTCGTTGACAGTCTTCGTGTGTTTGTTGTAGACCCGGAATTGTAAGGTCTGCTCTCTACGGATCTTATCTTGATGCGACACCTTCCTACGAGTGCGGAATCCTCGTTAGTGGCTTGACGGAAAGACCACACACACCGAAACACGGAGACTAGCACGGTGATAGACGAACAACGGATCGTCCCAACACGGTGATTCTCTCCACACGAAACTCTCTGATTGCTAGCAAGTTCGAGATCGCCCTTTTGCTTAAACTCTCTGAAATTCTGCAAAAGTCTAATAATTAATCGAATTAACCCTTATTTATACTGACTGGTTCGACTTTGTCTAGGACAAATTCGAACATGGCCCAAGGCCTATTCGAACTTGTCCTCCTAGACAAATTCGAATTACATCCATCAAACTTATGTTTGAACTTATCTTTGAACTAATGTTTGAACTTATGGTAATACATTACACCAAGTTCAAACAGACATAAAATTAATATCAAACATATATGATCAAACATATATACATACATACTTTTTAATATCCAATATCAAGTAAATTGACTTACATAAAATGCTATCTATACTTATACTGCTATCGTCACACAGGATGTACTAACAGACTCCCCCTTGACGATAGCTTCTAACTATTACATTTTGTCTAACTACTTGAACTATATAAGCTACTACCTGCATATAAGCCTATATCGATACATACTCTAATTATCTTTTGGAATTTCCTAGCCTCAGATCTCCAGCCTTCATGAAAGAAGATATGCTGATCGTGTAGCTTTCGTAGGTCATTCTTATATAGATTTATTAGGTGCATCGGATCATACACTTTCAAAATAACTTTGTCTTCTAAATTTTCCATTACTGCTTCAACAGTATCGTTATCTATGTACCACCACTTCATGTTACTGAGAACATCTTGTGGCATAGACTTCAGTGGAACCTTCTTCAAACATCTGACGGGTTTGTAAACCCATTTAGCCCATGGTCTTCCTGTGTGAGGATCTATTCTAGATTCATCCTCAACTCTTTTGCCAGACCTTGGCTTCAGTCTTTCGAATTTTCCGGTTCTGCCCTCTTTTCTGATTATTTTTGCAATAACTTCAGCATAAGGGTCCTCACCGATATTGATTAACTCTCTCCAGGCTAACTCCTTCACTTCTACCTTCGGCAATGTGTTAAACACTTTAAGCGTTCGCCTCAGGTATTGGAGTCCGTCTCTTCTCTTTAATATAAATAGATGCAGTTCTCTGTCGAAGAACCAGCTAAGAATTCCACCAGAGAGATTTTCAGATCCTGGCATTTTCATCTTTTTCCTCAACTTCGGGTCTGCTTTCTTCTCTTCCTTACGGAGCCACAGATTTAACAGTTTAGCCCTGGTTGGTTCTTTCTCAGCTTCCTCCAGTTCTGAATCTTCTACGGATGCCAACTTAATCTCGTCAATATCAATCACATTTTGATTGTTCTGCACATATTGCTCAGTGATAGGTTGTGAATGAATGATCACTTCATCAACATTGTCATCTTCATCTTCCACCGCCTCTTCATCAGATTTCCAATCAACTATGTCTTCAGGAACAAACTCCCCTTCCTCCAAATCTTCAACATCATCTTCAAAATCAAATGCTATTTCTTCCTCTTCAATATCCATTAGAGCCTCAATCATTTCGCTCTCTACAGACTTTAAAGTTTCTTCTTCAGCTCCTTCCATAGCAGCAGACTGACCTAACTCCCCCTGAACTGATGCTTGCTGAGCAGTCGGAAAATCTGCTAGCTCACCTTCTTTTCTTGCCTCGGGATCATTGCCATCATCATCTTCTCTCCTTATCGCTTCAGCTTCTTTGCAGCTTGTCTCCCCCTGAGCTTGAAGATTTTTCAGTAACTGCTCCAGGAGGGACTTCATTGATTTAATCTCAGACGCTTGATCAGTAACAGTTGTTTTCAGTTCTGCATTCTCCTGATCAAGTCTGGCACTATGCGCTTGAAGTTCATTAACTGCTTTGGTAAGCTGGAAGATTTGGACTGTCTGGAAATCTACTTTGCTCCTTAGCTCTGTGAATCGCTGGTTTTCAGTGAATGTGGACGATTTGGATGGAACGGATATAATTGGTGATGGTGTGATTGATGGTTGAACAGCAGGAATCTCAGGCTCTGGAGCAGATCAGATGAAGCTCCCTGCATAAATCTGTGCTTTTTCGCCCTTTGCCTTGGCACGAGAGGAGTAGGATCTTCTGCTTCATAATCAGAATCATCATCATCTGATTCTCTAGCCACTCTCTTTTCTTCCTCTCTTTCACTGACCACAATTCTTGATCCGTATCTGCCTATTTGAACAGATGGATCAACCGATTCTACTGCTACTTCTTCAACTTCCTCAGACTCAGATTCTAAAGTGGTCATCACTTGACCCTCTACCTCAGCTTCTCGTTTATCTTGGATCTCAAAATCCATTTCCTCATCCTCAGGAGGTTGATATTCGTCAATGTCTCTCATAAGATCATCATAATCAGCTGGAGGCTCCAAGATAGTATCAATTAGCTCAGCGATAATATCTTCTTGTGCCTGAGACCCATGTGCCCAAATTTCCTCTAGAGTCTCTACTCGAGGATCAACTGCTGGGGCCACGCCTGAAGGGCCCGCAGCGTCTGACGATGGACCTGCTGTTGATGGCTCTTGAACTCTGCTTGAGCTTGGCCTTGAAGCCTGAATCGGTCTTTCCTGAGCTCTTTGCCTCTTGTGAGGTTGCTATGGAGGTCTTTGCTGTTGCTGAGGCTGTTGTTGCTGTTGCTGCACTGGCTGCGGCTGAGGCCCTTCTCCAGCCCAGTTCTCCCCATCTGCGGCCACAAAATCTGGATCTACCACTTCACCAAAGAGAGGTGCATCCAGTGGTCTGATCTGCTCAGCCCTACGGGCATTGTGCGACTGGCCGTCAGCAAAAATACGTTTATCTGTCACTGCCACACTTTGAATATCTGAAAGTTGTGGCAGAATTGGCAGAAAGTGACGCATCAACATCATTCCAAAGCACGGATACATCAAAAATCTTTCGCGCGCTGGAGCCGTTATTTGATGAACAAACTCCGCAAAAAATATTTCAGAGTAGCTGAAGCTCTTATTATAAACCAAGGCAATCATAGCCGACTGCATCTTGGATACTATATAGTCAAAACCCGCCTTTTTGGTGCGAAGCACACTATAATGACGTGTGCCAAGTACCTCCACTGGCCTATCAATCCACTCTTCATGTAAGAAGCTTTGGCAATATCCAATCCATAACCCATGCGAAGGAAGGCCTCTTGCCTTATGCTCAACGGGAAATCAATTGGCCCTGCCTCCTGTTCTACAGACCCCAGCTGCAAAATTCGACGGAGCATATCTGCAGAGAAAGCTATCTGCTGCCCACCGACTCTTGTCCTCAAAACAGTAGGCATCACTGTACAATCAACATGCAAGTGCTCCCAGAATTGCCTAATATAGGGCAATAGTATCTGCACATTGTGAGATAGTGCATACGAGACCCTGGAGTGTGCCAAAAACTCCACCATCTGCCTAAAGGTCTGAGCTTCGGGAAGCTCTCTGTCTGACGACATTACCATATTATGCTTCTGAAAAAATGCTCTTTCACCCATATCTACACATTGAACAATAACATATATTAGAAGTGAAAAATAAAATTGAAACTTGTTTACTTTCGAATTTGTTTTATTTTGAACTTACATAAGTCCAAAACCCAACACATTCGAATTTATACAAGTTTGAATTTAAAATTATGGAAACATTTGGAATTTAAAGAATAGATTCGAATGACATGTTCGAATTTGACTGAATTCGAGTTTGTTGACAAATTTGAATTTCCTGACAAATTCGAACATGATGAACATGTTCGAATTCGGTCACTTTCGAACAGAAATCCATGATTTTAACCCCATTAGACCTAGAAAATGGTATTAACTAGTCCTATTAGGTTCTAATCGAAGATGTATGTAATTTATTTGAAGTTTCACCGGTTAAAACTTATGATTTTGAATCACAAAGCTTAAAACCCTTAAAACTTCATAATTTGTCAATTTTTTGCTTTAAATGTGTCCTAGGATACCTAAATCTTGTATAATACTGATGCTTATACCTAGATTTGTAGGTAGATTCGAACACAAGTGGACAAAACTTCGAGAAATAGTGTAAAAATCAAAGTCGGTAAACTCGAGAACAAGTTCGAAATCGCCGGTATGCAAGTTCGAATTAACAAAATCGAAGGTTGGTGACATTAATGAGTCACTGTTGACCTTTATATACTAACCACCTTCGAACTTGCATTAAATTTGAATTTTCTGACAGTTTCGAATGTAATTCGACTTTGTCTTAAAATTCGAAGATAATTAAAAATTTTGAAAATCCTTGAATAAAATTCAACTTTTTCAACTTTTTTGAGTAACGGAACAAACTATGCAAAATTTATTTACATCAAGCAATAGATTTTCAAGTAATGTTCGTTTACTCAACTAAAAAATGCATCCTTAGTAATTTTGACCTTTTTCCTAAAAAGAAAAATAAAATAAAATAAAATAAAATAAAATAAAGTAAAAAAAATAACCGAATATTTTTGCCAAGAAAGTCAAAGAAAGGTTCAATCAGATAGCGGTGTCAGATACGCACTTTCAGTATTACACTCTCACACTTAGGAATTTTTGATTCCTTGATTGTTTGTCGTGACACACATTTCTAGGCGATTGTTGGTATTATTTTCCCTTTAAACATGTTACACTTTGGAATATCCCTTGGCCTTTTTATTTATCATGAAACTACCTTACGTGTCTCATACTTAGACATACTTTTATGATCAAGGCATACACACAATGATTATAACTTTTCGGTATTGCAAATTTTCTCTAAAAGGCAAACGTCGGACACAGTTCTGTATTTACGTACAACAGAGTGTCTTAGTTTGTCTTAAAGTTTATTTTAAAGCTAGCAAGACAGCGGTGACAGGTCTGTACTGACGTACAACAAAGCGACTTATCTTGCTAACTCGAGTCAAACCAGAGGTAACAGGTCTGTACTTACGTACAACAAACTTACTTGTTTTGACTCTCAATTCACAATCATGATTTTTCTATTCTTATTTTTTCATTAGGATGTATCTGATGTGGCTGTACATCCCCTAGAAAAATTTGCATACCTCATTTAGGATCATTGTCTGTATGTCTCTAACATAAAAATTAAGACCCTTTGGTCATACATCTAAGTTAGTTACACATATGACTTTTTCTTGAATATTTTATTTGCTTTGAGATTCCCTTTATGTATTATGCCTACCAACACATCAAACTAGAAAATGTATATCACTTAGAGTTAAGGTGCATTATGTGCGAAAGCTTAACACTTAGAGATTGTATCGACTGTGCTAATTTTCGTCACTTTGAACCTATGCATCTAAGACTTAACTCATTTTCTAATATTCTCTTTTTTTGAGCTTTTTATGGTTTTCTCTTTTTTTTTTTTCATAAATAAGCTAATAAAATAACCTACTAAACTTACTATAAAAAGAAAGAAAACTTACTGCTATAAAAAGAATAAATTCTACTAAGGTCAAGCTACTCTGGATTACACATACCATTTAGTTGAACTAACAACTCAAAACGTGACTTATCAAAAGCTTTGGTAAATAGATCAGCATTATTATCTTCCGTTGCCACTTTTACCAGCTTAATTAAGTTCTTTTCAGTACAATCACGTATAAAATGGTGTCTTATGTCTATGTGCTTGGTTTTACTGTGTTTAACTGGATTATTGGTTATAGCAATAGTAGACTGGTTATCTATCCAAATAGGAATATGAGTATAAGTCAAACCGTAATCCTGAAATTGTTGTCGTATCCACAAAACCTGTGAACAGCAACTACCAGCAGGAACGTATTCGGCCTCGCACGTTGACACGACTACCGAAGTCTGTTTCTTGCATTGCCAGGAAATGAGTCTCCCTCCAAGGAACTGACAACCTCCAGTTGTTGATTTGCGATTCAAGCTGCATCCTCCATAGTCTGAATCCGTGAATGCTTCCAATTCCAGAGCACCATCCGCATGATACCAAAGTCCCAACTTCGGTTTCGACTTGAGGTATCTCAGAATCCGCTTCACAGCTTTCATGTGCATCTCTTTTGGATTAACTTGAAACTTAGCACAAATACACACAGCAAACATTATGTCAGGTCTAGAAGCAGTTAAATACATAAGTGACCCAATCATGGTCCGATATAACGTTGGATCCACATCGGTATCACTTTCTGTACCCGGTCCGAGATTACGATTCACTTGAATCGGCGTGCTAAAGTGAGCCGTCAGCTTTGTTCCTTCCATCCTGAAGCGCTCTAGAATGTCGTAGACATACTTCGTCTGATGGATAAACATACCCTCCTTCCTCTGTTCCACTTGCAAACCCAGAAAGAAGTTTAACTCACCCATAGCACTCATCTCAAACTTAGACTTCATCACCTTTTCAAAGTCTTTGCACATCTGCTCATTTGATGACCCGAAAATGATATCATCGACGTACACTTGTACCAACATGAAATGTTCACCCTTCCTTTTCACAAATAGCGTACTATCAATCCTCCCTCTTTCAAACCCGTTGTCTAAAAGAAGAGTAGATAGTGTTTCGTACCACGCCCTTGGTGCTTGATGTAGTCCATACAAAGCCTTATCTAAACGATACATTCTGTCTGGATACTTCGGATCTGTAAACCCGGGCGGTTGTTCAACGTACACCAGTTCCTTCACTTTGCCATACAGGATTGCACTTTTTACATCCAACTGATAGACTTTTAATCCTTTGAAGGATGCAAAGGCGAGAAACAAACGAATTGCCTCAAGCCTTGCCACTGGCGCAAATACTTCATTGTAATCGATTCCTTCCTCTTGGTTGAAACCCTTTATGACAAGTCTTGCCTTGTTGCGAGTCACTATACCCTGATCATCTCTCTTGCATTTAAAAACCCACTTGGTTCCTATTGCAACTTCTCGTCGAGATAATGGAACTAACTCCCACACTTCAAGTTTCCTGAATTGTGCCAGTTCTTCTTGCATCGCTTCAACCCAAGATTTGTCTTTCAGTGCCATTTGCACATTCTTCGGCTCTACTTGGGAGATGAAACACGAATAGAGGCAGGTGTGAAAGGCCTCGGAGTCATTGATCATCGACAACAACACTGTGTTGTTATTCAAACTACTCCTAGTCCTCACACCAACATTTAGATTTCCTATGATACACTCAACTGGATGATCCTTATTAATCCTCGATGTTTCTATCTCATCAACTTTAAGATTATCTCCTAAATTTGATCCTATCTCACCAAACGGGGGAACGACTTTAGACTCTACATTTTCTTCCTCATGAACGTTGTCTTCAGAGTTAGAACTTGTTGTCTGATTTTCGTTTGTAGGCATTTCAGAATCATTCTCTGCTGGAGATCTATCTTCTGTTGTTGAAGGCTCGGAAGTTGATAGAAAGGTCGTCCTAGAAAAACTTTGACCGTCGTCATTCAGATTTAATGACGATAAGTCCTGTTCGATTGTACCTGCATTTCCATCCAAAGGAATGTTAAATGATTCAAACAGTTTGTCTTAATCAAAAATCCATTCCGGACCAGCTGTTTGGGGTTCATGTGTATAACTTGTTCCATCAATGTTATACACAATCTCTATTGTACCATTTGATTTGTTAAAAACCTGTTTGTTTGGTGAGTTCGACACATAACCTAGGAAATAACCTTCGTCAGCCATTTCACCAAACTTAGGTTGATGTTTTGTTTTCATTAACAACGTACATGGTACCCCAAACGGTTCGAAGCATGTTAAATTTGGTGGCCTTTTATTCAAAACTTCATAACAGGTTTTGTTCAATGATTTGACAGTAAGGACCCGATTTAAAACATGACAAGCGGTATTCACTGCCTCCCCCCAAAACTTGGTAAGAAGCTTTGAATCCGAGAGCATGGTCCTTGCTGCCTCAATCAAAGTCCTGTTTTTCCGTTCTGCCACCTCATTTTGTTGTGGCTCATAAATTGATGCACTATGCCTTTTGATAGGCAATATACACCAATAACCGTGTTTTTAAATTCCGTTCCGTTATCACTCCTGATACGTTTTACCCGTGTCCCGTAGGAGTTTGCAACTTGGTCTAAGAACCCAATTAGCTTGGCAGTTGTCTCGTCCTTCGTACCTAAAAAAAAACCCATGAAAATTATGAGTAATCATCAGTAATAACCAAACAATACCAACTACCACCTATACTCCTTTTGTTGATTGGTCCAAACAGATCCATATGCAACAAATCGAAAGTGGCAGCTATAGAGTTCTGAGTCTTGGACTTGTGTGCCTTCTTGTGTTGTTTTCCTTTCTTGCATGTTAGACACTTGTCTTCAAACTGAAAACTCTTCATCGGAACACCTTGCAAAAATCCATTTTTCGTAATGTAATTCATTTTTCATAGGTGCAAGTGTGCCATGCGTCTGTGCCACAAAACTGATTCAGTCTCTGAAGCTTTTGATAGTAGACATATTGGTCCCATCAAAGATTCCGGTTTATTCATATCCAGCATGTACAGGTCATTCTTCCTTGGGGCCCTCATCAGTATCCACTCTTCAGGTGCTTTGAATCCTGGTTTCAGCACTAACGCCTCAGTATCAGTGAAAAGTACTGAGTTCTTCTTATCACAGATTTGAGATACACTAATGAGATTATGAACAAGTTTGTCAACGTGGTAAACTTGATCAAGTTTGATAGTCCCATTAGTGACCACTCCAGTACCGGTGATATTTCCATCCTTATTACCAGCGAATGATACAAATCCCCTATTCCCTCCCTTGAAATCTGCGAGTAGACTTCTTTCCCCAGTCATGTGCCTAGAGCAACCATTGTCTACGAACCACTTGTTATTTGGACCTGTAGTTATCTCCTGCAAATGAAAGAAAAGAGGTTAGTTATCACGGGGAACCCAAGCCATAACTGATTTGGTAATACCATTCTCGTCCACATACTTGAACTCTTTCAAATAATCATCTCTCCTTTCAGGTGACTTGGGTTTTTGATTTAGAGCCTGTTGTGGTGCAAAGTGATTTAAATTCACTCTCGACCTTTGTGTAGGCATTTGTTGTGGAGCTCTTGAATAATTTCGATTATAAGGCATTTCTGAGTGATATCCCTGAGCTCTACCTGGTGTTTGATGTCTTACAGGAGTGTGTGACCTAACCGGAGTGTAAGCTCCTCTAGGTGTAGTACTCCTATAATTTTGTTGAGGTCCTGACCTAGTTTGATTAGGGACTCTATTTGGTGAATTAGTCCTAACCACATCATTGGGTCGACCTGACACAGGTATTTGTTTCACAGCACTTTTTGGTGTGGCTTGCACAATTTTCTCGGTATTTTGAGAACCACTTATGCTTGCTACACTTGAAGAAGGTTTAGGTTGTTCCGACTTTCCATTTTTGGGTGTAGACTCTACCTTCCTACGTGGACAACTATAAGCAACATGTCCCTTTTCATGACATCTAAAGCACGACATTTTATCAATTGACTTCTTACGCGTGCCCTTTGATTTAGGTGGCTCACTAGTGTCATGTTCTTTTGTATCAACTACAGTGACTGTCTCCTTTTGCTGATTATTAAAGTCAATTTGTTTTTCTCCTACAAGCTTATCAGTAGAAGATGGCACAAATTTAACCTTCTTAATCTTGACATTGTTACTAGTCACCTTAGTTTCTTTATCCTTAACAATTTCAGACACAGGTTCAGGTGTTACCTCTGATTCAACTGGTTTATCAGTTTTATCCTGAGGCTGAGGTACATAGTTATCATTGAAAGCTGGAGGACTCTCATTATACCCTAAACCTACAGGTTTCTTAGACTGACGCTGTGCATCTAAGATCTTCCCTAGGTTCAGTGATGAGTTCCTAAACTTTTCCAGTTTAGTATTCACCTCGGCTACCTTAACCTTAGACTCAGCTAACTCTACCTCTTTGATCTTAAGATCTTTGTTCAATGCCTCAACAGGCTCATAACACTGCTCACTCAGCTTGTCTTTTAGAACTATGACATCTTGTGCATCTGCCTTAAGCTTATTTCTAAGGTCTTCCTTTATGTCTAAGAGGCTAGCATTGTCCGATTTTAAGGATTCATTTTGAGCAGTTAGATTTTGATGTGATTCTAGCACTAAGTTTAATCTATCATTAGACGTAGCACACAAAGCACATAAATCTTGGAATGTAGAGAAGTTTAGAATTACCTTTGCGTGATCAGATTCCACGTTGGCCATCTGTGCGGTGAACTCCAGAATCGTCTGATCGTCTGACTTTTCTACCAACATAGGACTTGTATCATTTTGGTCTTTGTCCCTTGTTTCTTCCTCTGCTCCGACACTTCCAGTCTCCATTACTTCAACCATAAAGGCTCTAGCTTTGGACTCTAGATGTGTACTCCAGTCATATGTTCCATCGAGCTATCTGTCAGATGTGACATTGGTTAACAAACCAGTTATGTTTGCCTGATTGCTTGAACTACCCGGCTGATATCTCCCTTGAGACTGATTCTGGTGCTGGTTCTGGTAGTTCTCAACTTTAGGTCTCTGACATTCTCTAGCGAAATGTCCTAATCCTTGGCAGTTGTAGCACTTAACTTTGGATTATCAAACCCAATTTTATTATTGCTGACATTGAGATTTCTGCCCGTCCTCTTGATGAATCTCTTAACTCACTGAGTTACCATGGCCAGTTGCCATTGCAGATCCATCTCCTCTAAATCATCACGATCCACCTGATCATAATCCTCATCCCACAGCGCAGGATCGTTGATTTTCCCTTGAACGCAATTGCCATAAACGGCCACAAATGAAGCCAACAGATTTAGATGATCTTCAACTGATTTTGCGCTCATCGGCATCTTTGAGTATCCTTGAGATGTTGATGCAGACTGAGTTGGCTTGTCTTCCGGTCTAGAGGACCCTAAGAAAGCCCGGCTCCCTGAGTCATCTACTTCAATCGGAGTCGATGTTTCACCCGTAAAGAATGCTGTAGTTGTCTTCAACTCACTTGCCGTTGAAGGTTTGGACTTCCCAAAATACATATCCGGATCCTGTACTTGGTCATAATCCCGTTCCTTCTTTAGCAATTCAAAGTTATAGGCCCTAAGCGTTCCTATGACTTTTTCTAGATTGAGAGTATCAAACTTGTCTTCATCATGCTTTATCAGCACCACATACATCTCCCTTTTGGCTGGTAAAGCATCTAGAATTTTTACAATCTTCTCTGACTCACTATACTCGACATCGTGGTTGTCTAACTCAGTCAAAAAATGATAGAATCTGGTAATGGTCTCATCCAGCTTTTCGTTTTTCAAAGCCTTGAATATCGCGAACTGCTGCTTGAACATTTCCATTCTACCTTTCCTAACTCTAGGATTACCTTCACACCTTTTCTCCAAAGCATCCCACAACTCTTTTGGTGTTCGTTGATTGCGAAATGTGTGCAGGATCTCCTGAGGTAAAGCCATTCTAATGATCGAGAATGCTCGGTTTTCGGCCTCATAATGCTTCTTATCATCATCCTTCATCTTTTGATATGACAAGACTCTTTGACGTCCTTCAACCTCTGTTGTAGGTGGAACGTATCCCTCCTCGATACATATCCACATTCTCATATCATTGAATCTAGCGAAGTCGGCGAACCTATCCTTCCACCAATAATAATCCTCCAATTTCATCAACTTAGGTGGAGAATTTGTCTTGCCGACCTCATAGTCCATCTCAATAAACCTTTGTAAACTTGTCATTGTTTCAAAAATTTTTGAATTTAAAACTTAATTAATTTAATTCGAAATTAATTTAAATTAACTCTTTCGAACTTGAGGAAGTTCGAATATAATTAATTTTAAATTTGTTTGGAATTAAATTCGAAATTAAGTTTGAACTTCAACTAAAATCGAAATAAGGACAAATTCGAAGGAATGACTAAAATCGAAATCCTAAATTCGAATTTGATGAAAATTCGAAACTGAGCAAATTCGAATTAAGCAAACTCGAATTAAACCCAAAGGAACTTCGAAAGGAGCGTATTTTTCTGACAAATTCGAATTTTGAGTAAACCCGAATACCCCCTTGATGTTCGAGTGCCGCAAGTTCGAAAAACGGCTAATAATTCGATTTTGTTCAAGGTTTCAGTTTAAACCAATATTTTTAAGAGTAAAAAATATTGATTTTGACCAAAAATTGAACCAATGCAAACTA
Source organism: Centrapalus pauciflorus (assembly GCA_020465985.1). Taxonomy (NCBI): domain Eukaryota; kingdom Viridiplantae; phylum Streptophyta; class Magnoliopsida; order Asterales; family Asteraceae; genus Centrapalus; species Centrapalus pauciflorus. The sequence continues at coordinate 223,820 of JAANYP010002958.1, read as the reverse complement.
TTTTCCGTGATTTTGCTTGTATAGCTCAAAAATCTATCCAAAAACGTGATTTGACCGCCCAAAACGTCAAGAAACCATAGATGTTTCTAGTGAACACGAAGAACACCACGAACACCCAATGGCTCTGATACCACCTGTAAGGTCTGCTCTCTACGGATATTATCTTGACGCCACACCTTCCAACGAGTGCGGAATCCTCGTTAGTGGCTTGACAGAAAGACCACGCACACCGAAACACGGAGACTAGCACGGTGATAGACGAACAACGGATGTCCTAACACGGTGATTCTCTCCACACGAAACTCTCTGATTGCTAGCAAGTTCAAGATCGCCCTTTTGCTTAAACTCTCTGAAATTCTGGAAATGTCTAATAATTAATCGAATTAACCCTTAATTATACTGACTGGTTCGACTTTGTCTAGGACAAATTCGAACTTGACCCAAGGCCTATTCGGACTTGTCTTCCTAGACAAATTCGAATTACATCCTTCAAACTTATGTTTGAACTTATCTTTGAACTAATGTTTGAACTTATCTTTGAACTAATGTTTGAACTTATGGTAATACATTACACCAAGTTCAAACATACATACAATTAATATCAGACATATATAATCGAACATATATATCAAACACTTGTTAATATTCAATATCAAGTAAATTGACTTACACAAAGTGCTATCTATACTTAGACTGCTATCGTCACACAGGATGTACTAACAGGAATGCCACTGATTCTTTTGAGTATCCAATGAATATGCCTTCATTAGCTTTCTTATTACATATCCCCAAGTTGTCTTCGTCGTTCAAGATAAAACACATGCATCCAAAGACATGGAAAAATTTTATATTAGGCACTCTTTTATTTATCTGCTCATAAGGTATTTTTCCGAATCTTTTGTTGATTATGGATCTGTTCTAGGTGAAACACGTAGTTGCCACAGCTTCAGCGCAGAGGAACAACGACAAATTTGAATATGCAAGCATCTTCCTAGCGGATTCCACAAGCGTACGGTTTCGTCTTTCAACTATTCCGTTTTGTTGTGGGGTACGAGCTGCCGAAAATTGATGCGTTATCCCAACAGACGCCAGAAATGTCTCGAATGACTTGTTCTTGAACTCCGTACCATTATCAGATCTAATGGTCTGAACCGAAAGCTGAAACTTAACTTGAATCTTTCGTATGAAGTCAATGATTATCTCTGTAACTTCAGACTTGGATCTCAGGAAGAAAAGCCATGTGTATCTTGAATAATCATCTACGATCACCAACACAAATTTCTTCTTGTTGATACTTTGTACCCGCATAGGCCCGCATAAATCCATATGAAGAAGATCCGATGGCCAAGTTGAAGAATGTTGAACCTTAGATTTGTGTGACTCCCTCACCATCTTACGTTTTTCACATGCTGCACACAACTGCTCCTTTTGAAATCGGAGAGTTGGTAGACCTTTAACTAAACCACCTTTTGCAAGATTGGTCAGTTCTTTGAAGTTCAAATGAGATAGACGGCGATGCCACAACCAGGATTCTTTTGAAGTTGCATTGGAAAGTAGACAAACATATTTCTTCAGATTGATGTTGGCTAAGTCTATGCAGTACAAATTGGTTTTCCTATTTTCAGCTAGGATTTCCTTCCCTTCCCCAGATCTAATACTACACCTATTAGCCTTGAAATTGACTTCCAACCCTTTATCGCACAGCTGGCTGATGCTGAACAGATTGTGGCCAAGACCATCAACATAGAATATCTTCTGAAAGGTAATATCGTCGTATTCCAGACTTTTATAGCCTTTGATCGGACAGAATTGATCGTTGCCAAATCTTACTATGCAACAGAATTTGTCTACAAAATTCGTGAGGGTTTCTCGCTGTCCGGTCATGTGCTTGGAACATCAGGAGTAAAGGTATCACACATGATTTACCTATAAAACGAAGTAAACGTGAGGTACGCACTTATAGTTGGGTTCTTTGAATTTCGGTAAATCATGCGGTATTTCTTTAGGTAGATTAACAGATAAGTTCTTTGTCTTTGGAACCACTTTTTAACAGTTTTCTTGGGTATCCATTTTTGTACAGTTCTTTTTGGAATTGATATTTAAACTTTTTCTTTGGATCCCTTTGCTGTTTAAAAATGGGAACCTTGTTCTTTGACATACATACAAACATATCAGAATTATGCAATGATTTAACATTCAACTCATGACATTTGCCAGAATTAAATTAAAACAATTCAGCACGAGAGTATTTAGAACATTGTTTAACAGAAGATTTATTACAGACAGAATTATCTACAGATCTATTCCTATCTGTAACACTCGTATCTTTCACTCTCCACTTCTTTCCAAAACTCGTCTTTTTCTTTGCCACTTGCTTCTTTCGCCAGATTTGCTTCGATGTTCTTTTCACAGAATTAGCTGACATAATAGAAGAACACAAATTAGTTGATTTAGTATCAGCTTTAATCTGCAAAACTTTCTTACCTTTTGAAGTATCTGTTTTCTTTGCCATTGATACATTAGATGAAGATGATTCACCTTTTTTAATATTTGGAGTAACAAAAGAAACATTTGCTTTCTCCTTCTTATGTAACATAGGTGATGGTACTGATTCAACCTTAGAATCTGTAGGTATTCTTTTCAAAATACTTACTGGTTCTTTAGGTTTATCAGGTTGTTTGTCATGAAGTGGTTTGATAAACACATCAATTTTAACAAACATTTCTTCCAAATAGTTGAATTCAGAGTACATATACAGATCAAACTCTTTTTCAGTATTCATAGAATCTGGCTGAATTGAGGATTGTTGATCTGGTTGAGTTTTGCTTTCAGGCTTGTTTTTAAGTTTTAGTTGCAAGTCTTTAATCTCGGCTTGAAGCTTTTTCTTTTTTTGTCTCAAAAGTTTTAAGTTTCAATTCAAGATCAGAATGAATCTTTTTAAGAATTGATATCAGAATGTATGGCTTTTGAGTGTATGATGTATTTTCAGACAAGTCTTTGTCAGAGTATCTCTGAATATACTCTTCTGATATACATGGATTCTGATAACTTTCATTATGTTTTTCATAATCAAAAGTATTTTAAATTTTGCCTTTCTCAACCTTTTCAGATCTGCAGCTGATTCTACCACATCTGTTGCTTTTAAAAATACCATCTGTAATCCTAAATTCATGTATCTAGTATCATACAAAGTTGGGGAACATGAAATGGCTTTTGCTAGATACTTAGGATTATCACAACCAATTCCTAATTTAGAATTATAAAAATCAGTGTCCTATGGTTGACTTAGATGAATAGTCTGATCTGTTTGTCCTCTTTTAAGAAATTCATCTTCTAAGTTTTTAATTTTCTCATATAATTTTGTCCTTTCAGCAAAGATGGAATTATACTTTACAGAATAATTTCTGATTCTAATTCTGCTAATTGTAGTTTTTCGGTTAAGTCAGAATTACTGTTAGTCAGCTTTTTATTATGCAGTTGAATGTCGTTGTATTTTTCCTCAATGTTGGATATGGATTCCAATGCAAATGCCTTATCTTTGGAAAACTCTAACACTAAAGCATGTTCGAGTCTCAATTTGTTTTCCAAAGAATGGACATTCTTTTTTCTCGGCATTTAATGATTTTTCAAACTGTTTTAGCATGTAAGCCATCTGAGCAAGTTTTTGTTCTAGCTCACGGGAGGTATCATCATCAGAATCAGGATTAGATTGTACCTTGGGTGTCTCTAAGTTGTCTGAGGCATCTGAATCTCACTCGTCATCTTCTTGGTTGTCACTGCATCCAGCTTCTCTATGGCCATCAATACCATTTCCTCTCTCAGTTCATTCTCAGAATCAGAATCCTTTATCTCTTTAACTTCGTCACCAGTCAAACCCACCCAGACTTCATCTTCAGCTAACATGGCAGATTCACTTACCTCAGATTCATTGAAAACTTTTGACTTCAGGCAAATATGGGCATCTTCATCCAGAATGTCTTCATCCTCAGATAGTTGAAGCCAGTGGTCATCCTTAGCCATTAAACCCTTTCCAGCCTCTTTTTCCTTAGCCAGTAGTGCCTTCCGAGTATAGTAGTCTGAGTTCTTGACTACTGGCAGTCTGCATTCTCTTGCAAAGTAGCTAGGCTTACCACAATTGTAACACTTCTGCTCAACATCTTTCTTAGCATGCTTATCAGGCTTCTCATATATTTCAGACTTCTTACCACTGCTTTCTCCAGATTTTTCATACTTATCTCTTTTCTCATACATTCTGGAGCCTGTCCCTATCGCATTATATTGTTTGTGGGTTTGCGATATAACTTTTTATTGAAATCCTTCGTCAGTAAAGCCATCTGCCTTTTCATTTCCTCAATTTTAGAGTCTGCTGATGAATCTGTGGATTCTGAACGCGCTTCTCCTTTTTCAGCTTGTATTTGTACTTTTTATCTGCAAGAAGAGCCAGAGGATCAATCGTTGCTTTCTCAGCCTGCTTTTTGCCAGAAACCCTTCTTAAAACAACTTCCTGATAGTTGTTAAGGTTCTCAAACACCATATGAAAATCCATATCATTAATCTCTTTTGTCTGTTGGATTTATCCCATCTGGATTAAGAACATTTAGAAATTTTACGTTTATGTCCAGATTTGACTTTTTTACTCCGTTTCTCTTCATCTCACTCACAAGATTAACAAATCTCAGATAAGTGCTCTCTAAAAGCTCTCATTCTCTAGCTCCGATATTCTCAAATGTCATCAAGCTGTTATGTGCCCTATTTGTGGCTGCTTTATCTGACCCTCTCATTAGCTTACACACCTAATCCCAGATTGATTTGGCTGTGGTTGTATTGGTTAGACTTATGTAGATGTCATTCAGAATTGAAATCAATAGGAGTTTTGTGGCTGTTTTATCACCCAACTTTCTTTTCTTCAGAGCCTCAGTCATATTTGCTGTTGTGGCCTCCTCTTTTCTCTCAGGTATCGGGGGATTTCCGGTTGGAACTGCAAGGATAGTAAAAAAGAATCTGGCTGGACCTTCAGTCAGTGAGGCCAATGTTTCCTCAGATAAGTCGTGAAAGCTTATAAACTCTAAGAACTGTTCCCTCCACTGCACATATTCTCCTCTATAAAGATTCGGAGTTTTGGTTTCCGAACCCATGGCCAGTGCATCTTTAGACATTGTGAATTGATTGAACTTAATCTTCCAAGATCTTTTTATGGAATTAGGAATGATTTCGAAATAAACACTGAAAAACAGACTCTTAGTATGAAAGACGAAACTCGGGTGATGAATGGTCAAACTCGATCAACAAAGAGTAAAACCCAGTTAAAGAAGAGTCAAACTCGAACAGTGAAGTATAAAACTCGAATGAGAAAGGATCAAACTCGAACAAAGAGTAATGATACTCGAATTAAGAAGTATGAAACTCAATTGAAACTAAACTCAACTCGAATAAAACTATGATCAACTCGAATGATAAAGGAATGAACTTGAATGGTCTTGATCAAACTCGAATGAACTGTATTCAAACTCGAATAGTTGTTAATCACAAGTATTTTCAACTCGAAAGCAAGTGTTGTTAAACTCGAATGACATGGGATCAAACTCGAATTAGTTTGATTAAACTCGAATAAAGTTTAATGAAACTCGATCAGTTCAAAAAATTATTTTATCAAACTCGAACTGTTCTTCAACAAACTCGAAAAACACTTGATTCCTTTTGAAATTGTGTTTATAAAACTCGAAAGAAGAGTTTATCAAACTTGAAATATGAATGATTAAACTCGATAAATGTTTGATCAAACTCGATCATAACACTTATCCAACTCGATTTACACTCTATCAAACTCGAAGACTTATTGATGAAACTCGATGTAACATCCCTAAAGTTTAAGCACTTGTAATTTACAATTTAAAAACTCAATTAATGTATTAATTGAATTATCATTTCGATTGAAGTAGAGTTCATTCATAATTTTAAATATGAAAAACAATGAGGAGAAATCCTCATCGTTGTTTTTTTGAGCAAACATAACAATGAGAAACTAGTTCAGATATTTAAAATAGTGTAAATAAGAAAATACAAAGTTGAGGGATCTAAATTGCAATTAAGACAACAAGAAATAAACAAAAAGGAATAAAACATTCATTTTAAATATTTACTTTCTCTCTCCTCTCCACCGTCTCTCTCTAAAACCCACGATTCTTCAAAGATTACAAATCAAGAACCCCAAAAATCGTTGATATAGAAGCAAAATAATTGGAATCAAGTTGCAATTACGGAACTATAACTGTTACAAACAACAAATCGAGGTAATGTTTGCTCAGATTTACAATTTTAAGAGTTTTGTGTTCGGTTTTGAGTATGACCAAATCAATAGTTAAGGTTACAGATGTTAATGCATGTAGTATGTTCCTATGGATATGTTTGAATCGAGCATTGTAGAAGTTATATACTGAATTTTAGCTTCTAATTCCTGTTCTAAGTATGATATTGAAATCACTATGTGTTTTTAGTATGTGTGTTCTTTGACAGTGAAGAAAATCAGACAAAAATGGACTGTTTTGGTATATTGATGTTATGTTTTAAGTTAAAAGAGTACATTTAAGTTCATATCAACAATTTTAGACACAAAACATGCATAAAATAGACAAAAGTGAAATCTGGAAAATATTTGAAATGTACAAGTGTAAAAGTCGGATCTGATGAACACATCTCGGATCATCCGAGTTTCAGATCACATGAGCTTTGGATCATTCGAATTTCAGACCATGGGCAACTCGGATGGAAAATCTTGAAAATCCTAAGTATAGAAACAGATTTCAGATGACAGGCCACCCGAATTTCGGATCAAGCACCATCCAAATTTCGGATGGGTGTTACAAACAGAAAGACTAAGGATGGGACCTCGGGCCATCCGGATTTCGGGTCATTCAAAATTTGGATGTGGTCCGAATTTCAGTTCATTTTATTTAATTTTTCAGAATCAAGCTTTAAGCAAATACTAACACTCATTCACTATTACACTGACTTAACAGGATCTTTGTGGTGTTGTCTAACACACATTGATTCAGAGGCAATTTACACTGAGTAAAATCACTGTGAGTAATAGATTATTATTCGAACATTTATTGTCTTTGCATGCATTTACTTTTCAATGGCATGTTCCTGCTGTTCAATATACATCAATTGGCACTCACATATGATTCATTGTAATGATGCACACTCGTACTTGACATGTGATAAACATGTAGCCAGCATTCATTTTAAAGTGCATCTTATAATTCATGCTTGCACTGCATGATGATTACTTCACATTCTGATGTGACCTGGACTAGAGCTGACAACAGGCCACTATCGGGGACTGATCATCCAATTCACTTTCCTGGTCAGGTTCGGCACATCCCCGATCAGCATTTTGAACTGCCAAACCCCATGCTTGCACTGCATGGTTTTCACTTGTAATGGGGCTTTCGCTGCCCGTTTTCACAATAGTTTGTAAAGAAATATTTGTTGAATGATTAATCTGTAATCTCATTAAGCATTAACTTACCCGTTGACTTTCAATGTTTTCAGGCAAAGGAAAAGGTGTAGCCGAGCCTTCCAATTAGGCTATCATTCTCAATTATCCTGGAAACCTTATAAGCTTATTGGTACATGGCTGATATAGCTTTGGGGCTGGGATTTTTATGTTCTAAAGCAATTTATGATGTTGTAATAGTTAGACTATCTCACTGTAGCTTTATACATTTCTTGCTTTAGTGTGGAGCTACTTAAAACTGTTTTAAGTTTATCAATTTAATTACATGTTAATGTTATGATTGTTGGTTGATCCTGGTGTTGTCAATTATATCACTAATCAAGGAGGATGTCTCACTTGATTAAAAATTCTTAATTTTTTCCGAGTTTTAACAGAATATTTCAAAAATCCATGTTCAAAACCCAAATTTTCAACCAAAAAACTTCTAATTGGTCCCAAAATCACTTCGAGTGTTTGGTTTTTTTATTACAAACACTTTTTACAAGAACGTTTTGCCTAAAATCATATCAAAACCCCAAAATTTGGCAACATCAGTCAAGAACACACAAAAACTGAAAAATCAGAAAAATTCAAAGAACTTTTTGTGAGATTGGAGTTGGAATCTGAAATTTATATCAATTTACTTATCTTTAAAATCCTTACCTTCGATCCAAGTATCAGATCAAATCATCCACGGATTAAAAATCCTTTGATGATTTTTAGTTTTTCGAAAAAGTTTTTAATAGAACAGTGTTCGAAAATTCAGATTCAAAATCAAACAAATCTTGCCATATTAGGCTCTGATACCAATTGTTATTCAAAATTATCAATCACAAACAAGATTAAACAATAAGATCAGAATAGAATCAACACTAACTGTATGATTGTATAGATCAGAGAGAACAAAATAAAATTCGTAGAGTTGATGAACTGCATTGAACCCTAGGCTAGAATTCCGTACAAAAGAATATTCTGATATGAAAATGTACAACCGTACTGCTACAGTACCAAGTACTTCTATTTATATACATTTTTCAACTATTAGGCAATGACAAAATATACCCTAGACTTATTATATTCATCAACAAAAGTAATTCCCAACAATGATAAAAGTCGAATGAGTCTTTATAAAACCCGAATGAGTCTATATCAAACTCGGGTGACACTTAAACAAACTCGGATGTCATTTAGTAAAAGTCGAATAGCACTTAAACAAACTCGGATGAAGCTTCAATCGAGTTTTAATCAAGAAAAATAACCTAAGTCTTTTAACACACAGATAATTCTAAATTACTTTCATGCACTTAATTTCAAAAAGAATTACATGATGCTCGAAATACTATCCTAAACAAAAACCCTTTACCGATCTTGAACCAAAAACAACAACATGAAGCACAAATCTAAGATTTTCAGAAAATGTAAAACTTGAAAAAACAGATATGACATCTCGAATTAAATCTAGTATGTTGAACCATAAGTCATGAAATTTGAAATCCAAGTTAATTTCACCATGATGCACACATACAAGCAATAAATTTAAGCATTTAAACATAGATTCAAGAGTTCATATTTGCACATATCGATGGCAAGACGAACAGACAAACATACATTTCACAGTTGCTAAAACAAATAAACTTGAAATAAATGAAAAACAATAAACAATAAAATCAGAACAACTTACAAATTTCCTTAGGATACCACAAACCTAGAATCGGGGTACCCTTCAGATATCTGAGAATCCTTTTGACAGCAGCTAGATGAGATTCTTTAGGATTCGCCTGATATCGAGAAAAAATACATGTAGAAAACATAATTCTGGTCTACTCGCAGTTAAGTATATCAATGAACCAATTATTCCTCGATAACGAGTAACATCTACGGGTTTCCTCGAAAGGTCCTCATCGAGTTTCAATTTCGATTTAGGAGCCATGGGTGTTTTCATCGTAGTACTGTTGGTCATGTTAAACTTTGTCAACATGTCTTGAACGTATTTCGACAGATTGATGAAAATTCCGTCACTCAGTTGTCGTACTTGTAAACCCAAGAAAAAGTTTATTTCACTCATAATGCTCATTTCAAACTTTTGGGACAATAAATACGCGAACTTTATACAAAATTCAGGATTTGTAACCCAAATATTATGTTATGTACATATATTTGTATTACAATGATATCAGGACCTTGACGTTTTATGAATAGGGTTGTGTCTACTACACCTTTGTGTAGGTCCCTAGAGGTTCCTAAAGTATATAGCTTTAAGCTGTAGAGGGGGGGGGGGGTGAATACAGCTATTTAAAACTACACACAATTTTCTCAATGTTTGTGTGTATTATTAACAATTGTTAATTACAAACAAGCTTGAATGCGGAAAGGTTCAAGCTGAGATGACAGATACAACAGTATGTTCACTAGGCTAAGACAGACTCAAACTAGTTTACAATGAATACACTCACTAAGAAGCACTCACTGTGTTTACAAGACTTAGAGGGACAGCTTATGTAGAACAGCTTGGACACAAAGAGACTGAATTACACAAGCAGGCTTGCATGCATGAAAAACACACTTGCACGTTCACTCTTGGCTTCAGCACTTAGCTTTTTGGCTTGCTCTTTCTGTCCTTAGAAGCTTCCTTTTATACTCACTCAGAGGATCTAAGAGAAACTTCTTCATTGGACGGAATGAAAAAGGAGAAGTCTTGTTTGAAAAGACAACATAACTTTTCTGCACTTTTCTGAAAAGCAGACTTGTCTTCACATGTGCAGAACTTTTGTCTTTTCACTTTGTCTACTGTTGCATTGCCTTTAACCAATTTAGGAATGTCAACTTTGCGTCTTTCTTCCTTGTAAAGGCCTATTTTGATATAAGAAAAAGGTCTGTCACCCTTTTTCAAATAACCTTTTGTCTTCATGTTGCAGAACAGCGTGGGCAGTTTGAGCGGTTCTATTTTCCACTTTGTCTTCGACTTTGTAAAATGATCTTGTAGCCAAAAACAATACATGATGACTTGGAAACGTATTCCATTAAGTGTTTAGTCTATTCACAAAGAACAGGTTCTGTTCACAAAGAACAGAACAATTGAAAAATGCCCAAGCTGCTCACCAGTGTAGAGCAGCGTAGACAATTTATGTCCAGCCTGTTCAGCAGACAGAGCAGCTTGGACAAACTGTCTTAGTTGCAACACATGCAACATATAGAACATCTTTAGACTGATATTGCAAATCATTTTCAGGTTTCAATAAGGCATATAACAGGCCTTAATTTCAACCTTCAAATGTATCAACAGGTTTGATTATAAATCTCCCCCTCAGATGAAGAACAGGTTTGATTGAGGCCTTTTTGTGCCTAACAATCTCCCCCTATTTGCAATAACCAGTTTAAGCTGGCCTTATCAAAAATCACTATATATTTTTACAGTACATTTGCTGAAATAAAATTACAACATCAACATAAAGTAAAAGATCAGTTTATATATACACTGATTTTTGATTACATTAGAGCAACACATGTTCTTACAAAAGTACAACTGATGTACTGAAGTATATTACAACTAATGTAAAGAAAATTACAACATATGTAACATAAAGTACAACTAATGTACATTGGACTGTTTTTGTTGGGAGTAGAAAACGGTAAGCCTGTCCAACTGATGGACAGCTTCCATTCTTCACCTGCCCAGATGGCAGGTGGACTTCATTACACTGGAGGAGGATCCTGAAACATCTTTTCCAGTTCTTCCCTTGTATCCTCAAGTTCTTGAATTTCACTTCTTATTATCATGAACTAGGGATCTTCAAGTTCACCACTCTCATAGAAGCCTCTGAGCTGATCCCAGATAGCTGCTCTCCACTTACTAGACTGCCTGAATGAAATTGCAAGTCTGAAGGCCACAAGTTGTCTCAGATCCACTTTGTACAGATCTGATGCTCTCTGAAAGCATTTCTTCTGAGATAAGGGATCCACAAAGAATGCCCCTAGCTCAGGTTCTTCAATAATCTTGCCATCTTCAAACTCTATTCCACTTGGCATGCTGTGATCAACTCCTTTCATTTCAATGGCATAATCGCCTTGTTCAATACGTGTAAGGAGCAGTTCCATTTCAGTGTCTTTCCTTGTCCTCCTGGCCTTAATTGTTGGATGTGTCACCAAGACACCTTCACTTATTTCTTTGGAGATCAGGCCAAGGTTCTTCATTCTCTCCATTAGTTTCTTGACATATGCCCTGATTTCCTTAGCCGTTTCTGACCTTGATTCACTCAGGGCAACTGCCAGCTCAATCCATTCCCTGTACCCCATCTGGGCTACATCAGCGTGGTCATAAGTTTCCAATTCTGGGCCTGTTGCACCCATCCTTGTTATTTTTAGCTTCCACTGACTGCCTTTCCTTGATACAGGAACAACTTTGACAATTGCTTCCTTGGCTAGCCTTCTTTCAGCAAAATCATGAAACTTTTTCTTTGCCAAGTTGTCAAAGTGGTATTGAGCTCTTGCATGAGGCACTGTAGATTTAGTCACAGAGACCTGAGTACCTTTTTCTACTTCCTTTTCCTTCTCCCCTGTAGATTTCCTAGCAGCTTCCATTATTTTCTTTTGCACCTCCAGAGTAGACATTTTAATTTTATTTGCTTCTTGGAGGGCAAAAGAATTGGCAGTTTTAGCAGATTCTTCTTCTTTTCTCATTTCCTCCAAGGCTTGAAGTTGTTCTTCTCTAAACTCAAAGTACTTGTGCATAGGAAGACCCATCTCTTTAGCCCTGTCCTTGTGAAATTGAATTTCTGCTTGTTTCTGCTGCATGGGATCAACATCTGCCTTTTCTTTTCCTTTGGCTGCTGCTGTAGTGATAGCAGCCTCAGGAATTTCCTCTTCTTCTTCTTCTTCTTCTTCTGTTAAAATAAGATGCCTTCTTTTACTGCTGGGCCTATCCTCAGAGATGAATTCCTCCCCCTTAGACTGAGCAGGGTTTGGAGAGACAGCCTAAGTAGGCAGAGCAGCTTGAGAGGCACCTTCAGCTGTACCTGTTTCAAAAATTGCTGGCTGACCAGTTTGGGTTGCAGACACTGGTATCTCCTTAGGAGAAGAAGTTTTCTCCCCCTTAGACTTAGTCTTCGAGGCAGATGACTTCTCCCCCTTTGAAGGAGATGAAGCAGCGACTTCAACACCTGGTCTGCCTGAAGACACAAAGTCAGCAGGCTTGCCAGCAGGTTTAGCAGAAGGTTTAGAACCAACCAGGCTAGTCACTAAGAAAGCTAAGTTATCCTTCACTTCTGTAAGCTGGGAAAGACAGGTCTGAAGAGAAGAGGAGTGGGAATCATCAAGGGAGGTGAGCTTTACAATATTTTCCCTATCAGATGCTGTGAACAGCAGAGTTTGCAGCTGTGCAAGATGAAGTTCTAGAGAATCTTGCACATCTGCAAGGTCTGATGACACAGAATTTGAAAGGGAGCCAATGAGATTTTGTAAGCTAGCCAGAGTGGCAGGAAGAGTAGAATTGCAAGAAGTAATAAGAGATGACAGCTGTTGAGAAATGGCTGTCATTGAGGACACAGAGTCCTGTTGGATGGAAAGAATGGAAGAGAGGGATGTGGACACTTGTTGCAGCTGAGCAGTGAGTGCTAACAGCTGTGGAGAGTGATCAGGTTGTGAGGCGGTAGGGAAAGATGTCTTGAAAGAGTCAAAGAACCCCTGAAGCTGTGCAGACACAGAGTCTGATATGATAGAGGGGAGAGAAGACATAGATGATTCTAAAGAACTAACTTTGTTGGTCAGCAATGAAAGCTGATCCTTCAAAGGCAGGTCTTTAGGAGATGGAGGGGTATGAGTAGATTGTTTTGAGTGGGTAGATGGAGAAGATGATGATGAGGCTGGAGTTTGAGGATGAGATGGAGAGGGAAGAGAAACGTTTGAAAGAAGCTCCATAGCCTGAGCAAAAGTAATATGGCCCAGCTTGGAGGGGTCAAGGGGTCCTTCAGCAGCGGCTGTAGCTGCATCACCAGGAGAAGGGATTGATGTTGAGGGCCTTTCAGATGCTGCTTGTGCTGCAACATCCTCATGAAGACCAGTGGAGGTTCCCTCTGCAGTGCCTTGGTTTAAAGGCACCTCATCATTATGAGATGGGATATGCATTTCAACATCAGCAGTGGTGAAACCTGCTGATGGAATTTGCATGGAGGGAGCAGCCTCACCAGAGGGATGGTGTGATCCCTGAGGTTCATCAGCTTGGGTTGTTGGTCCCTCAGCAGCTGTTTGGTGTAGAACAGCTGTATCATGGGGAGCAGAAGTTTGAGGCTGAGCTGCTGATTGGTCTATACCAGCAGCGTGGGCACCTCGTGCAGACTCAGGCTGTGAGGAGATTTTAGTGGGGGACAGTGTGGACACAGTATGGAGTGGAGAGGACTCCTGTCTTTCAATATCCTCAGCCTGTTGGGAGGCTGGGATAGTTGATTTGGGTATCTCCGTTTGTACAACTGGTTCCTGTTGGGAGAAAACAAAGGGTCTAGGCTGACTCTGGGTAGACTCAGATTGGAGTGAAGCAGGCTCCAAATGAGCTGAACCTTCTCCCAAAATAGGAGAGGCAGCAGGGGTTGCTTCTTTTTCAACTGAACCCTGTTGAGAGGGAACAGAGGAGGTGGTTCTTTTGGCTGGTTTCTTTTTGGAGAGAGATTTGCGTTGGTAGTGAATGGATGAAGTGGGTGATTGTGGAGAGGAGAGAGGATCTGTTTGGACAGGGTGTGAGACTGGGTTAGGAACAGTGGGGCTGGCCTGTTCCATGGTCTCTTGTGCCACAGAGGCACCAGCCACTGAGGCTTCAGGCTCAACAAATGAACCAGGGTGAGGAGTCTGCTCCCCCTCAGCCACAGAGGCTAAAGGTACAAACTCAGGCTGAGCTGATTTGGCCTTCTTTTTCACAGGCCCAGCTTCAGCAGTTGCCAGGGTCCGCTTGACAAGTTTGGACCTGGCTTTGGATTTTCTTGCGGCAGCAGCAGCTTCTGGATCCACCCTCACATCAGAGGGTCTTTCCACCAAACCTAACAACCTCCTCATTGGTGTGGCTAGAGGATGCTCATTTTGAAGTACAGGAGTATGAAAAATTCTATTCCCTATGACAGGGAATGCAGCGGACTTAAGTAATGGCTGGGAATTGTATAGTTGCTCACCACAAACATGACTGAAAATGAGGCTCAGAAACTTGGGATAACGGACAGCAGCTGGTCTTGGCTCGTGCTGCACCAGGTTTCTCAGGTTCGAAAAGATCCACTTAGCCATGTCAAGAGTAGTCCCATCCACTAGCTGTAGGACTATTGGAACTTCATCTCTACTGAGTTGGTCGAAGGAACCAACCTTGCTGCTGAAACACATCACCACAGAGGCGAATAAGAAGCTGTAAGTGGGTGACAACTCCTTCCTGTACAATGTTGCTCCAACTTTGGGTTCTGCTACACCACAGAAGCGTAGCAGATTTCCCATTTGCTCGTTCTCAGTCTGGGGCAGATCATATGACTCAGCAACAGGCAGATGAAGAACCTCCCTCAGAAGATCAACAGTTATCTCAATGGTTTGAGTCCCATTAAGAATAGTTCCTTTGATGACCTTAGTGTTGGGATTGTAGGAACAGGTGTACCAGAATTCATACACCATCTCCTGGTACAGGACACCAGGAGTTGCAGTCATGGCATAGTTCAACGGATGAACTTGCAGAAACTCCACCATTTGATCGTAGCCTTTTCCCACATAGTTTTTGGGAATAGTGAGGTTTGCTACGTAGTTTGTGGGTTTGATGGTCAGCATTGTGGTGACTGATGAGTGTTTGACAACATCATCACCAACGAACACTGGGAGAAAGGGATTAGGGTTATGAGCCATTTGGGAAGTTTTGAAGTGTGAAGAAGCAAAAGACACTTAGTCGATTTTTAGGGTTCTTGAGGATTTCTGGAAATGATGAAGAAAATGAAACAGTAGTTTGGTATTTATAGGATTTGAATGTGAGTATGTATGAGAAAGAAGATTTTGGGCGGTTTGATTTAAAAAAGTCGTTAACGAAAAAGGGAACGGTTGTCCATGTCAGACCGTTTGTCAGACCACTTGATTTCTTTTTAATCACTTACACACGTAATCCACATTATCCGCAGTAATTAAGTTAAATAAAATATTAATTAAGTAACTTAATCTTGAAGAAAGGTAATTAGAATTTTTTGGTCTAAGCTGTTGGTCAACCCTGTGATGACCAAAGTCATCACAAGCTGTTCAATCTTCAAGCTGTTCATTTTTCAAGTTGTTCCTCCAGCCTGCTCTCTTTTGTAAGAGTAGGTTGTGTTCAATAGGTGAACAGGTTACAAGAGAAAAACTTGTAAGACAGTGTGAAGAAATGAACAGGTTGAGGATTGAACCATCAGAGCAGGCTGGACGAATAAACTGATTTTGTTCAGCCTGTTGTATGTTCAAGCTGTTCAAGTTTTTCAGACAAATGACTAAGTACAGAACATGTATAACCTATTCTGTCTAAGCTGTTCTGAGAAACTTGAGCAGTGTGAAACATACAACTTTTTAGACCTTTGAGAAACACTTAGTCACTCTTGTTTAACATGCCCAGCTTGCTGACAAGGTAATTAAACCTTGTTTCATCCAGAGGTTTGGTGAAAATGTCTGCAAGCTGTTCATTTGTGGAAATAAAACTTACCTCCACATTACCTTTCTGAATGTGATCCCTGATGAAGTGATGTCTTACTTCAATATGCTTTGTTCTTGAATGAAATACTGGATTGTTGGAGATGGCTATGGCACTTGTATTATCACACAGAATAGGAGTTTTCCTATACACAAGGCCATAATCTTCAAGCTGATGCTGCATCCACAGAATCTGTCCACAACAGCTTCCAGCAGCAATGTACTCAGCTTCAGCAGTAGAAGTAGACACAGAGTTCTGCTTCTTGCTACTCCAACTGATCAACTTTCCACCAAGGAGTTGACATCCACCTGTTGTCCTTTTTCTGTCTAGCCTGCAGCCTGCAAAATCAGAATCTGAATAACCTGTTAGTTCAAGGCTTGAGTCTTTGGGATACCAAAGACCCAAACCTGGTGTACCCTTTAGGTATCTGAAGATTCTTTTAACAGCAGCTAGATGAGATTCCTTTGGATCAGCTTGGAACCTAGCACACAAACAGGTTGCAAACATAATATCAGGTCTACTAGCAGTTAAATATAGCAAGCTCCCAATCATGCCTCTGTAAGCTGTTATTGAAACAGCTTTACCACTGGCAATCAGCGTCTAATTTTTACATAGTTGCCCATTGGGGTTTTATTGGTGGACTTTGAATCAATTTGAACTTTTCAATAGATCTAAAGTGTACTTTCTTTGATTAATAAAATTCCAGGTTGAGGTTTTGTTTAAACCTGTAATCCTAAAAAGAAAGTAATTCTCCATCATACTCATTTCATACTTGGGATTCATGAGTAAATGAAAAATTCTTGCATCAGCTGCTCATTAGTAGAACCAAATAATTATATCATCCACATAAATTTGAAACAAGCATAATGCCAGATTTCACTTTCTTGTATGAACGTGTAGTATCCACTTTAACTCTGGAAATACCCATTGCTCATAAGGACTCAGTAAGAAGTGGTCATAAACCAGGCTCTAGGGCTGTTTTTTGAAGACCATAGAGAGCTTTGTCCAACTTTAGACAAAACCTGGATGTTGTTCATTTTCAAAACCTGGAAGGCTGCTTGACATAAAGCTTCTTTCTTGCAGCTTCCATTCAAAATGCACTCTTCAACATCCATTGAAATACCTTAATGCTCTTATGAGCAGCGTAGGCTAGATACAAACGAATTGCTTCTAGCCTGGCCACAGGAGCAAATGTTTCATCATAATCAATTCTTTCCTCCTGTCTGTAGCCCTGAGCAACCAGTCTTGCCTTATTTCTAATGACATGACCTTGCTCATCCATCTTATTCCTGAAAACCCATTTAGTGCCAATTATAGTTTTACCTTTAGGAGCAGGGACCAGCTTCCATACATTGTTTCTCTCAAACTGATTGAGCTCATCTTGCATGGCAGTGATCCAATTGGCATCTTTTAATGCTTCATCAACCTTCTTTGGCTCCATCAGTGAAACATAACTAGAGAACATACAAAAGTTCCCTAAGCTGTCCCACCGTGTTTGTATCCCTTTGTTGATGTCACCAATTATTTGATCATTGGGGCGACACCTGATCCACTTAGGATCATTTTTCAATGATGATTCACCTGAGTTGTTAACATCTTCAGCGGGTCCTGTTGAACAGCTCTCAAGATTTTCAGACACACTGTTGTCTTGAGCCTGTTCACTTGTTGAACATGTCTGACCACTGTTGAACATATCAGCAGAGGAACTGGGAAAATCAGCATTGATAGGTTCTGGACATGCAGTTGTAATTAAGTCAGTACATTTATTCACACAGGATGTATTGACATAATCATCATCATGTCCATCATGGTTAACAGGTTCCACACATGGTGTAGTGGAAGCTTTTGAGTACTCTTCATTGTTTGAATGCATCAGATCATCAAAGTTGAGTTCTCCTGAAACTGATTCAGGAACAGCTTTGGTGGAAGCATTCTTGGACTCTTCAAAGGTGATATTGATAGATTCATCTATCACCTTTCTTTTGTTGTTGTATACTCTGTAGGCTTTAGAGATAGCAGAGTAGCCAACAAACACACCTTCATCAGCTTTAGGTTCAAACTTTGCCAGTTGGTCCCTCTGATTTAGAATAAAACAGGGACACCCAAACACATGGAAGTAACTGACATTTGGTTTCCTTCCTTTGAGCAGCTCATAAGGAGTCTTGTTCAACCTTTTTACCACTAAGGATCTGTTTTGAGTGAAGCAGGCAGTGTTGACAGCTTCAGCCCAGAATGATGAAGGTAAACCTGATGCACACAGCATGGTTCTAGCAGCTTCAATAAGAGTTCTGTTTCTCCTTTCAGCAACTCCATTTTGTTGTGGAGTTCTTACAGCTGAAAAGTTTTGAGTAATTCCTTTCTCTTCACAGAAGTCTTCAAGAGTACTGTTTCTGAATTCAGTACCATGATCACTTCTAAGCTGCTTCACTTGAGCAGAGTTCAGCATCTCCATCTTTTTCACAAATCCAATGATTTCTCTAGCAGCCTCTCCTTTACTCTTCAGAAAGTCACCCATGTGTATCTGGAGAACTCATCAACCATTACTAAAGTGTATCTTCTTCCTCCTAGACTTGGGACATTTACAGGTCCAAACAAGTCCATGTGGATTAAGAAGAGTGGAGTATCAATAGAGAAGTTATGTTTGGATTTAAATTATGTTTTCCTCTGCTTGCCTTTTTCACAAGCTGTGCAGAGTTTATCTTTAACAAAGGTTATAGAAGGCAAACCTGTCACCAACTCTTTCTTACAGAGTTTATTGATGTTCTTGAAGTTCAGATGTGATAGCCTTTTGTGCCATAACCAGTTTAAGTCTGCATTTGTTCTTGTGAGAAAGCAGGTTTCAGTTGTGGAATCAACAGATTGCATGTTCACAACATATACACCTTTCTTTCGTTGAGCACATAGCACAACTTTGCCTTGGGGATCCAATATGTAACCCAGGTGCTCATCAAAGTTAACCTTGTAGCCAGCATCACACAGTTGGCCTATGCTAACAAGATTATGTTTTAGCCCAACCACATAGGCCACTCTTTTGAACACAGCAGCACCAGCTTTAAAGGTTCCATATCCCTCAGTGGATCCCTGTACATTGTCACCAAATGTGACTTTTGGCCCTTTTTCAGGCCTGAGATCACTCAGCAATTCTTTACAACCTGTCATGTGCCCTGAGCAGCCACTGTCCAAGTACCAAACCTGGGAAGGTTGTTTTTCCTGCAGAGTGATAAGAGAGATATTAGTTACTTTTAGGGGAACTCATCACAGAGATGAGTTCTCCTACTTCATCAACATTGGTTGATGGACTTATAATATCCACACTAATATTCCCAATTTGAATGGTGTCAGCTTGGATACCATTTTTATTGACTGAGATGTTTCCAACACTACTTGTAACAGCTGTGAGAGAACTATCAGAGTCAACAGGCCTCATGTCCTCAAGTTCAGGACAGTCTTTGGCCAGATGTGTCTTCTTTCCACATTTATAACATTTTCTCTTTTTAGGGTTTTTGGAAGAAGAACTTTCAGAAACACATTCTGAGTTATTTTTGTTGATTCTTTTAGTAGGTTTAGCAACTTTATTACTATTTGATGAATCAACAGCTTGAGTGGAAACTTCAAAGGTCACAGCTTTGTTTGTCTCTTCTTTCCTCCTTTTAGGAGGACAATTGTCAAAGACAGGAAGCTTAATTGGCTTTTGAACTTCCACAGGTTTAGGAAACTTATTCCCATGTTTCTCAGGTTGAACAATGGCTTTGCCTTTGTCATTACTGAGACGTGATTTATGCTGCCTATCAACATAATCATTGTTTCTGGTTTTGAAAAACTTATTTTCATGTAAAACCATTTTACCACTATGATTAATAAACTTATTAGGAATCACAGCAGGTTTGCTTTCAACATGAGACTTGCCCTTGTTGAAAACAGACTGCTTAACTTTTAAAAACTTGTTTTCAAAATGTTTAGCATCAAAAGGATTATTATGTCTTTTACCATCAGTGTAACATCCTCGGATTTAAATTATTATATTTGAAGTTTATTAAGTTAAAATTTTATATATAACATCTCAGATACTCGATTTGCATTAATCCATAACAACATTAAACATGCATTAACATCTGAATCCCCAAAATCAAATTTTCGGTTTATATAAAAACCGAACAAAAAATGCTTAATAATCTGAATTTAAAGGATTTTTACCTCAAATCTTCAATTGCAGTGTTTATAAATCCTTCCAAGCAATCTTAATTCCAATTTTCAGACTTCAAATCCGAGTTTTGATGTTCTTCAATTTGTAGAGAGAGAGAGAGAGCCGAGGGATGAGAGAGAGTGTGATATTTCAAATGAAAGACCCTTTGGTCTTTTATTCCATAATTTCGAATTTTAACACTTTTAGCCCCTCAACTCAACTAGTTTATCTAAATACTGATTTTTCATCATAATTCTCATCAATAGCCTTTTAATGATCATTCTTAATAATTATTTTCACTTAATAAATAAAAATTCTAAATTTCCATAATATGCAATCAACTTTCATAAATTCAAATACATAATCATTTTCAATAATTTAACTTAATACAAAATTTAAACTTAATAAACTTCAAATATAATAATTTAAATCCGAGGATGTTACATATGGCCAGTTTTGCCACATTTGAAACACTCAGCCTTGGATTTATCAAATGCCTTCTTTTTGCCAGCACCTGAACTTCCTTGCAGCATGTTTCTTCCAAACCTTTTCTTGTTGAACCTTTTGACAAGCATAGCTATCATTTGCTCATCATCCTGTTCAGCAAGATCTGCATTATCTTCCTCATCTGACACTTCCTCCTTATCATCATCCTGTTGATCAGGTTGAGTGAACACATCACTTACCTGACTCACAGACTGTCTCACATTAGCCACAAAGGCTGCACCTCTTTTAGACATCTCCAAGGCATTTCTCTTCTGTTGCCTTGACTGTTCATCATTTAGTAAAGATCCATACAAGTTGACAAGATCCATACTTCTGATTGTTCCTGAATTTCTAAAAATTGTTGAAAAATAATTCCATTCTTCAGGGAGGATGTCCAAAAATTTGTTCACCAGAGTAAGACTGTCCTTAGTGATCCCAACAGCTTTGAGATCATTCACAAGAGCAGTAAACCTGGTGTAGGTTTCTGTGAGAGTCTCCTTTGGTTTTGCAAAGAAGAGTTCATACTATCTAACAAGAATGTTAATCCTGTTATCCAGTGTGATTGTGGGTCCATCATAGACGGTACACAAAGTATCCCACATCTCCTTAGCAGTCTTCATCTTCTCAACCTGTTTGAACACATCATCAGGCAAGGAGATGACTAGATTGTTTCTGGCCTTTGCATCAAGAGCCACCAATCTTTTGTCTTCATCAGACCATTGAGCTTTTGCTTTCTCAAATGTTCTGATCTCAGGAGCTGCTCCTTCAACAACAGGAGTTATTGTTGTAACAGAGGTTGGCACATAAGGACCCTCCATTACAATTTCTGGTAGTTGTACATCCAGATTCTCTAGGTAGAGCATCATTCTGCACTTCCAACCAGAAAAGTTCTGATGATTGAACTTTGGAGGTTTGCCCATTGAGCCATTGTCATAGTATGAGGAATTTGCAGCACTGTTGTCCATGGAAACTTGGGAGAATGAGAGATCTAGAATGACACACACTCTAAACTGCTCTGATACCAGTTGTAGGTCCCGAGAGGTTCCCAAAGTATATAGCTTTAAGCTGTAGAGGGGGGGTGAATACAGCTATTTAAAGACTACACACAATTTTCTCAATGTTTGTATGTATTATTAACAAATGTTAATTACAAACAAGCTTGAATGCGGAAAGGTTCAAGCTGAGATGACAGATACAACAGTATGTTCACTAGTCTAAGACAGACTCAAACTAGTTTACAAGGAATACACTCACTAAGAAGCACTCACTGTGTTTACAAGACTTAGAGGGACAGCTTATGTAGAACAGCTTGGACACAAAGAAACTGTATTACACAGGCAGGCTTGCATGCATGAAAAACACACTTGCACGTTCCATCTTGGCTTCAGCACTTAGCTTTTTGGCTTACTCTTTCTGTCCTTAGAAGCTTCCTTTTATACTCACTCAGAGGATCTAAGAGAAACTTCTTCATTGGACGGAATGAAAAAGGAGAAATCTTGTTTGAAAAGACAACATAACTTTTCTGCACTTTTCTGAAAAGCAGACTTGTCTTCACATGTGCAGAACTTTTGTCTTTTCACTTTGTCTACTGTTGCATTGCCTTTAACCAATTTAG
This sequence comes from Centrapalus pauciflorus, assembly GCA_020465985.1. NCBI lineage: Eukaryota > Viridiplantae > Streptophyta > Magnoliopsida > Asterales > Asteraceae > Centrapalus > Centrapalus pauciflorus. The sequence continues at coordinate 201,379 of JAANYP010002958.1, read as the reverse complement.
GAATGTCAACTTTGCGTCTTTCTTCCTTGTAAAGGCCTATTTTGATATAAGAAAAAGGTCTGTCACCCTTTTTCAAATAACCTTTTGTCTTCATGTTGCAGAACAGCATGGGCAGTTTGAGCGGTTCTGTTTTCCACTTTGTCTTCGACTTTGTAAACTGATCTTGTAGCCAAAAACAATACATGATGACTTGGAAACGAATTCCATAAAGTGTTTAGCCTGTTCACAAAGAACAGGTTCTGTTCACAAAGAACAGAACACTTGAAAAGTGCCCAAGCTGCTCACCAGTGTAGAGCAGCGTAGACAGTTTATGTCCAGCCTGTTCAGCAGACAGAGCAGCTTGGACAAACTTTCTTAGTTGCAACACATGCAACATATAGAACAACTTTAGACTGATATTGCAAATCATTTTCAGGTTTCAATAAGGCATATAACAGGCCTTAATTTCAACCTTCAAAAGCATCAACAGGTTTGATTATATATCTCCCCCTCAGATGAAGAACAGGTTTGACTGAGGCCTTTTTGTGCCTAACAATTATTATTATATATATATGTGTGTGTGTGTGTGTGTGTTAAAGAAAATGTCTAGCATCACGTGTCGTTCTTACGGTTAATAAATGTTAATTCAGTATTTCATGCAATTCATTCAACATGAACACAATATGAACAACAACAACAAAAACAACAACAACAACAACAATTACAACAACAATTAAACACAATCTGTTGAATGATTAAGAGAAGAATATTACATTGGATGCATGGTTTCTTGAACAGTACTTCTTCTCTCTATCCAACCGTATGTGTGTATGTAATCCCATTTAAGAACAGTAGCCTACACTCCTATTTATACACAATACACAAGTATTGTGTATTTACACAAACAACTCCTATACTTTTGAGTATTTACAATACAGCCCCTGAACTTATTAACAATATTATTGTTTACATCTCTATATAATATTTATACCTAACAATCTCCCCCTTAGAGATGAAAACAATTATTACAATTAAAATTCAAAGTCTTCAAACCATGAACATTTGATAAACTTGATTTCAACTCTATAAATGTTCCTAACCCCTAGAGATGAAAACGATTTTTCATTTAAAGTTCATTCAGGGATCTTTAACATTTTTTTATTGATTCTCTTCTTGAATATACTTGTTTTCTTCGATCTCTGAATCTTCTGATAAAAGCTTCTTCTTTATTGTCTCTCTCTGTTCTTCACATCTCTTCTTCTCTGACTTTCTCTTTTCTTGTAAGCATTCTCCCCCTTGAATCAAGAATAGCTTTTAAATCTCTCCCTTGCTCAATTGTCTTGATATGATGTAGTAATTGTCTTCCGTTGATTTCAATCTACTCAACCGTTGTCTCTGAACTCTAGCTTTTCTCCCCCTCATGATGATCATAAAAAATATGAACATCATGTAAAATCTTCAGAGACAGAAATGCAATGAACTTACAGTAGAAGAAATACAACAACAATTACAATTTAGAAATATTACAAATTGATTTTCTCCCCCTCAAACTGATATCCTCTCCCCCTATACTAAACAAATCTATCACACTCCCCCAAAAATTTCACTCCCCCTCGAATTGACACTATATCTTTTCTAAACAAAACAAAGCTTTTCAACTTTGCGGAAAATAAAACACATTCAATTTGTGAAATAACGAGTCCAGATCCACATAGGATTCCTGTTTGCACAATAGACATATTCTATGTGACCTACGTTCAGCGCTGGCGTGATGTTAACACTGGTTGGATTTCCAAATAGTCATTGTGAAATCCTTTATCATGAAAGAATCACTTTAATTTGTTCCGTCTTAGTCACTTTGGACTAGCAGTTTATAGTCACGCAGACTGTTAGACTCGATATGTACTAAAAGTGTATTTAATCAGCTCTAGACACAATGTGCATCAAATGAAGTCGAAGACCAGAGCAAATGTCTTCCTTGTTTCAATATAAATAATATCCAAATGATATATCGACGGAAATGTGCTATATTTCTGTGATTATTGAAACAGAAATCTTTTGAGAGATAATTGAGTGGTTGGTGGGGTTAAGTGCATGCGTCACTGGGTCCATGACGTCTTTTTCAATATCAAGTCACTTAGGGCTTGATAGATTATGAGGTTTACCCAGCCGACACAGTGTAAGTAGGATTACCTTTTCTTCAAATCCTTTCTCAACTCTCAGCTCTCAGCATTTTTTAACTAAGCTCCCTCCGGCTCACTTTTTCAGAATTAAAATCAGTAAGCATGATTTGATGCACCACCATCTCCTCTCAATATATCCCTCTCATTTATATTTTCCTCTGCTCGACCTTGTCAGTATCCCGTGATAACTGACACTTCTCAACTAATAGACCTAAAGAACCCTCACCCACACAAACTACAGTTGGTTTGCTTCTTGGGTAGGTCTTCTGGTTCTGGTTAGACCATAGAAGCGATATTATGCCTATCTCACAGTTAGGTGCATAATCGGAGTCAGCAGAAATAATCTTAAGCATTTCAGCTCATGGGATGTCATACAAACAATGATTAAAATTAGTAGATAAAATCCAGAATGTATTTGGGGAATGATGATTTGGGGTATATTAGAATGAAATGGAAAATCTGATATATGATATGTAAAGAATCAGATTTTCATGAAAGAATTAGCACAAGGGAAAATATGGAAATGATTGGAAGAATTCTATATACATGGGAGACAAATGAAGAAAATCTCAGAAGAAATGAGATTATGAAAATCAAAGAGATTAAATCAATTAATCTCAATGATAGATACAGAGAATTAGAAAAATTTTTCTTTTTAGCTCAAAACTTCTTTTTATGTGTGTTTCAAATATTTTCGTCAAAAATCACACACAGTTTTTGAAAAATGTCATCGTCAAGGTATCTGAAACTCCCCCTGGAAATAAGCACACAAAGTTAGTCAACTCATTGAAAATAAATCAGGAGCAAAAAATTACAAAAATAAAACTCCCTCTTTGTCAATTCAGCTTCAGAGTTGAAATCAGGGCTGGAATTTCATAAAGATTTGTCTTTCAGAATTGGGTTCTAATCTGAAGTGACTAGAAGCCTTTGTTGCGGAAACTTGGGTTTCAGTATGTAATTTCTGAATATTCAATCAACAATAAATCACAAACAATTAAGAACAAGAATAAACCACTAACCGAATGATTGGATTGATTCAAATGATTTACAGATGAGAGAATACGATAACTGCACACTATAGCCCTAGGAATGTTCTCTGATTTCCGTGCAATTACAAAAATGATTATGTCAGTCTTGACATTACAAAGTCTAACATTCTATTTATATTAAAAACAACTATGCACTATTTACAAATTCAACCCTAGACTTATTTTATTTCATCAATTTACAAATAAGATCTAACATTCTCCCCCTTTGATGAAATAAATTCAGTCTTCACTTTGAAAATCCCAACTTCATTTCAAACCTCCTGACGCTCTTTCTGTTTGACGATCTTCATTCAATCATTGAAATAAACTCAACCATGAGCTTTTTATCATAAGCACTCAGAGCTCCTTTCTTTGTCTTCCTTTTCTTATCGGCAGCCAACTTACCTTTCAAACCACTCATAACTTTCTGAAGTGTTCCATCACAAAACTTGTTTAGCTCAATGCTTCTCATGGCCCTCAGCTTTCGATCTTTATCTTTATACATGACAGCAGGACGCTTTACCATAATCACTTGATATTCTTTCAATTCTCCAGCAAACTTGATAACTCTATTTGGTGGAGTAACATTACTCTTTCGCATTCCTCTTTCAACACCAATTTGTAAGTCTTGCACAGACATAAGCACCAGTTTAATGTGCATGAAATGAAAGAGTGTCTTCAGTGCAAACCTACAATGTTCATTCATTTTGTTGCGACATAGTTCATTGAACAAATCTTCAATATCAACTAGGTGCATCCAGAACATGTCAGCTTCAGTAAATATATACGTGTTTCCATCTGATCTTGTCACAGTGAAAGTAGGATAAAAACTCTTCACAAAACGATCCTTCTCTATTTTGATCAGATCAACAATTCTATGTTCACTTCTGACTTTATCAACATGTTGAGCTTTATTCTGTAGGAAATTTGCGTAGTTAGCTAAATGTGGTCTATTCGGTTCCAGAACTATGAGAAGCTTCATGAATGTACACGGGGCTTGTCTTTTGCAGAAAATTTTCTTTTCCAAATAATCTTCAAGGTATGGCAACTTGTTCCTCTTTCTTGTATATTCTACAGATTTCTTGGATGAAAGCTCTAACCCCTTTTTCTTCTTCTTGCTAATTTCTTCTTCATTAAGAATAACCAAAATGTCATTGATCTCTCTTTGAACAATCTTTTGAGCTTCAAATCTCAATTGATGTTGTCTTTGCGATTCATCTGCTAAGACATATTCATTGAAAAACCGATCCATTATCTCCACTTCATTTAGCTCTGTAACTGCTGGTGGAATAACACTCTCCATATGAAACGGTTCAATCTCTTCTACTTTAACATTTACCATAACTTCAGGCTTTTCAACCGTCGGTATAGGTATATCATCTTTTAAAATTTCTTGAACTAATACTTCTTCTTCTTCTATCCTTTCTGCTCTCACAGCAATATCAGTCAATTCAATTACATCATCATCTTCAGACTCCTCAATCTCCATCTCTTTCTCTACTTTCTCAATCATCGGGATCTGTTCATGAACTTCATCATCTGAGTCATTATATTCATCAAAATTGTAGAACTCTGATTGAATGCTCAACGGAACAGGAACATCTTCATAAAGAATCAATTTCTACCCACCTTGAGTATCAACAGGTTTATCCTTAGAGCTTTCAGCTTCTCTTTTCTCTTGAGTTTCTGACTCTTTCTCAGGATATGTAATCATTAATAATCCAGTGCCTGGCTTATCAAGCTTCCTCTTCTTCTCCCCCTCATGAGGAGCATCATCGGATTTTTCGTCATGCTCATCATGCTTACGCTTTGGAGCAGAAGCTTGAGCCTTGCAAGTTTGTTCAACAGCAGAGACTCTTTCAGATAAATTGCCTAAGGCTGTGATGACCGTGCTCTCCAAACCCATCATTCGTTCTCGCATTTCATCAAACTGGTCATATACGAACTCTCTTAGCTCTTCAATAGCCTGATTAGGATCTTTTTGCTTCACTGCTTCTTCAGCCACAGACTTGCCCTTTAAAAATTTATGAATGTTGGTCATCTGAGACATTACTTCTGATAACTGAGTTGTCAAGTGATTGTTCACTCCCGCAATTGTTGCATTTAATGCTTGATTCAATGTAGTTTCTGTAACAAACGGGGAAAGATTAACCACTGGGTCACTTAGACTTCCAGTTGTCACGACAGTCGAACTTGTGAAAAGAACGTCTGCGTGGCCAGTACTTAGAGTTGGCAAGAATGTAGCTCCGACTGGACTTCCAACCTCTTCAAGTGACGGAGCAACAAATGCTTCCGTGACTAAGGTTGTTCCGGCAGTGACACGAAGTTCAGCTGCACTAACTTCAACACATGAAGCGGACTCGAGTGTCCTATCGTGTATGGGTTCCATACTCTTTGCAACAAATGAAGTCGTACACCCGGGCAGATGTGTACTTTGTTCAATATCCATAAAATCCAAAGGATTTTCGGATAGAATATGTGTATAATCCCGGTGAGAATGTAAAATAGTTTCTAGTTGGGAGGAGACTGAGTGGCTAGGGGGTGTGCAGATGTTAGTGAGATGCTGACTATTTTAATGCTAACTCCCTGCTGGGAGCTAATAGCGGATGTGGTTTGATCTCGGCTATCTGGGCTAGGAACCTCCCTCACACTTTGTCTAGCTATCTCAACACTATCAATTAATCCTGCACCTCCCTCATTAGGATCATTACATCCCTCATAAGGATCATTACCTCCCTCAGCAATATTTGATAGTGTTTGTTCAGAATCTGAGATGCTTGCTTCCCCCTCACCACCCCTCTCTTGTACTTCTACTCCCTCACTCACATATTGGCTTCCCTGAACTTCAGCCCCATGCTGAAATTAGCCCCCTGGTTAAGAAAACCCGGTTCTTGGGTTTCTACAGGAGCGTGATCTATTCTATACAACCTCACATGCTCACTCTCCGGATCAGCATACTTTAATAACGCCTCTGGAATTGGCATTATGTTAGCGTTCGGTGAATCTTGTATTCCATGTAAGCTCATCATTACATAATCAGGGCACCGTTGAGCATTAGAGCGTTTAGGAATCTTTTCATTGCCCCTTAATATTCCTCTAATCATAATTTGGATAAAACATTGAAGAGGGACAAACTTTCGTGCTCTAGTTGTCGTCTTTGCTAACACGACTTCCTTCAGATTCTCCCAGATACATTGCGCGTAATCATAATGTTTGTTGAACGCGATCCCATGAAAAAATCTTAGACAGTGAATACTACACCTATCTATGTCAGTATGCTTGGATGTCATACATCTGTTGATAATCCCAAATAGTGTGTACCATTGTCCATTAAGTCCATTTCTGTGGAACTTAGATCTTTTTGGTAATGGTTTTGAGTAACCGAAGCAGATCAAATCGTGCACCAATTCGTCATCGGATACAAAATCCTCAAAGTCAGCTAGCTCTGGAAAGTTCACGGTATCTATACGACGTGGTAGAATCAAATTGTGTCTCAATCTAGCTAATGTAATTTTCGTCTTAAATTGATCGATGGTAACCTTAAAGTGATGATTACCATCAGCTGGGACAAACTTGACGGTGTGCCAATATTGCTGTAGATAGACCTGGGGAATCGAAGGTTTGTATTGAAGTAGATATCCTAAAGGATGGCCTCTAAGAATGTCTACGATGATCGGGTGGCTGACTTTTACGACTTTAGGATCAAGGCGATGATTGTTATCAAGAAAAGGTAAGCAATAACGAGGTTTAACTAGTTGATTGTCTGGAATAACAGTGGAAGGTGAAGGTTGGGTGACAGAGGCAGATTTTACTAGTTTGGAGACTAAGGTGTGATTTGAAGATGAATGGGAATCAGATGAGTTAGAGGGTTGGGATTGAGCTGGGGATGCCATTTGAAACCTGTGAGAAATATTAAACATGTTAGAATCAGCAGATAATCAAATGAAATCCTGCAAAAGAAAAATAAACATTTTGCTAGAAATTGGAAAAATATGTGTTTATCAGTTTAAAGCATTGGGATTCCAGACAATAATATTAAAATATTATTGTTAGGATTCTAAAGGCAATCGTTAAGAGTCCAATGTTAGAAAAACACAGATTTTAAAAATTTCTAAAAATGTGAAAATTTTCTTTTAAGAAAATAATTTCCCAACACTTAGAAAAATTTTAGAAAAAATGAGTATAAAACTCAGGTGAAACAGAATGTTTCTCAAATAATGCATGACCCAACTCGATTGAAACTTGTATGAAACTCGAATATTGAAGGACTCTCTCGAATGAATAAAGGGACCAACTCGAATGAAGTTAAGATTTTCTCGAATGACACTTATGACAAACTCGAATGACCTTGTTGTGTCCTCGAATGAAATGAATTATCGAGAATGTGAGAAAACTTTTTTAAGTCCTTGAATCAGCCTAACTCGAATGAAACTTGAGATGACTCGAATCATCTATGAGTTCAACTCGAAAGACACATGAAAGGACTCGAATCAGCTATGAGACCAACTCGAATGAAACATGTTAACACTCGAATGGAACTTATTATCGAGGGTTTTTAAAAATTTTTCTAAGTCCTGAAAATAAACCAACTCGAATAACTCATAACACTCTCTCGAACCAAGAAGCATCCAACTCGAATTAAACAAAAAATTTCTCGATTGGACCTTCACTCAACTCGTTTGAAACTTGAGACATTCTCGATTACAGTGTTAATCGAGAAAAATGTTTAAAAATATTTCCAAGTCCAGAAACACTCATAAGTTGAAAATTTCAATTTAAGGACTATTTACTTATCCAAAAGTGTAGCCCTACTCGAAAATTGATTTGGACAACTTTTGTTTACTGAACAATGTCCAGAAACAATCTATTTAGACAAAAAATTCAATTTTTCAGAACCAAAGTTTCGAAAAATTTTTAAAACTGAAAAAATCAGATTATTGTTTGTGTGTTTGAAACTGAGACTTGAAATTTGAAATTCAAGTTCATGTAAGTAATCCGCAGGCAAACACACACTCAATTTCATATGATATCCAACAAATGACCAAAACCCATTAACACACACTTAAGAACATACGAACACACACATATAACAAAATATTCGTATACTGAAACGAAAAAGAAACACATAAACTGAAAAATAATAAAAGGGACTTACAATATTAAACTGTAATGTTGAAATTTTGGGTTGGAATTGATTTCTTCGTGATTAAGCAAGTGAAATGAGTGTGGACGGTGAAGAAGGTGAACAGTATCAAGGGTTTATAAAAAGTGAATTTGAATTTTGAATTTCAACTCTATAGTTGAAATTTCAAATTCAAAAACCAAAAAATTTTCACCCGGCCCACTCACACACAAAAAACATTTGGATTTTTATTTGAATCCCATTTCATTTGAATGAAACTAAACACACAAAAAAAAAATTTTACTACTAAAGAAATAACTAAAAAAATTCAACGTAACAAAAAAATATCAATCAAAATTTTGTACAAAACAAAATAATACCCCTAAAAAAAATTAACAGCAACTAAAAAAAAGTAACAACAACAAAACAAAGTAAAATTTTTTTTAACTAAACAAAATTTAACAAAAACATAAATTGCTCCCCTTGATATTTGCAGTTAAGCTCCTCCTCAGATGTATATATCTTTTGAAATGACAACTCCCCCTACAAATATCAGATAAAAATTTATCATATTTTTTTAAATCAGATACAAATATCTTTCTGCTCCCCCTGCACATGACAATCCAGATCTGTTAAATTCTGAAAAATTTAAACTTTAAATTCACATGAGATTAATATCAAATTTAAATCAAAATAAAAAAACGTAAATTTAAAATTATAATTTGTAACTACTGAATTTTTAAATCTAGCGATTTAACATACCCAACTTGTATACCAAAAAATTACAACGTTTTTCATCTAAGGCTTTGGTAAACAAGTCAGCTAATTGATATTCAGTAGGTACAAAATATAATTCTATATTACCATTTACTACATGATCTTTAATAAAATGATACCGGATGTCGATGTGTTTGGTTTTAGAATGTTGCACCGGATTGGAAGCTATAGATATTGCACTTTGAGAATCACAATAAATTGGAATCTTTTGCGGTGTAAACCCGTAGTCTCTGAGTTGGCTCTTCATCCACAACACTTGGGAATAACACGACGATACGACAACGTATTCAGCTTCGGCTGTAGATAGTGAAACACAATGTTGTTTCTTGGATGACCAGCAAACGGGTTTATCACCTAGGAATTGGACATCCTTTAATGTGCTTTTTCTATCCATTTTATCACATGCGTGATCAGCATCAGAAAAGGCAGTTTATGTGAATGATGATTCCCGGGGATACCACAAACCTAAGTTTGGTGTTCCCTTTTGTTGTAATGTATTCCCAGAAGAAATCAGCACATGAATGTTTCTTTTATCAAACACAAGAAGAAGTCTCAATAATTGTGTAATGATGAAGAAGACAAAGAGAATGTTGGGAGTATATTCAAAAGTGGCGGCTGCAATATGTTTGTGTATTCAACTGTGTATAGCATAATACAACCCTAGGAGCCTATTTCTAGGCTCCTTTAATTATCTATCTAGCAATGACACTTTTGGTCCCTTGACTTTTACATTGAAATAAACTACTAAGGAAATAAATACAAGACTAAACAATAACTAAATAATTATTACTAAATAAGTCCACATGATCGAAATTTAATATCTAACAATCTCCCCCTTTTCGATCAACGTGGAGGTCCTGGAACTCTGGCATGGTCTGTAGATTCACGGAGTCCAAGGATGACGTCAAATCGTCTGATCACTTGTCTCATATGTAGCCGTTCGTTCAGGAGTTCAATGCCGCTGAGGGTATCCTGAATTTCCTTCGGTGAGCATCTTTGTTCTGGATCTGGTTGAGCATCATATTCTTGGACTTTTCGAGTAAACATGGCTCTAACCATTCTGAGAGTACCGTCGGAATAACAGGGAAGATCCTCAAAGCGCATGAACCTTTTGTAGCCTTTCTGATTCACAAAAATGACACCCGGGCCTCCTCTGAAGATGACTCTGTAGGCAGGATGGTGGGCGAGAAGGAAGCTATCTTGGTCAGGTGCTCGTAGGCCAACTTTAACCAGCGCACTCTCTATCGCCATTTGAAAATCTCTGAGGCAGATGATAATAGAGCGGCGGTTCATACTTCGAACAAGGGCACCTACGGCAGTCATGTGAGACAGACACTCTTTAAAATGACTTTTCAGTCGGTTGTGTAAGAATTCAACGTCGTCTACATTTATGAAGTCCAAGTCATTCTCGTAGAATTCCTCAACTGTGCCATCTTCTCTTTCAACCTGAAAGGCAGGATAGAATACTTTTGCTCTTCTGCACATGGTGATGGTCAGGAGTTTCTTTATCTTTGACTTTGAGACTTTGGACCTCCTTTCCCTGAGCATTAGTTGGTTGCATTCGGCCTGTTCAGCTTTGGATACGTTGGTCAATTCCATTAGTAAACGCCTGCTGAAAGACCCTGGCTTCTTTCTGAACACCATCTTAAAACGTTCTTCTAGGAACAGATTCTGAAATTGCTTCGGAGGAAACTTTTGAAGGAATTCTTTGAGGCCCTGAACGGGGGGTTCTTCTACTTCTGAATTTTTAGCTTACACTTTTAAGATTGTCCCCCGCCGTTCTTGTCTTAGTTCCTTTTTCTTTTCAGGTGGTAGAGTTTGTACCTCACCTTTTGAATATCGGCCTACCCAATACATATCATCTCTTCTATATTCACCGGGTCCTAAAGGAGTGTCATCAAAACAATCTACCCTCTTGGTTTCTGAAGGACCTGGTTGTTGAGTTTGTTGGACTAAGGGAGGACTTAGAGATCTTGGTGGGCTTTGGACTAGATGGGATTCTTTTAGTGATGGCGGAGCTTGGATGGATGATAGTATCTCTTGTTGTGGAACCGGTGGTGGAGAGTTTAGGAATTCAAAGGAAGATGATGATTTTTGAGGTGATTCGGGCTCAGGCTTAGGGATGATTAAAGGTTCGTTGTCCTCATTATCGGAGTCTGAGTCAGACACCAATATGATTTCAACTTTTTCGTGAAAAGGTTCAAACTCAACCAAGGCTGTCATTGGATCTAGTGGAGCTGGACCCTCGAAAAGGGCTCGTCTTCTATCGTCAGATAATCCTGAGCCTCGTGCATCTTTTCTCTTGACCCCTGAACCTCTGTACTTTCTGTTTCTGCTCCCCCTACAATCAACATAGGGTCCTCAGACTGAGTTTTCTGGCGCTTCTCCCCCTCATGGCGATCAGGGTCGTCTTGATCGTCATGCTTTCGTTTCTGGGACTCAGCCGGAGGACAGCACTGTAGCTCGATGACTGTCGACTCTAGACGGTCCGTTCGGGAGTTCAGTTGCTCCTGGACATGAAGGATAAGGCAGTTCTGCGCGTCTATTTTGTCGGAGAGCCTCTTGTATCATGATTTGGACTGAGCGGGTCCCTGGTGGAGGCACGTCCTCAGAAGCGACACCCTTTCCCTTAATCAATGATAAAACGGCGGAATGACGTTCCTCGGCTGCCTCCTTGTGGGCGTCCAGGGTAGCCTGTGTAACAACACCAGCAGCACGTATAGCTGCCGTTAACATCTCGATAGTTATTGGGAGATGGCCTGAAGTGGATGGCATAGATGGAGCCACTCCAGGTCTTCCTTCTGTCATTTCTGGCTCCACTATGGGATGCACAGATCCAGAAGTTTGTGGAGCCGCCACGGAGGCAGCTCTAGGGGATGCCACGGAGGCATCGTGCGATGTGTGTATGGGTGGGGAGTGAATCGTGAAAGAAAGAGGTTCGGTCACATGGGGCGGAGTGTGACTTCGTTCAACACCGCCACTCTCTGAATGAGAGGGCGATGGCATACGTGATATATCCCCGTGGAATGAAATAGCACCCTGTTGGGAGGATGCTAAGTGGGTGGTGGGGGTGAGTTCGACCATCGGACTAATGGTCTTCGAGTGGGTTGTCCGGCTGATTGGGCTGCGGTCACCCTCAGATGTTACTTATATCCCTCGTACAACAGAGACGGTTCGTTCAGAATCCGCCGTCTCTGCTGCCTCACCTACTCCTCCCTCGCTCACACGCACAGTCTCCCGCTCACCTAACCCCATGGATTGTTGTACCTCTGTCACTTCTCCTTCTTCCTCACTCAATCTAACCTCACCTTCAGACTGTCTAGGCTCAGTCGGATCTGACTGAGCCTCATCTGGATAAAACTCTCTAATATAAGCCCGAACCCTTTCCGATTGCACTGCCCTTAGAAGAAGGGACAGTGGGACAGTCATTACCGGCAAAGACGGAGCCCCTTTCGGTAGATTGAGCTTTTGGATTGCCAGTGTGGGGTAGACATCTGCCTCTGGACGCTCATGAATGTCATCATCGTTGTCCATGGCATATTGTATGATGAGCTGTAGGAAACGTTAGAGAGGGATGTATTTGCATCCTCGTTTGGTGCCCCTCTCCATATGAACTCTCTTCAATTCCTCGAATAGGAATGCTGCATAATCTACGTGGCGGTCGAAGGCAAAGCCAGCGAACATGGCAAGGACTTGTGCTGATGCTGAGTCGTGGCCAGCATGCTTTGCAGTGAAGCATTTATTGATGACATCAAACAGAATTCTCCAATGAGACTGGAGATTCTTGGTTTTGAAATCAGAGGGTTTGGTAAGAGGGCCGTCAAATCCCAAGGTTTGTATTTCAGAGAGGGTTTCTTGGACGGAAGGAATGGGAGCAAAGTTAAGGCGAGTTGGCAAATGGGCTTTGGCGGGTAGGTGAAGTATATGGCGTATGGCGGCGGTGGTTATTTTGACTAGGACACAGTCGATGGTGGTAGTGAAGTGAGGTTCGGCATCGGGGACAAATTGCAATCGGTTCCAGAATTGTTGCAGGTAGATTTGGGGAACAACAATGGATGTGGAAAGGGAGTAGTAGATTGGGTGGTGAGTGAGGATGTCGAAGGCTAGTGATTGGGGTTCTCGGGTGAGGATGGACACGTCAAGCTGCCAGTTATGGGGTATGAACTCGACAAATTCGGCTTGAGGGAGAATAGATTGTTCGGGTAATTGGGCGTTGTTATTGGGGATGGGGGGATGGGGGTATGGTTAGTACGATAGCGGGTTCCATCATTCCTGTAAAGGTGCATCAAAGTTAGAACAGAGGACTTTAAATGATAAGACATTGATATGAAGTCTAGATAAATGTGAAATAGAAACTGTCTGATCTGTTTAAAGCATCGGGTCTTTATTAGTAGAATAAAATATACTGAATAAAGTCCAAAGTCAATCGTTAAGAGACCAATGTTAGAACAGGCATTTTCACTCAAACACTAATCCTAACTCTAATCAATGGTGCACCGAAATGAAAATCTTTTTGGATTTTTGATTTATAATGAAAATGCATAAAATGAAAAATTGAAAAATATGCTAAGTGTTGGATCTCGGATGGACCGAATTCGGATGAACAGTGCCACCGAATTCGGATCCTGCCGAAATCCGTATGTTGAATAATGAATGATGGTCCGAATACGGATGATGTGGTGAATGCTGATGGTCTGAATTCGGATGATGAGGGCAATTCGGATGTGGACCGAAATGGATGTATGCAATGATAATGAACGGACCGAATTCGGATGATGTGGTTGATGCTGGACCGAATTCGGATGGTGATGCTAATTCGGATTAGGACCGAAGTCGGAGTGGATGCATGTAATGAAAATGAATGGACAGAATTCGGATGGAACACAAATTTCGGATGGGGACCGAATTCAGATCCCATCTGATTTCGGATGAAAAGTAATGAAAAAACTTAGACTTAATGAACATTTTGAAATTTTTCTGAGGGACCGAATTCGGATCAACAGTGGTCCGAGTTCGGATGCACAGTGTCCGAATTCGGTCGATGATATGTGAAAAATCTTGAAATTGTCTAAGTGGGACATTTGAATTCGGGGCTTGGTCCGAATTCGGACGTCCGAATTACAGCAGTTCATTAAATACATTCATGCATCATGCAACGTGAACAGTTAAATTTTAATAAAAATGCATGAAAATGAAGATCCTAGACTAAAATCAAGTAAGGAACAATTTATATAACTACAACTAAGTAAACAAAACACATTAAATGTCCTAAAATTAGTAAAACCAAAATGAAAAACTACTAAAAATTTGAAAATCAAACATACAATATATGAAGTTAAATGCTAAAATAAAGTAAGAAACATGTTACCTGGTAGTGCCGATGACAAAATAAGCAAGAAAAACGAAGAAACGAGATGGTTCACAAAGCTTGAAATATGGTTATGGTGGTTCGGCGGTGGTGGTCGACGAGAGAAAGAAAAGGAGAAGAGGAGATGAAGAAAACTTGAAAGTGAAGAAAGGTAGTATGTTTGACCGTTGACCCACCCTATTTAAAGGGAGCGGGTCGGGTCGGGTAACAAGGATCCGCGCCCAACTTGTCATGGGCCGCCGGATTTGCAGCCAAACAGACACAAAAAAAAAAATATATTTTGGGCCTTAGACTATATATAAACAAAATTTTAAAAACAAATTTGGTCCAAACAATCTCATCTTTTTGTATTTTTCTTTGAAACAAAAATAAGCAATAACAAAAAATATTTTTGAGATTTTCTTTTAGCATTGAAGTTAAGACAAAAATAAAATAAAATAAGATAAGATAAAATATTTTTGACTTTTTGACAAATATAAACGACTAAAATCTTTTTGGGATTTTCTGACCTATTAATAAAAATAAAAATAAAAATAACCAACCTAAAATTTAAAAAATTTAACTAATAGAATAAATAAAAATAAAAAGAAACTAAGAATTATAAAAATTAACATCCTAACTATACTCCCCCTCAAATAAATACCGCTTCCCTTCTTTTATCCTTTTCAGATTAAATTCTTGAACCTTTTGAGCCTTAAAGATACAAACAAACCTAGATTATGTTTGCGTCCCACTCAGTGATGAACAATTCACACAGCAATTAGTCAGGATCATTAATTATTAAAAATGTACATAGATAAGAAAATATTGAGTTTTAATTTTGTGACACAATCCTTAAATTTAAATAACAGATATTTTCTAAAATAAAGGAATTTCAAACATTATAGATTGAAATAGAATTATTTAAGACAATATCTGATATTTAATTGGAAGACGGATTCAACATGCCGATATGGGATACTAAAAACTAAAAACGAGGTTCGTCTAAAGCTTTAGTAAAGATATCCGCAAGTTGATATTCCGTGCCAACAAAATACAACTAAATGGTTCCCTTTTCTACGTGATCTTTAATAAAGTGATACATGATATCTATTTTCGTTCGAGACTGCTACACGGGGTTGCAAGAGAAGGTAATTGCATTTCGAGAATCGCAGTAAATTGGTGAGTGAGAATCCATAATCGCGTAATTGTGTTCTCATCCACAGCACATGAGAGCAACAGCTTGCAGCTGCTACATACTCAGCCTCAGCTGTGGATGTTGAAACACAATTCTGCTTTTTGGAGGACCAACTCACCGGTCTGTCTCCCAAGAACTGTATACCTCCCGACTTGCTTTTTCTGTCAACTCTACAACCTACAAAATCAGCATCTGAAAAAGCGGTCAGATCAAAATCGGTTCCCTTTGGATACCATAGACCAAGATCGGGTGTACCCTTAAGATAACGAAAAATGCGTTTTACCGCAGTTAGGTGTGATTCTTTCGGGTCGGCCTAAAAGCGAGCACACAGTCATGTTGAAAACATTCTATCCGGCCTACTAGCAGTCAGATACAGTAAGGATCCTATCATCCCTCTGTAAGTTGTATTATCGACAATTTTCCCAGAAGGATCGGTATAGTTGGAGGCCATGGGAGTTGCGATACTCGTGCAAGAGTCTAACTTATACCTCTTGAGAATGTCAAGAGTATATTTCGACTGGTTCACAAAAATCCCATTTTCAAGTTGTTTGACTTGTAATCCGAGGAAAAAGTTCATTTCCCCCATCATACTCATCTCGAACCTGGGCTCCATTAGGGCTGAAAAATCCTTACAGATATTACTGTCAGTAGATCCAAATATAATGTCATCGACATATATTTGTACTAGCATTATATGTGGGCCTTCCTTTTTCGGGAACAGAGTTGTGTTCACCACACCTTTGCTGAAACCGATAGAGATAAGAAAGTTAGAAAGACTATCATACCATGCGCGAGGTGCTTATTTTAAACCATAGAGGGCTTTATCTAGCACATAAAGATGGTCAGGTTTATGTGCGTCAACAAAGCCTTGTGGTTGTTCAACGTACACCTCTTCGTTAAGTTCACCGTTGAGAAAGGCTGTCTTGACGTCCATTTGGTACACTTTGAAGTCCTTGTGTGCCGCGTACGCCAAGAAGATTCTGATCGCTTCGATCCGTGCAACTGGAGCGAAGGTCTCATCATAATTTATCCCTTCTTGTTGTCGGTAGCCTTTGGCAACAAGTCTCGCTTTATTCCTTATCACAATGCCGTTCTCATCTCGTTTGTTCTTAAAGATCCACTTTGTTCCGATCACTGTACGGTCTTTTGGTTTAGGAACTAACCGCCATACTCTGAGCTGTTCAAACTGGTTGAGCTCTTCTTGCATTGCAACAATCCGGTTTGGGTCTTTTAGGGCTTTATCCACACGAGCGGGCTCTATCATACTAAGGAATGATGCGAAGAGACATTCATTAGCAGACGCCCTACGTGTTTGGACTCCAGTTGAAACATCACCAATGATCTGATCGGTTGGGTGACTTCGGGTCCATTTAGTCTCGTGTGGAAGGGGTGCTCGGGATGGAATCTCAGTGGTTAAAGTGGGGATGGATGAAAATTCATGGTCAATGGTTTCAAGTGATGGTACCACTGGTTCCGGTTCGAGTTTCGAGTGTTCAGATGAAGGAAAGGTATTTGGCATTATATGTGAGGGTATTATAGGAGTAGATTCAACTGCGGATGTATCGGTGGATGATGTTGATGGATGATGGAGTAGATTCAACTGCGGATGTATCGGTGGATGATGTTGATGGATGATGGTATGATGTGGATGAAGATGGAGCGGATAAACTTTGAGGTGCAGTTGAATTGGATGGATTACCTACATTATTGACAACATTAGACACATTAGCGTTAGGACCGAAAAATTCTACGTAAAAAGGATCAAACAAATTAACTAAATCGGAAGAAGAAAAAGAAGTAGGATTGTAAAAGAGTCTCCAGGCATTTGTGTAATGCGAGGTCCTGTATGATCAACCTCGGGTGCCAGTTCAGCCAACTCATCAAATGTGACATGCACACTTTCATTGACTGTCCTGGTTTGGGTATTGAATGCATGATAAGCCTTCGAGTTGGATGATCGCTTCATCCACTTTTTCGTTAAATTTCCCGAGGTTGTCTTTATCGTTCAGCACATAACACCTACAACCAAATACACGTAAGTACTTGATAAAAGGCATTTTATTCAGAAGGAGTTGATAAGGAGTTTTATTGAAGCGCTTATGGATAATGGAGCGATTCTGTGTATAGCAAGCTGTTGATACGGCTTCGGCCCACAAGAATGGAGGTAGCTTTGAATAGGTTAGCATTGTTCGAGCGGCTTCCACAAGGGTACGGTTACGCCTTTCCAGGATTCCATTTTGTTGTGGTGTTCTAGCAGCAGAATATTGATGCTGAATACCTTTGGATAAGGAAGCCCTCAACTACCGAATTCTTGAACTCCGTGCCGTTATCGGATCTGATTGATTGAACTGACAGCTGCTGTTGGGTTTCGACACTCTTTATAAAATCTATGATTTCTTGAGCCGTCTCATCCTTGGATCGCAAGAACTTCACCCAGGTATATCGTGAGTAGTCATCAACGATAACCAACACATATCGCTTCCCATTTATGCTTTGGGTCCACATCGGTCCGCATAAATCCATGTGAAGTAACTCCAATACTCTTTTCGTTGATGGTTCGGGTTTTGGTTTATGAGATGATCGTTTCATCTTTCCTTTCTCACAAGCTCCACAAAGATGGTCTTTTTCATAACGCAATTCAGGGAGACCTTTGACCAGTTGTTTCGCAGCCAGCTTGTTGATATTGTCAAAGTTCAAGTGGGATAGCCTTCGATGCCATAACCAAGAGTCTTTTGAAGAGGCTTTTGATAGGAGGCAAATGCTATCTTTTACTATGAGATTGGCTACGTCTATGGTGTAAAGGTTAGAGTTACGGGAACCGGATAAGATTTCTTTGCCATCCATACTCTTTACACTGCAGTTCTTAGCCCTAAACGTTACCTCTAGACCTTTATCACAAAGTTGTCCTATGCTAAATAGGTTATGCGATAATCCCTCAACATAGTCAATGTCCTTGATGACTAGATTATTTAGGACTAAATCCCCGTATCCTTTTATATGAGCCTGATGGTTGTTCCCGAATTTTACCGTCCCGCAATATTGTTCAACTACGTTGGACAACAATTCTCTTCTCCCAGTCATATGCTTGGAGCAACCCGAATCCATATACCAGATGGATTTAGCATGAAAAGCAAATAAATTCATATAATGAAAAACTATATGCATTCAAACACATCCATCTTTTATTTACAATCAAACTGTGTTCTGAACTGAGATGTTTAGAAAACATGATGAGTTAAGACCGGGTCCTGAGCTGTGTGCACAGAAGCCAAATGTGTCGGTTTAAGCACAACCGACAAGCAGAATAACGGGTCCTAGTCTACAGTAACTAGAAGCCAAATCATTGAAGAACGGGTCTTGATCAGAAGTAACAAGAACCATCTGCATAAAGATCACAACTTTGGGTACCCATCTTAATATGATGTTAGGAGTTCTAGATGTATATGGCACGTGTGCAGTATTAGGAACTCATTTAGCAGTTATGTGTGGTCCGGATGCATAGCCTTTTGGAATCCAATGAAGATTGGATTTATTAGGCTTTTGTCAGGATCTGAACTTAACTACCTAAGATTAACTGATTTGAATTGATCAGAGTGTAAACCAATATCTTGTATTAAATCAAAGTCTAATTAAGAAGTTTGCGGAATAACACTTAATTACTTTTATAAAAGCTTTCAGAATCCATAAAAGATAAATACAAATGAATAAACCAAGACTGCTTGTATTGCTGAATCAAAATGATTACAATCACCTCTAATCTGTTTGATTAGACGAAGAACACAAATTGTTCTTAGGGTTTTACAACCTTAGAGGCTTATGAAAACTTAAAACAATAAGCAATTACAAACTTGAATATGCAGAAACTTGATTACAATAGAATAACCTATTCTATGTATTTATAATGCTTTTTGATTTGTTTCCTTGAAGGACTCTGACTTCTCTGATAGTAGATATGCTGGAATCTTCGTGTAAATATGTTTTCCCGAATATCAGCACTTTCTGTTTATGAAACTGTTGAGCAGCTTGAATCACTTAGCAGCTTGAGCAGAACAACTTGAGTGAAATTACTCTGGCAGCATGAACTTTTATACTAGCAGCTCGAACTTCTTCAACTAACAGCATGAACTTTGTACTTACATAGAAATTCTACTAACAGTCTGAGAAGTCTAACTAACAGTTTGAACTACTTAGAATATTTCCCAACAATCTCCCCCTAACTTAAATTCTTTACAAAAGACTTTAAGTTCTATACAAATAAGGAAATAAAATAAGTAAACTATTATTTACAAACCAAGGCTTTCAAAAACTTACAACTGTGCAAGTTTCTGATTGACTGCCTTCAAAAATTCTTTCTTCAGATCTTCTCTATCACAATATATTCTCACTGATCTCATCTGAATTAGCATAGCCTTTGGAAGATCATAAAATTCAAAATTGAAGAACATACCGGATCCATTTGCAAACCTGATTCTGTAAGTCTTTGATTTGACAAACAGATCAACTTGTGCAATCTTCATCTCCTTGGCATCTTCTATATCCTTCCTTATTGACTCAGGATCAAAAATGCTCTGCAAATCTTTAATTGCTTGCTTTACTTGTGGGAGGGAAGATCTAACTTGAGTTGCAGTCCCAACATGATACATTCTTGTTAGCTCATCTCTGGTCATCCCTTGGACCATATGCATCATACTTTTATATTCTTCCTCAGGACCAGTTTCTCTTCTTACTACAAAATGATATCTTAAGTCAATGTTATCCATTGGCTTAGCATACCAGTAAGTAATAAGAGGTTTTGAGAAATCATGCTGGTCGAGGGACTTTTCAATCTCCATCACCTTTTGCAGCTGATGCTTAAATAGCACCCTTTTAACCTGATCAAGTTTTGCTTGTGAAATTGTATCTCATTGAGGAATAGGAGCAGCAGCTTGAACAGAAGGAGCAGGATCACTGACAGCAGCTTGAACATTACTTATACCAGCTTGAGCTGGATCTTGTGGTCTTTGGACTTCTTGGGAGACTTTGGCTACTTTACGTTTCTCCATTTCTTTGTAATGGATGTCTTGCAGCCTTTCTGTTGTCATGGACTGAGCCATCTTCTTTGGGATGCCAGCTGAAAAGGTAAAATTAATCAAAAATCTTCTATGCTCAGCCTTTGAATGCCCTGTTAGCATTTTCCTCTTCCTTTCACCTTGCTTGACCACAAACCCTCTTAGGTAATCACCTAGGGTTTCAACATCTTGCATTGGGGCATGGGTTTGCTAGTCTAAAGCCTGATCTTGTTCTTCTGCTATCTTTCTGGCAATTTCAGCATCAAAGGCAATTTGGGCTTCTCTGGTAGAAAATTTGTGCTTTGAAGACTCAATGAGAATACCCTTGCCCTTATCTTTGGTAGCAGAAGATGTAGCTTGGACTGAACTGATGGGAGCATGAATTCCTTCTCTTATAACAACTCCAGTTGCTCTTGTAGAAGCAGCTTGAGTTTCTAGGCTAACAGCTTGAGAAGCTGTTGGGACTGCTAGCCTAGAGTCTTGAACTGTTGGAGCTGCTTAGACTGATTGAGGGATCTCCTGATTCTCCCCCTTTTTGGAAGCATTGGTTTGGTCAAGAGGACCTACAACCTTTGTCAATTGGGTTCGAATCAGCTGCTCTAATTTGATGATCTTATTTCCACAGAGGGTAAACCCTTTATGGAGATAATCCATTCCTTGGTTCTGAGCTGCTTCTGCTTGTCTAAGTTCAATTATTTGTGCCCCCTGTGCAGCAATGATGGACTGATGATATTCCAACATTGCTACAACAGGTTGCAGCTTAGGATCCATTAATAACATGAGTTGCAGACTAGCCTCAAGATCAGCAAACGAATGTGGTGCTTGTGATCTATCACTGGCATGAATACCAGAAGTAGAAACCTCTGGGCCCCTCTTTTCTTGGTACTGGGGACTTCCAGATGGTGCTTGCACACCTTCTGTTGCCATGGGTGTGGTCTTATTGATGTTGGCACTGTCCTGTGCCTCTTGTCCAGAAGCAACAGTAGTGTCAGCCACAGAACCCATATGGACAATCTCTGTTGAGATGTCCACATCCTGATTAAGGTTGGGAGTGTCCTCAATGGGTGCCCTTTGTATATTCTGTGCAGAAGTGTCCTCCTGCACAGGGTTATTTGGCTCTTGTATGAGGACTGAGGAGGAAGGAGCTTCTAGACCTCTTTTCCTTTTGTATAGTATGATTGGGGATGTGGGCTTAACAATAGGAGCAGAAGGCATTTGAGTATCATGAGGAGTGGGTTGGGGTCCTGGGGGTGAAGCAGTAATGATTGGCTGAGCCTGCTCAGGACACTCTCCTCTGTTTCTTGGAATGATGCCCAACATTGCAGAAGGCAATGGGACATCAACAGTCAAAACATTGGCACTTTGTTTTAGAAGACGTTTTATTGAAGGTAAAGAGTGCCTATGGGAAACATGAATCCTTTTATGTACAATGAAATTACTGCAAGTTCTTGCAATAATTTCAGCCACAAATCTATGATACATCAAAAATTTCCCATGTTTTAGGGCATGATGCCTTAGCATACCCTGAAAAATCATATTTGAAAAATTGAACTGTTGGCCGGTTGATAAACACACTAAGGCAGTGGCTATGTTTGATGAAAATTCTGACCAACCAGTTCTTTTTGGACTTATGCATTGCTGAATGATATGTACAAGGTACTTCCATTTAGTGGCAAAATTTGTTTTAAAGAAGTATAAGAATCAGCAGGGCCCCTATATCCAATAGCATGAAGACCATTATGTAAAGCAGTCAGAGAGAGGTCTGATATACCTGAGGCATCTTGAAGATGCAGATGTTGGCGTATGATCTCCTCAGAGATAGAAACAGTGTGGCCATCAATTTTGGATGTCAAAGATGTGACTCCATTAACAGTTTTGACTGAGGCGTATTTCCAGAACTGCTCTATATGAGATATGTAGATAGTGGGATTGATAGTAAGAGCATGATGGATATGGGAACTTCGAAGGAAGTCCATCATGTCATGGAACGGTTCAAGATCAACATGTTTGAGAGAGTAGGGTAAACAGTTGTGTTCTTTGACGAACTCCATTGATGAACGAAGAATATAGGGTTTCAGTGATGTGCGTGGGAATTGTTCAGAGAATCGAAGAAGGGTTGTGGAAGATATTTTGCAACTGGTGGTTACGATTGAACGAGACTGGAACCTTTAAAGGTTTTGAAAAATATCTAGACCCGCGCACACACTTATGGAAATGACCAGATTACCCTACACACTTTGACTGATCAAGTGAAACAACTAACAGTCCGAGAAAATGAACTAGCAGCTTGAGAAAATACTCAAGCTGTTAGTTGAAAATTAGGCGACTGCTAATGAAAAAGTGACTCCCCCTTAATATGTATAAAGAAAAACAAATTAATCCATATTAACCATACCAATATTTGATACTAGGAAGGTGAATCTTCCTACATCAAATGGTTTTGTAAATAGATAAGCTAACTAATCATCAGTATGAATTTTGATAACTTGGATTAATTTCTTCTCATTGCAGTCCCTTATAAAATGAAATCTAATTTCTATATGCTTGGTTTTGGGAAATTTCACTGGATTTTGTACAATGCTAATTGCACTTGAATTGTCAATATAAATGGGAGTGGATAGGAAATTCATACCATAGTCTCTCAGTTGATTTTGAGTCCACATCACTTGGGAGCAGCAACTTGCAGCAGCTACATATTCTGCTTCAGTAGATGAAGTGGAGACAGTCGTTTGCTTTTTGCACTGCCAAGAGACCAATCTTGTTCCCAAGTATTGACATCCACCAGTTGTGGATTTTGTGTCAATGTTGCATCCTCCATAATCACTGTCTGAATATGATGTTAGTTCAAGAGGAGAGTCTTTAGGATACCAGAGACCTAAATGTGGTTGGCCTTTGAGATATCTAAAGATTCTCTTAACAGCAACCAAATGGGAGTCCTTTGGAGAACATTGAAACCTAGCACACACACAAACAGCAAACATAATATCAGGTCTAGAAGATGTTAGATACATAAGAGATCCTATAAGAGATCTGTATAAATGAATGTCCACATCTATTCCATCTTTGTCTGTATGGAGCTGCTTGTGAGGATCCATAGGAGTACTTGCAACTTTGGTATCTTGATACCCAAACTTTTCCAGTATGTCTTTAACATACTTTGATTGACTTATGAAGAGACCAGTGGGCTTCTGCTTGACCTGCAAGCCTAGAAAGAAGGTGAGTTCTCCCATTGAACTCATTTGAAACTTTTTTTGCATTAAGGCCTCAAACTCTTTGCACAGACTATCATTGGTTGAGCCAAAGATAATATCATCAACATATATTTGTACAAGCAGAATCTCAGCTTTGATGGACTTTGTGAATAGTGTTTTGTCCAGAGTGCCTCTCTTGAACCCATTCTGTAGAAGGTATGATGACAGAGTGTCATACCATGCTCTAGGAGCTTGATGGAGTCCATAGAGAGCCTTGTCTAGCTTGTAGACTCTGTCTGGATACTTGTAGTCCTCAAAACCAGGAGGCTGACACACATAGACCTCCTCTTCAATTGTGCCATATAGAAAAGCAGACTTCACATCCATTTGATACACTTTAAAACCTTTGAAGCTTGCATAAGCTAAAAACAGTCTGATGGCTTCAATTCTTGCCATTGGAGCAAATACATCATCATAATCTATGCCTTCCTCTTGAGTGTACCCTTGTTCTACTAGTCTTGCTTTGTTCTTGATGACTATCCCTCTCTCATCCTTCTTGTTTCTGAACACCCATCTTGTACCAATGGCTCTCTTTCCTTTAGGAATATCAACAAGTGTCCATACATTCTGAATCTTGAATCGTAGTAGCTCATCCTGCATTGCTTCAATCCAGGATGAATCTTTCAAAGCTTCTAATGCCTTTTAAGGTTCTAGCTGAGACATGAAACATGCATGTTCAAATGCAGCTAGACTAAATTCAGGAACTGCTGGTTCAGCAGCAGCAGTCTCATTTTGAACCATTGTCCTTGTTTGCACAGGTGTACGTGGATCACCCATTATTTGATTGAGAGGATGATACTTCTAAACCCTGAGTGTAGGCTCTCGATCTGTCTAAAAAGAGGATCCAAGATTTGTATCATCTCCATCAGGACCAGTTGATGGTTCAGCTTCTGGAACAGCTTGACTTGAATCTGGGACTGCTTCCCTTTGTGTTGGAGCTGTTCTCTCAGGACTTGGGAGTTGCACTTCAGTGTCTGGATTTGAATCATGTTGAGCATTTAGAACCCCTGGAGGGTCACAAGACAGAAGAGGTATAATTGTATACTCATCCTAATTATTTGAATCTGCAGCAGTTTGAAACTTTGTGCCAGCAGCTTGATAATTTGTGCTACCAGCATGAGAATTTGCATTGACAGCTTCAATCATGTGTTCATCAGCTTCTGTAGTATACTCAACAAAGCTCAGAGAATTTGTTAGTGAATCTAAATCAAACAACCAATCAGGACCAGTGTCTTTGACATTTGCAGTATTTTCATTAAATTCAACATTGGCACTTTCTTTAATGGTTTTAGACACACTGTTATATACTCTATAGGCTTTGCTTTGACTTGAGTATCCTACAAAGAAACCTTCTTCAGCCTTACTTTCAAACTTCCCTAAGTGAGTCTTAGTGTGAAGAATGGTACATGGACAGCCAAAAGACTTGAAAAAGGCTATTAAGGGTATTCTATTATGGAATAACTCATAAGGAGTTTTTCCTTGAGATTGAAAAATCTGAACCCTGTTTAGAACATAACAGGTTGTATTGACTGCTTCTGCCCAAAAGGTCATTGGCAGTTTTGAATCAGCTAGCATGTATCTAGCAGCCTCAATTAATGTTCTGTTCTTTCTTTCAGCTACACCATTTTGCTGTGGTGTTCTTGGTGCACTATATTGCCTAGAAATACCTTTGGACTCACAAAAACTGTTTAGAATATGGTTTTTAAAATCAGTTCCATTGTCTGATCTTATCACCTTGAATTTTGAGTT
The DNA here is from genome assembly GCA_020465985.1 of Centrapalus pauciflorus. Lineage (NCBI taxonomy): Eukaryota > Viridiplantae > Streptophyta > Magnoliopsida > Asterales > Asteraceae > Centrapalus > Centrapalus pauciflorus. The sequence goes on along the minus strand of JAANYP010002958.1, from coordinate 175,697 downwards.
GGATTGGTTTTCTATCTTAAGAATAAATGACTTAACTAGCTCGGCAGTTTCATCTTTAGACCTAAGAAAGTAAACTCAAATAAATCTGGTGAAATCATCAACAATGACTAAACAGTAAGCCCTTTTATTCAAACTCAAAACAGATGTTGGACCAAATAGATCCATATAAATCAGATGAAGAGCAGATGAGATTGAATTTACTTCTTTGGCCTTATGAGAAGTTTTGTGTTGCTTGCCTTTAAGACATGCTACACAATGATCATCACATATGAACTCCTTTTGTGGTAAACCTCTTACTAGGTTCTTTTTGACTAAAACATTCATGGATTTCAAGTTCATGTGACACATCCTTCTGTGTCAAAGAGCAGACTCATTGGATGATGCTTTTGATATCAAACAGCTTAAAGTACTTGATTTGGATAAAAGTTCTGTGTCGAAACAATATACATTGTCCTTTCTTGGTGTTCTTAGTAAAACAAGATTTTCAGGAATTTTAAAATGTTTTGAAAGGACAATGCACTCAGAATCTGTAAACAAAACAATATTTTGTTTGTCACAGATTTGAGACACGCTCAATAAGTTGTACTTAAGCTGTTCAACATACAAAACATCATTGAAAATCATGTTTCCTGCATTAACAGTGCCTTTACCTGTAACCTTACCTCCTTTGGAGTTGCCTCCAAATGCAACAAATCCTCCTTCAAAGCCTTTGAAATTTGACAAGCACTCAGAATTGCCTGTCATGTGCCTAGAGCATCCACTGTCCAAATGCCATCTTGTTTTATGAGGTGACCTCTGGTTGCCGTGCACAAATAAAAGCTTAGTTAGTAGTGGAGTAAACCCAAACCAAGTTGGTTATATGTTGTCCTTGTGCATTAACATAACTAAATACTGTCTTTGATTTCTTATACTTAGTAAGATCCACTGATTGATTTTGTGGAGAGTACTTAGTTATCACATGAGGTATCCAGGTATTTTGTCCATCCTTTTCAATAACAGTCTCAGATGATCCATTACCAGTCCCAACTTTGAGCCTGCCAGAATTGAGTCTGTAGTGCTAACAGTGTAACACCCTCCCCTAACCCGGAAATGCCACGTCAATACAATACACAGGTGGCACATCTCAATAGCTCAATTATGCACATATGTCAGAAGGTAACACGGATCACTATTAATTTAAAACTTTTGTACAATCATTGTCAACATATAATCCGCTAATTACATAAGCCCAAAAGCTGCTAGCATAATTAACACTGATTAGATAATTACACGAAACTAACACAAGGCTTCCCAGATAGTTCCCGACCCGAGCTCATCAAGCACGGCTGCTAATCCTGTCACTGATATCCTGAACATGGAAGACTCGAATACGTAAGCTCGAAAGCTCGTGAGTACTCGAGGGTTAGACTCTGCACAGAATACATGTAACACACATACACATAGCACATACACTCAACAGTAGCTCAATCTCTGTCCCTGGCAATCAATATCTCAATACAGGTATGAACACATACATGAGATCCACAGCCCTGCACACAGAATCACTGAGGGGGAAACCCTTCCCCAGCTAACGACCGTGCGCACCGGTGGTTAGCTCACACCCTGTAGCACGGGCGCGAACCGGCTACAGGCCCTGCCGTGTATACACGCCCCAAGGACTGTTAGGGACAGTCAACCCGCGCGATAACCCATCGCGAATCACCGTCCGTATGGAACTCATTACGGACCCCGGACTGGATCTCATCTCATGCACATATATCACATATGTAAGAATAGAATCATACCTGTGGCTCGCGTCCCTGTCTCAAACACATAGCACAATATACACATACAACAACGACTCGCAAAACGGTCCCGGGTTTGAAAAAGGAACTCGGGTACTCACCTGGTCGATTCACTAATCCCGGAATCTCTGACTCGGCTCGATTCGCTGACTCGTTCCTGAAATCACATAGATCCCAACCGTTAACGAAATCCTCAGAATAAACGGAAAACAGATCCGAACACAACACTTTAACATAATCAAACCCAATAATAATCCCAGTCGAAGCCCCGAAGTCTAAACAAAACCCGACCCAGACTCAAAAGCAAACTCAACGAAACCCCGGAAACCCAACCCGAACACGACCCAATAACAGCCCCAACGGAACCCCCAAAACCCAGCCAAACGCCCGACAGACCCGACCCAACAGCACCTGGCCCAATCCCCCGATCGCGCCCGCGCCCTAGCCCCCATCACGCCCGCGCCCCCTGCCTCCGCGTCGCGGCCACGCTCCCCCGAGCGCGACCGCGCTCCCTGTGCTGTCTTCTTCCCTGCTCGAATCTCAGGTTCTGCCCAGGAGTATAAACTCCCTTTAACTTCGATTTCAGCCCACTTAAACCAATATAATTAACATATATACATCCTTTGCAGACCCATAACTATTTTACGCAAACCCAATACCATATATCTCGAAAATTAGAAGCCAAAATCATAAAATCTTACCTCCAAATCTCAAGAACACAAAGATAGAGATGATTATCTCAAGTCCCAGCAATTAACCCTTGAATTTGGAAGATTTTTGCTGCTGGAAAGCCACGAACACACACACACTTCACACTTTCAAAACACTCTTTAGGTTAGAAAATAAGAAAAGGAACGCACGTATATATTTCTCCACGTTTTAACGGTTCCGACCCTATAACCCGAACCCGATATCACATTTTCATAATTAAAATCCGCTTAACCCATTTAAATCCACGAACTCAATTATATAATTAACCCACTAAATTAATTACCCGAAGACACGTAACTCGCAAACCCGACACGTATAATCCACTACTCGGGCTATTATTGGACCCTCGCAATATTAATATATTAAATCTCCACTAAAATAATTCCACATAATAACTCTGAAAACGGGATGTTACAAATCCTCCCCTCTTAAAAAGATTCCATCCCCGGAATCTATCGCAAGTCATTCGCAATACACATCTCTTAAGTCAAATCCCCGAAATGTTGACTCACAACTCTCGATATAATTATCAATACTCTTGACAAATTCGCATTTGAACTCTGAATGACACAATCATCACTGATACACATCTTTATTTCAACTCTCGAAGTAAGTCAATTCCCTCAAATCTTTAGCTCAATTTAGGCAATCCACTAATAACTCGGTTAAATCCCCTAATTCACATATCGGCAACTGGTATATCCCCTATTCACAGAATCTTCTCGTGGCGTCATTTCATAAGCCACTCGAATCCGCATATTATCTTAATCCATCGATCTTTGCTCGCTTTCATCACATACTCGCATAGCTCTATATAGATCATCCACTAACACAATAGGCATCTCCATCGAATCACTAAACGCAAACTCATAAACATGGTTAAACTCATAAAGGGATTAAATCCACTCGCAATAGATTAATCCACTATCACAACAAAATTCTCAACTCTTTTCACCATAACAGATAAATGCATCTCGCAAAGCACAATATCACAGGTAGGGATAGCACACACAAGAATTTAAATCCACTATTAATATGATAATCCACTAGCACATCACAAAAATTCGCAATAATACTCACACGGCTCACATAGCTCCACAAGATTAGTCCACTAACATAGCACAATTCTGAACTCAAAGGCTCAACTCACAATAAGCCCTTATCTAACACCTTGACTCCACATATACACCCCAAACATGACGACCCCATTCAGCCCATACACACAATCCCGCCCCTCTGTCACTGAATCCCACAGTCACAAACACATTCGCAATAATTATTCATATAATTTGATCCACTAACATGACACAATGCCCAACTCCAGAACTCTGATAACCCATCTTACCACAATATATCTCACTCTCACACACATACCCAGATACAACAATCACATATAACCCATACACAATCGTTCCATACCTCTGTCACAGAGCCACATAACCACAGACAAAACGAAGCAGTCACACACAACAGAACACATACTCTTATCACAGACATAGCCCAATGACCCGCCCCACAATTGTCACACACTCAAAGCAAGCTCAGAAAGACATACCCAAAATCATATCAGCATCATCTCGAGCTGCCTCAGCAATCGCCTGAAATACCCGACCCCGCGCCTGAGAATCATGACGACCGGATGACGACGGCTCAGCTCTGGCCCCACTGGAACTCATACCCTGTATCGCTGGCCCCATCTCTGGACAATCTCGTACTCTGTGCCCCGGTCTCCCACAACGGCTCCGGAACAGTACACGTGGCGGCAGCATGCCCACGCTGACCGCATCGATAACACCTGGGCACACACGGCCCACTATGGCGTCGGTGGCATCTCGGGCACTCCCGATCTCCAACCGAACTGTCTCCCCTATCGCCCCCATCTCGAGGCCTCTGCCCTACACTGCTCTGACTCTGCCCTGTATACCTCGAACTCTGCCTCTGACTCTGACTATCCGATCTCTGGCTCCACCCCGATCCACTCGATCTCTGCTCCCTGTCCCTGTCTCTGTCTCGATCCCGTCTGTCTCTTGAACTCTGGCCCGAGCGCCGCTCCCTGGAATCGTCTCTGGAACACCTCCGGTCTCTCGAAGATCGCTCGGGAGTCCTTGCACGTCGGTGCCGAAAGGATGGGTCTTCTCTCTGCTTGGCTATCTCCCGCTCTCTGATGCGGGCCATCTCTAACGCTCTGGCGAACGTAGGCGTCTCATGCATCCCAACGAACTCTCTGATATCGGCTCGCAGTCCATCAATAAATGCATCGACCTTTCGCTGCTCGGTGGCGATGTGATGGGTAGCAAACTGCGAATACTCGTTAAACTGATCCACGTACTGCTGCACTGTCAGCTCACCCTGCTGCAGATGCAGGAATCGCCGCTCCATCTCCCGCCTCTCGTCTCTAGGAATGTACTGTAGCTCGAGCACAGCCGTGAACTGATCCCACGTCATTGCGTACGCCGCAGAAGATGTCATCGCTGACTCTATAGACTGCCACCACTGTGACGCCCCTCCCCTCAACAGATAGGTCGCATAACCGACCATATCTCTCGGCTCCACGTGCGCAACTCTAAAGGCAGCCTCCACCTCACGCTCCCATGCCATAGCCATCCCTGGCTCACCCCCGCCTCTAAACTCTGGCGGATTCCCGGTCATGAAATCCTTGAACGAACCCCCTCGCCGAGACGTAGATGAAGAGGCACCCGTACCCGTATCGTGACCACCCCTAGAACGTGGTCCCATACCCTGATCCTGTTCCCGCTCTTGCTCTCTCTGCTGCCAGTAAAACTCAGTCAAAACCCCCAGAAGCTCTGACCTACGAATAAACTCGTCCCCTGCCGGCTTGCCCGCGCCGGATCCCTCGCCCTGATCTGCCATAACTATCTGCACACATCAAAACAATTGAGAACCATAGGTAATTCACCCAGCGTTATACACTAAGCCAGGTTAATTAATTCCACTAAAATCAATCGCAATGGATCCCCCATGGATCGAAACAAGGTTTAAGTTAAGCATCCACTAATGATACTCAGACTTCAAACCACAAGCTCTGATACCATGCTGTAACACCCTCCCCTAACCCGGAAATGCCACGTCAATACAATACACAGGTGGCACATCTCAATAGCTCAATTATGCACATATGTCAGAAGGTAACACGGATCACTATTAATTTAAAACTTTTGTACAATCACTGTCAACATATAATCCGCTAATTACATAAGCCCAAAAGCTGCTAGCATAATTAACACTGATTAGATAATTACACGAAACTAACACAAGGCTTCCCAGATAGTTCCCGACCCGAGCTCATCAAGCACGGCTGCTAATCCTGTCACTGATATCCTGAACATGGAAGACTCGAATACGTAAGCTCGAAAGCTCGTGAGTACTCGAGGGTTAGACTCTGCACAGAATACATGTAACACACATACACATAGCACATACACTCAACAGTAGCTCAATCTCTGTCCCTGGCAATCAATATCTCAATACAGGTATGAACACATACATGAGATTCACAGCCCTGCACACAGAATCACTGAGGGGGAAACCCTTCCCCAGCTAACGACCGTGCGCACCGGTGGTTAGCTCACACCCTGTAGCACGGGCGCGAACCGGCTACAGGCCCTGCCGTGTATACACGCCCCAAGGACTGTTAGGGACAGTCAACCCGCGCGATAACCCATCGCGAATCACCGTCCGTATGGAACTCATTACGGACCCCGGACTGGATCTCATCTCATGCACATATATCACATATGTAAGAATAGAATCATACCTGTGGCTCGCGTCCCTGTCTCAAACACATAGCACAATATACACATACAACAACGACTCGCAAAACGGTCCCGGGTTTGAAAAAGGAACTCGGGTACTCACCTGGTCGATTCACTAATCCCGGAATCTCTGACTCGGCTCGATTCGCTGACTCGTTCCTGAAATCACATAGATCCCAACCGTTAACAAAATCCTCAGAATAAACGGAAAACAGATCCGAACACAACACTTTAACATAATCAAACCCAATAATAATCCCAGTCGAAGCCCCGAAGTCTAAACAAAACCCGACCCAGACTCAAAAGCAAACTCAACGAAACCCCGGAAACCCAACCCGAACACGACCCAATAACAGCCCCAACGGAACCCCCAAAACCCAGCCAAACGCCCGACAGACCCGACCCAACAGCACCTGGCCCAATCCCCCGATCGCGCCCGCGCCCTAGCCCCCATCACGCCCGCGCCCCCTGCCTCCGCGTCGCGGCCACGCTCCCCCGAGCGCGACCGCGCTCCCTGTGCTGTCTTCTTCCCTGCTCGAATCTCAGGTTCTGCCCAGGAGTATAAACTCCCTTTAACTTCGATTTCAGCCCACTTAAACCAATATAATTAACATATATACATCCTTTGCAGACCCATAACTATTTTACGCAAACCCAATACCATATATCTCGAAAATTAGAAGCCAAAATCATAAAATCTTACCTCCAAATCTCAAGAACACAAAGATAGAGATGATTATCTCAAGTCCCAGCAATTAACCCTTGAATTTGGAAGATTTTTGCTGCTGGAAAGCCACGAACACACACACACTTCACACTTTCAAAACACTCTTTAGGTTAGAAAATAAGAAAAGGAACGCACGTATATATTTCTCCACGTTTTAACGGTTCCGACCCTATAACCCGAACCCGATATCACATTTTCATAATTAAAATCCGCTTAACCCATTTAAATCCACGAACTCAATTATATAATTAACCCACTAAATTAATTACCCGAAGACACGTAACTCGCAAACCCGACACGTATAATCCACTACTCGGGCTATTATTGGACCCTCGCAATATTAATATATTAAATCTCCACTAAAATAATTCCACATAATAACTCTGAAAACGGGATGTTACAAATCCTCCCCTCTTAAAAAGATTCCATCCCCGGAATCTATCGCAAGTCATTCGCAATACACATCTCTTAAGTCAAATCCCCGAAATGTTGACTCACAACTCTCGATATAATTATCAATACTCTTGACAAATTCGCATTTGAACTCTGAATGACACAATCATCACTGATACACATCTTTATTTCAACTCTCGAAGTAAGTCAATTCCCTCAAATCTTTAGCTCAATTTAGGCAATCCACTAATAACTCGGTTAAATCCCCTAATTCACATATCGGCAACTGGTATATCCCCTATTCACAGAATCTTCTCGTGGCGTCATTTCATAAGCCACTCGAATCCGCATATTATCTTAATCCATCGATCTTTGCTCGCTTTCATCACATACTCGCATAGCTCTATATAGATCATCCACTAACACAATAGGCATCTCCATCGAATCACTAAACGCAAACTCATAAACATGGTTAAACTCATAAAGGGATTAAATCCACTCGCAATAGATTAATCCACTATCACAACAAAATTCTCAACTCTTTTCACCATAACAGATAAATGCATCTCGCAAAGCACAATATCACAGGTAGGGATAGCACACACAAGAATTTAAATCCACTATTAATATGATAATCCACTAGCACATCACAAAAATTCGCAATAATACTCACACGGCTCACATAGCTCCACAAGATTAGTCCACTAACATAGCACAATTCTGAACTCAAAGGCTCAACTCACAATAAGCCCTTATCTAACACCTTGACTCCACATATACACCCCAAACATGACGACCCCATTCAGCCCATACACACAATCCCGCCCCTCTGTCACTGAATCCCACAGTCACAAACACATTCGCAATAATTATTCATATAATTTGATCCACTAACATGACACAATGCCCAACTCCAGAACTCTGATAACCCATCTTACCACAATATATCTCACTCTCACACACATACCCAGATACAACAATCACATATAACCCATACACAATCGTTCCATACCTCTGTCACAGAGCCACATAACCACAGACAAAACGAAGCAGTCACACACAACAGAACACATACTCTTATCACAGACATAGCCCAATGACCCGCCCCACAATTGTCACACACTCAAAGCAAGCTCAGAAAGACATACCCAAAATCATATCAGCATCATCTTGAGCTGCCTCAGCAATCGCCTGAAATACCCGACCCCGCGCCTGAGAATCATGACGACCGGATGACGACGGCTCAGCTCTGGCCCCACTGGAACTCATACCCTGTATCGCTGGCCCCATCTCTGGACAATCTCGTACTCTGTGCCCCGGTCTCCCACAACGGAAGCACAACGGCTCCGGAACAGTACACGTGGCGGCAGCATGCCCACGCTGACCGCATCGATAACACCTGGGCACACACGGCCCACTATGGCGTCGGTGGCATCTCGGGCACTCCCGATCTCCAACCGAACTGTCTCCCCTATCGCCCCCATCTCGAGGCCTCTGCCCTACACTGCTCTGACTCTGCCCTGTATACCTCGAACTCTGCCTCTGACTCTGACTATCCGATCTCTGGCTCCACCCCGATCCACTCGATCTCTGCTCCCTGTCCCTGTCTCAGTCTCGATCCCGTCTGTCTCTTGAACTCTGGCCCGAACGCCGCTCCCTGGAATCGTCTCTGGAACACCTCCGGTCTCTCGAAGATCGCTCGGGAGTCCTTGCACGTCGGTGCTGAAAGGATGGGTCTTCTCTCTGCTTGGCTATCTCCCGCTCTCTGATGCGGGCCATCTCTAACGCTCTGGCGAACGTAGGCGTCTCATGCATCCCAACGAACTCTCTGATATCGGCTCGCAGTCCATCAATAAATGCATCGACCTTTCGCTGCTCGGTGGCGATGTGATGGGTAGCAAACTGCGAATACTCGTTAAACTGATCCACGTACTGCTGCACTGTCAGCTCACCCTGCTGCAGATGCAGGAATCGCCGCTCCATCTCCCGCCTCTCGTCTCTAGGAATGTACTGTAGCTCGAGCACAGCCGTGAACTGATCCCACGTCATTGCGTACGCCGCAGAAGATGTCATCGCTGACTCTATAGACTGCCACCACTGTGACGCCCCTCCCCTCAACAGATAGGTCGCATAACCGACCATATCTCTCGGCTCCACGTGCGCAACTCTAAAGGCAGCCTCCACCTCACGCTCCCATGCCATAGCCATCCCTGGCTCACCCCCGCCTCTAAACTCTGGCGGATTCCCGGTCATGAAATCCTTGAACGAACCCCCTCGCCGAGACGTAGATGAAGAGGCACCCGTACCCGTATCGTGACCACCCCTAGAACGTGGTCCCATACCCTGATCCTGTTCCCGCTCTTGCTCTCTCTGCTGCCGGTAAAACTCAGTCAAAACCCCCAGAAGCTCTGACCTACGAATAAACTCGTCCCCTGCCGGCTTGCCCGCGCCGGATCCCTCGCCCTGATCTGCCATAACTATCTGCACACATCAAAACAATTGAGAACCATAGGTAATTCACCCAGCGTTATACACTAAGCCAGGTTAATTAATTCCACTAAAATCAATCGCAATGGATCCCCCATGGATCGAAACAAGGTTTAAGTTAAGCATCCACTAATGATACTCAGACTTCAAACCACAAGCTCTGATACCATGCTGTAACACCCTCCCCTAACCCGGAAATGCCACGTCAATACAATACACAGGTGGCACATCTCAATAGCTCAATTATGCACATATGTCAGAAGGTAACACGGATCACTATTAATTTAAAACTTTTGTACAATCACTGTCAACATATAATCCGCTAATTACATAAGCCCAAAAGCTGCTAGCATAATTAACACTGATTAGATAATTACACGAAACTAACACAAGGCTTCCCAGATAGTTCCCGACCCGAGCTCATCAAGCACGGCTGCTAATCCTGTCACTGATATCCTGAACATGGAAGACTCGAATACGTAAGCTCGAAAGCTCGTGAGTACTCGAGGGTTAGACTCTGCACAGAATACATGTAACACACATACACATAGCACATACACTCAACAGTAGCTCAATCTCTGTCCCTGGCAATCAATATCTCAATACAGGTATGAACACATACATGAGATCCACAGCCCTGCACACAGAATCACTGAGGGGGAAACCCTTCCCCAGCTAACGACCGTGCGCACCGGTGGTTAGCTCACACCCTGTAGCACGGGCGCGAACCGGCTACAGGCCCTGCCGTGTATACACGCCCCAAGGACTGTTAGGGACAGTCAACCCGCGCGATAACCCATCGCGAATCACCGTCCGTATGGAACTCATTACGGACCCCGGACTGGATCTCATCTCATGCACATATATCACATATGTAAGAATAGAATCATACCTGTGGCTCGCGTCCCTGTCTCAAACACATAGCACAATATACACATACAACAACGACTCGCAAAACGGTCCCGGGTTTGAAAAAGGAACTCGGGTACTCACCTGGTCGATTCACTAATCCCGGAATCTCTGACTCGGCTCGATTCGCTGACTCGTTCCTGAAATCACATAGATCCCAACCGTTAACAAAATCCTCAGAATAAACGGAAAACAGATCCGAACACAACACTTTAACATAATCAAACCCAATAATAATCCCAGTCGAAGCCCCGAAGTCTAAACAAAACCCGACCCAGACTCAAAAGCAAACTCAACGAAACCCCGGAAACCCAACCCGAACACGACCCAATAACAGCCCCAACGGAACCCCCAAAACCCAGCCAAACGCCCGACAGACCCGACCCAACAGCACCTGGCCCAATCCCCCGATCGCGCCCGCGCCCTAGCCCCCATCACGCCCGCGCCCCCTGCCTCCGCGTCGCGGCCACGCTCCCCCGAGCGCGACCGCGCTCCCTGTGCTGTCTTCTTCCCTGCTCGAATCTCAGGTTCTGCCCAGGAGTATAAACTCCCTTTAACTTCGATTTCAGCCCACTTAAACCAATATAATTAACATATATACATCCTTTGCAGACCCATAACTATTTTACGCAAACCCAATACCATATATCTCGAAAATTAGAAGCCAAAATCATAAAATCTTACCTCCAAATCTCAAGAACACAAAGATAGAGATGATTATCTCAAGTCCCAGCAATTAACCCTTGAATTTGGAAGATTTTTGCTGCTGGAAAGCCACGAACACACACACACTTCACACTTTCAAAACACTCTTTAGGTTAGAAAATAAGAAAAGGAACGCACGTATATATTTCTCCACCTTTTAACGATTCCGACCCTATAACCCGAACCCGATATCACATTTTCATAATTAAAATCCGCTTAACCCATTTAAATCCACGAACTCAATTATATAATTAACCCACTAAATTAATTACCCGAAGACACGTAACTCGCAAACCCGACACGTATAATCCACTACTCGGGCTATTATTGGACCCTCGCAATATTAATATATTAAATCTCCACTAAAATAATTCCACATAATAACTCTGAAAACGGGATGTTACAAACAGCTTGAGAATTTACACTAGCAGTCTCAACTTTAGACTTGGCAGTTTCAACATTTGTATCAACAGGTTCATCTGAGTTTTTACCTTTAACACACCATATTTGTTTAAAGTTTAATTTTGGTTTAGCCAAAACTTGGTTTAGGTGTGTGGACTGTTTCTTATTAGCTTTTGAGAACCTGTGATCAATTGTTTTCTTTGGAACTGATGCAGTAGGAGGTTTGGCCTTTGAGTTTTTTAAATTTTGAGAGTTTGTCTTTTTATGAATCACAGTCTGTTTTGCAACAGATGGTTTATAAAAACAATCCCTGGCCAAGTGATTTTTCCTGCCACAATGAAAGCATTTTTTGACTGTTTGAATTGGAGAACCAGTTTTATTGGACAATATCTGGTTCTTGTTCCTCTGATTTCCCCTTACCTGCTGTTGTTTGGGAAACTTTTGGACACCATGCTTTTGGCATGTGCAGACTGGAACATTTTTACCCCTTTTATTATTCTTTGAAGAAGATGCAATGTTACAGTTAGAAGGTACAGAAACCTGTGGAGCAGCATTGCATACACTCATCTTCTCCTTTCCTTTCTTATTGGGGATTTGGATTTCTATAGGTGCACTCATTGTTTTGTGTTCTTTCTCAACTGCTGTGCACTCACAATCTCTATTTTGAATCTGATATTCTTTAGATTCAGGATTGTTATCAAGGATAGGATCTATTGTAGTCATAGACTCATCTAATGGTTCATTGACAAGCCTATCAGCAACCTCACTCATTGGATGAATGTATTTGTTGTTGTATGGGGGTGGAGTAGCTCTGTAGCCTATACCTTCTTTGGGATTAACCTGAGATTTTACCCTATCTTTAAATTGGACTTCCATTAGGTGTTCCAGCTTTTGATTTGCCAATTTGAAGTTACCTAGATCTATATTGACAGATTTTAGTTTCTTATTAGCCTCTAACACCTTTTGTTCAGTCTCTTCTAATTTTTTATTTAGGGATTCTATTTTCTTATTTAGCTCATTTTTCTCCCACGCATGATATGTTCTATCATGTCCCATTTGAATCTCATTATCCTTATAGTCATTGATCTGTTTTTCAAGATCTTCTATTGCTTGCATGTATTCATATCTCCTTTCTTCCATATTAGCTAGAGTTTTACACATGCTCTCATTATGATCTCTGTATTTTTTAACCATATTTTTGCATGTTTGAGAGCAGAGTTTAGAATTTACCTCAGATGGTAGTTCAGTGGAGGAGACATTTGATGTTTCTGCCATTAGAGCTTAATTTTGAAACTCTTCCTCTGTCTGATCACTCCAGTCAAACACATTATCTTCTTGAGAGACAAGTGCTTGTGATGATGAAGCCTGATTAGTCTGCTGAGGCCTTGATGACTGTTGACCTTGAGATCTGCATTCTCTAGCAAAGTGACCAAGTTTGTGACATTTAAAACACTCAACTTTTGACTTATCAAAAGCTGGTTTGCCTTCTACTCTGGCTGGAAAGGTGGTTCTGCCAGTTCTTTTCAGAAACCTTTTGGCCCTCATGGTCAGCATTGCATGTTGCCATTTCAGATCCATCTCTTCTATATCATCTGGATGAAATTGTTCTAGATCTTCAGCATTTAGAGCAAACAGTCCATCATTGGCAACAAAAGCGTCATAGTGAGCTTCAGTAGAGTTACCATCACCACCTGAAAAGGAATCACTGCAATTAGATTTTTCAGATGACAAAAGAGCAGTATTGTGATTATAAGAAAGAGATTTCTTTTTAGTGTCAATCTCAGTCTCAAACACTCTCAGACTTTTGTACAGATTATCCAGTTCTATTTCATCAAGAGTGTCTTTTGTTCTCCATTGAGCAGCATAAACTGTCCATTCTTCTCCAGGAGATCTAAGAAACTTTCTGTTGACCTCATCTTGATCCAGGCTGACTTTTGCACTTTCCAATTCACTTATCAGTTTGTTGAACCTGTCAAAGATTTGAGTAAGGTTTTCATTCTTGCCACCAGAAAAGTTCTTATACTGCTGTTTCAAAAGATCCTTTTGATTTCTCTTGGTACTGGCATTACCAGCAAATCTTTTCTCTAAAGCAATCCAAAGAGAATGAGCAGTATAAAACTTTTTGAAATGATGTTGATAAGCATTAGGAATGGCTATTTGTAGAAGTGTAAGAGCTTTCACTTCATTCATTCTAGCCTTTCTTTCAAGTTCAGTTTTTGGAGGAGTTTTGATGGGTTTGCCCTCAGCATCAAGTTCAGGATCAACTGCAGGAGGAAATTCAACAGCTTCCCATATGGCATAATCAATGAATTGAATATGCTGTTGAATCCTGAGTTTCCACATCTCAAACTCAGAAGGCTTGAGCATAGGCACTTTGAGTCCTTGCCCAGATCCACTACTGCTATTATCAAATTCCATTGCAAAAAGATTAAAACTTTAAAAGAAAGCTTTCGACTTTGAAAAACAAAGAACGACCTGTGGCTATGATACCACTTGTCAAGATCTGAACTTAACTACCTAAGATTAACTGATTTGAATTGATCAGAGTGTAAACCAATAATCTTGTATTCAATCAAATTCTAATTAAGAAGTTTGCGGAATAACACTTAATTACTTTAATAAAAGCTTTCAGAATCCATAACAGATAAACATAAATGAATAAACAAAATTGCTTGTATTGCTGAACTAAAAGATTACAATCACCTCTAATCTGTTTGATTAGACGAAGAACACAAATTGTTCTTAGGGTTTTACAACCTTAGAGGCTTAATGAAAACTTAAACAAAAAGCAATTACAAACTTAAATGTGCAGAAACTTGATTACAATAGAAAAACCTATTCTATGTATTTATAATGCTTTCTGATTTGTTTCCTTGAAGGACTCTGACTTCTCTGATAGTAGATATGCTGGAATCTTCGTGTAAATATCTTTTCCTGAATATCAACTCTTTCTGTTTATGAAACTGTTGAGCAGCTTGAATCACTTAGCAGCTTGAGCAGAACAGCTTGAGTGAAATTACTCTGGCAGCATGAACTTTTATACTAGTAGCTCGAACTTCTTCAACTAACAGCATGAACTTTGTACTTACATAGAAATTCTACTAACAGTCTGAGAAGTCTAACTAACAGTTTGAACTACTTAGAATATTTCCCAACAGAAAGACTTGAATATGAGGCAGAGAAGGTCAATGGAGTTGATCAAAGACTACGATTGTGAAATTCTATACCATCCAGGGAAAGCCAACGTAGTGGCTGATGCCCTAAGTAGAAAAGCATATTGCAAGGCGTACTGCTAGGCCTTGACTTCCATAATTCTGACGTCAACAATCATAGATGACGTAAGGGCTGCTCAACTGCAGGCTCTAAAAGAGGAGAATGTTAAAGACGAGAACATCAGAATTCAACTACCTTTAATGCAAAACGATGGAACTGGACTCAAAGGTGTGTACGGCAGAGTTTGGGTTCCTAAGTTCGGGAACATGCAAGAAGTAATTCTTGAAGAAGCTCATCAATCCAAGTTCTCAATTCATCCTGGTAGCACAAAAATGTACAACGACCTGAAAGCGGATTTCTGGTGGCCAGGGTTGAAAAGAGATGTTGGTCAATTTGTGGAGAAGTGCAGAACTTGCAGATTGGTCAAAGCAAAACACCAGCAACCCTATGGTAGTATGCAACCTCTTCCTATCCCAGAATGAAAGTGGGACCATATTACTATGGATTTCGTAACAAAGCTGCCCAAAACTCGTCGTCAACATGATGCCATTTGGGTCATCGTTGACCGTCTGACAAAATCTACTCACTTCATTCCATTCGGGAAACCTATTCACTGGACCGTCTTGCCCAGATCTACTTGAACGAAATTGTCATCAGGAATGGTGTGCCTAAGTCTATTATCTCTGATCGAGATAGTAGATTCACTTCTAACTTCTGGGTTGCTCTACAAAACGGTCTTGGTACTCGTATCGCAATGAGTACTGCTTATAGACCTCAATCTGACGGGCAAAGTGAAAGAACGATCTTAACTCTGAAAGACATGCTCAGAGCCTGTGTCATGGATTTGGGTGGTAACTGGAACGATCACCTACCATTGGTTGAATTCTCCTACAATAACAGTTACCATTCAACCATCAAGATGGCACCATTCGAGTTCCTTTATGGAAGGAAATGTAGGACTCCAACCTGTTGGAGGGAAACAGGAGAAACTCCAATAGCTGGTCCCGCCTTATTGCAAGAAACAAACGAAAAGATCCAGCTCATTAGACAGTACATGAAAACGGCGCAAGATCGACAAAAGAACTATCACGATCGCTGTCACAAAGCGATAGAATTTCAGAAGGATGATTGGGTCTATTTAAAGGTTTCTCCAATGAAAGGTGTCACAAGATTCGTAAAGCGAGGAAAGCTATCTCCTCGATTTGTAGGACCCTTCCGGATACTAGAAAGAGTTGGGAATCAGTCCTATCATTTGGACTTGCTGGAGGAATTGTCAGATGTTCACCCGGTCTTCCATGTTGGTTACTTAAAAAAAGTTTGGAGTGTGTGTATTATATTACGAATTTTGATGTTTTGGGGTCGGTTATTATAAAAACTGAATCATAAGATTTATGTTGAAAATGTTAATACATGTTGGAAATTTCAGTTACAATGTTAAAATCGAGTAGTAGTGATGCAATGTACCAAGTTTCAGATTCAGATTCACATTCTAAGTATGATTTTAAGATAAGTGTGTGTGTTAGTGTCTGTGTTCATCGAGAAATGATGAAAAAGGAACACAAATGGGTTATTTTGGTATGTTAGTGTTATGTTATAAGTTAAATGAGTACATTAAGTTTATATCTGCAATTTCAGACTCAAACATGCAAAAATGGTCAAAAAGTATAAATCTGGAAAATCTGGAAATTTACTAAGTATGAACTCGGACCTGATGAACTCGGTCCGGATCCATCCGAGTTCGGACCCGTACCCCAATTCGGACCAACATTGACTTCGGACCACCCCATTTCGGATCAATGTCCCAATTCGGACCCCAACCTATTTCGGACCTACCCCATTTCGGACGAAAACCCAATTCGGACCATCCGGATTTCGGATCATCCGAATTCAGATGTGGTCCGAATTCAATTGGAATTTCATTTAAATTTCAGAAATTAAGCTTTAAACAATTACTGACATTAGATCACTATTACACTTACTTGACAGATCATTATGGTGTTGTCTAACACACATTGATTCAGAGACACGACACACTGTACCAACCACTGTGAGTAATAATTTATCATTCTAACATTTATTGTCTTTGCATTCAAGTTTACGTATTCAATGGCATGTTCACATTGTTCGTATACATCAATTGGAACTCATGAATGATTTGTTGTTATAATGCACACTCGTACTTGACATGTAACACACATGTAGCCAGCGTTCGTTTGAAAGTGCATCTATTTACATCATGCTTGCACTGCATGATCATTACTTCACAATCTGATGCGACCTGGACTGGGGCTGACAGCAGGCCACTGTCGGGGACTGATCGTCCCACTCGTTATCCTGGTCAGGTTCGGCACATCCCCGATCAGCATTTGAACTGCCAACCCCATGCTTGCACTGCATGGTTTTCACATACATTGGGGCTTACACTGCCCGTAGTCACATTATGCTTGTAAAGAAATACTTGTTGAATGTATAATCTGTTATCTCACTAAGCAAATTAGCTTACTGTTGACTCCAAATGTTTTCAGGCAAAGGCAAATGTGTAGCTGGACCTTCTTCCTAGGCAATCCATTTCATATCTCGGTGTCCTTAGAAGCTAATTGGTACATGGACGATGTAGCTTTGGGGCTGGGATATTATGACCATTAAACATTTTATGATGTTGTAATAGTTAGACTTTATCACTGTAGACATGTATTCTTATTGCTTTAGTGTGGAACTGCTTAAATCTGATTTAAGTATTCAATTTTATTATCATGATATTCATTGGGGTGTGTTGATCCGGGTGATTTCAATTATACTATCAAAATATGAGGACGTCACACATATGCCCTTGACAATAAAACACCTATTGAGGTGTGGTCGGGCAAACCGGCTAATTATTCTGTCTTGAAGATTTTTGGGTGTTCCGCATATGCCAAAGTTGATGATGGAAAGTTAGAGCCTAGAGCAGTGAAGTGCGTATTTTTGGGGTTCAAGTCTGGGGTAAAAGGTTTCAGATTGTGGTGTCCATAAATCCGAAAGACATTATTAGTAGAGATGTGACTTTTGATGAAGAGTCAATGTTGTGCAAGCCTTCTGATTCTGATTCTGAGCAACCAAAGACAGATGTTTTTATTTTATTCTGAGAAATCTAAAGTGGAGGTGGAGTTGCCTAGTAGTCCTATCCTATCGTCTACTACTGCAACTTCACAAACTCCGTCATCCTCGACTCCTGGTAATGAAAGTGATGATATTTCTAATCAACCATTATCTAATTTACAGCCTTGTATTGCTAGGGATCGTTGTCGTAGGCAGATTACTCGTCCGAGGAGATATGATGAAGCAGAGGTAGTAGCATGTGCATTCCATATGCCATTCGAGATTGAGACAGTTAAGGAGTCATCTACTTATGCTGAAGCAAATTCGTTTTAAAGATGCAGAAAAATGGATAGTTGTGATGCATGATGAAATGGAATCTCTACACAATAATGATACTTGGGAGCTTGTTCCTCTTCCTAAAGGTACAAAAGGTTTGATAGTTTTATGATCTCACATGGTTTCTCTCGATGTTTACATGATAGTTGTGTCTATACGAGGAGATGTGAAGATGGTTCTTTTGTCTATTTGTTGCTTTATGTGGATGATATGCTTGTTGCCGCGAAGAGCAAGAAAGACATTCAAATGGTCAAGGATCAATTGAATGAAGAGTTTGAAATGAAGGATTTGGGTAATGCTAGACTAATTCTTGGCATGGAGATCTCAAGAGACAACACGAAGGGTATTTTGACACTTAGTTCAAAGCAGTTAAATTGATAAGGTGTTGAAAAGATTCAATATGAGTGGTGCCAAAGCGGTAAGCACTCCATTAACTGCTCATTTCAAATTATCAACCGCCTTATGTCCTATTACCGATGAGGAAAAATCTTACATGTCTCGAATTCCTTATTCTAATGTTGTTGGGTCACTTATGTATGCTATGATCCGTACAAGACCGGACTTGGCTTATGTTGTAAGCTTGGTAAGTCGTTATATGGCTAATCCGGGAAAAGAGCACTAGAAGGCGGTTCAGTGGATATTTCGGTATCTGTCGGGTACTAGAGATAAGAGCTTGCATTTTGGGACTATCAGAGATGGTATAAAAGGTTATGTTGATTCTGATTTGGGGGGTGATTTGGATGGGCGTCGTTCTCTTACCGGATATGTATTCACTATGGGGGAATGTGCAATTAGTTGGAAAGTGGTTTTACAATCTACGGTTGCTTTATGTACAACTGAGTCGGAATACATGACTATTACCGAGGGTTTCAAAGAGGCGATGTGGCTAAAAGGATTGTTCAATGATCTTGGTGATGATCAGATTGTGGATTCCGTTTATTGTGACAATCAAAGTGCCATTTTCTTGGCAAAGGATGAGATGTTCCATGAGTGCACTAAACACATTGATGTGCGCTATCACTTTGTACGTGAGGTCAATTGCTAAGGGAGACTTCAGGATAACGAAAGTTTCTACTCATGATAATCATGCTGACATGATGACTAAAGTCCTACCCTCGACTAAGTTCGATTTATGTTCCAACTTGGTCGGTATCTGTGGCATCAAGAGGCCGTGAGAGGTCTTCGTAAAGGAGACTAGTTCTTATTGATATATATCTGAAGAAATCAATACGTTTGCTATTGTTCATGATGATAAATATTATTTTTGGTGGAGTTTTTTTGGAGATATGTATTCTTGTTGGGTTTGATGAATTGTAGAGTCAAGGTGGAGATTGTAAACTTGACTCCAATTTTTTTGCTCTTGTTGATGGTACAGTGCGTAATGAACTTGTACGTGCATCAGGCACTCGTACTTGCTGCAACAAAGGTATTAAAAGTACTAGTAAATAATTTGGGTTTTTTCCCTTTGGCCCACATGGGTTGCCCCTAGTTGTTTTTAGGGGTCTACGCAGGAGAAAAAAAAAAAACCATACGGCTCCTATTTTTCTTGGATTTTCAGCGCAACAGGCACAAGAAGAACACTCAATAACTTCTCCAAAAATACGTATGAAGTCTGTAACCTTTTAAGTTAATTATCTTTTTTCATCACAAGCATTGTAATCATCATTGTTGATAGTGGATTTCTATAGGTGGTGTCCTCGACCCGTGGTTTTCTCCCGGTTTGGGTTTCCACGTAAATATCGGTGTCGTGCTCTCTCTCCTTTTACTATACTTTATATTTGCTGCCTTTAATCATAGTCTACGTTAGGGGTGTTCAAAACCGGATATCTGAATTTCGGATTTCGGATAGTGAATTTTGCTATCCGAATCCAAATCTGAAATTTCGGATATCGGATTATCCGAATATCTGAAAATTCATATTTTTTAACTTTTTAAAAAAAATTAAATCAAATATTTAAATATCTAAAATACAAATTCATATACTCAAATACATTTTAAAGATAAATATATCACAAACTAAGTTTATCCGGAATTATTTTTACTCAAAACGGCTAAAAAAAGATTAAAAAAACTAAAATATATTAGATATTAGTTAATAAATCTATAATATGAAGATAAAACTCAAAAATATACATTACTATAATAATAAGCACTCAATATTATGTAAATAATCAACCCTAAAGATATAAAAAAAATTTTAAAATATTTTGTTTTGGATTTTCGGATATCGGATTATCTGAATATCCGAAAATCTTGAATTTTACTATCCGAATCCGAAATTTCGGATCGGCTTTTCGGATTTTTATTTCGGATGCTCGCATTCAGATTTTTATGAACACCCCTAGTCTACGTTGAGAATTCTATTTATTATTCACATATTAAAGTGTTAAAGATTGTCGGTTTTCCTGCTTGTTTCGACATCGAATAATTGTTGAAAAAGATTGTGATCGATTAATCTTTGTAACAAAGCTTAATATCCCATTCAAATTTAGTGTGATTAGAGCGTGAAAGTAGTACAATTAACAATTGAGAGGTGTAAATTTAAAATATACCATATCAAAAGTGGATATTTATGTAAAAAAATCATCAAGTTAGACTATTTTGTGATTAAAATTGCTAATCAATTTTCACCGCACAAAAACATTCAACTGACTAAAACTTATCAAAATAATGTTTTTTTAAAAAAGACCTGCAACCTGATGAACCGTTTGTAATCTGCTAACAAACCCTTTGTCTCCGAAGAACCTTCTTTTTAGCGAACTCATTTGTCTGTATTTTATTATTCAAATTCACATTTCTTGTTGATTTTGTTTGTTCAGATCTATGTTTTTTTGTTGGAATCTTGTCGACGACAACCTATGACTTTAAATCTGTTACAACTGGTAATATCCAAATTTCGTGAGATTTTGTTGGTTGAATGTTTTTTGTGCAATGAAAAATAATTAGAGAATTTTTATCATAAAAATAGTTCAAGTTGATAGTTTTTTATACAATTGTCGCTGTCAAATACCTTAAACTTCAAAAAATCTAAAAAACTGTGTCATACAATCTAGAAACCCGTCTGTAAGGATTAGAGGTGAGCGACGGGTACCATTTTCCGAACCCGAACCAGTACCGCTACCGACCGATACCAAATTAATATATTCGGTCGTGTACTCGGTTTTTAAATTATCTAAAATTCGGTATTCGGTACTCTCGGTTTCGGTACCATATTTATCCTGAATATCCCGATCCCGAACCGAATATATAAATTAGCTAAAATTCGGTATTTGTAACTTAAAAACGTTAAGCTTTATTCGGTATTTGATATTCGGTTTTCGGTATTAGGAATTTGGTATTCGAGTGCAATATTTGGTGATGTATGTTTGAAATTTGGTATCTTTTTCTTATTAGATCCCAATACGTGACTGGCACCGAAAACCCGGTCCCAGAACCGGAACCGAACCGACACCATATAAAATTATACGGTTCGTTATTCGGTTCTTTCAAAACTAATAATTCGATTTAGGTATTTTCAGGACCGGTACCGGTTCGATACGGTCTAGTACCAAGCTCACCGCTAATAAGGATTTAAAATGCTGTCACTTAATTAAAGTATTCTTAAATGAAAATTTATAAATTTCAACAGAATTCAATTCACATCATAAATTCTAAACCAATCAAAAGGCATAAAAGGAAACGAATTGCGCACAATCCCACAAAGACAAGTTGAAAATCCAATCAAAAGCCAGCAAGGACAGAAAGGGCATTATCGTCATATCACATCCACTCAATTCAAAATTCCTGCTTTTTCTCTTCATCACTCTCAAAACCTTTGCAGCTGTCACCAGCCCATTTCCTTTCTCACTATTTATAAACCCCACTCCTTTTCTCATTCACATTCACTCTACCCCCTCACCCCCACCCTACAAAATGTCCATTTTACCCCTCACCATCACAACTTTCTTCTTCCTCCTTCTCGCACCCTTTGTTCTTCCTGCTTCAATTCAAACCCTAAATCTCAAAAACCATCTTAACCCACGTGATAAAGATTACACCTTTTTAAACCCTAAACTTTCACCAAGCTCTTTTACAATTTCCAAGAAATTTGAAGGCTCATCGGACCTTGTAAAACTCCGGTATCATATGGGTCCGGTTCTCTCTTCCGCCATCAATATTAACCTAATTTGGTATGGTAAATGGACTCCAAATCAAAAACTAATAATCAAAGATTTCATACTTTCAATCTCCACCACCAACCGCCGTGCATCGCCACCGCCTTCTGTCTCCGATTGGTGGAAAACGGTGTCACTTTACACCGACCAAACAAACGCTAATATCTCCCGGAATATTTTAATCGCCGGAGAATATTCTAATAAATATACTCACGGAACCCATCTCACCCGGTTAACTATCCAAGATGTAATCGCGTCATCCGTTAAATCAGCTCCGTTTCCGGTGGATCATAAAAATGGGGTTTATTTGGTTTTAACTTCCGACGACGTTACCGTACAAGATTTCTGCCGGGCGGTTTGTGGGTTTCATTACTTTACGTTTCCGTCGAAAGTTGGATACACTTTGCCGTACGCATGGGTTGGGAATTCCGGTAAACAATGCCCGGAGGTTTGTGCTTACCCGTTTGCTGTTCCCGGGTATATGGGTAACGGCGGACCGGGTTCTTTAGCACCTCCGAACGGTGACGTTGGAATTGATGGAATGATAAGTGTGATTGGTCATGAGTTGGCGGAACTGTCGTCGAATCCGTTGGTGAATGCTTGGTACGCCGGTGAAGATCCGACGGCGCCGACGGAGATTGGGGATTTGTGTGAAGGGTTATATGGGTCCGGTGGTGGAGGTGGGTATATTGGGCAGGTGATGAAAGATGGGTCGGGTCGGACTTTTAATATGAATGGGAGAAGAGGGCGGAAGTTTTTGGTACAGTGGATATGGAGCCCCGTTTTAAATGCTTGTACGGGACCTAATGCCTTGGATTGATTGTACCATGTGCTTTGAGGATGGTACTTTAGTGGTCAAGGATGTTAAAGAGGAAGAAAAAAAAAAAAAGGAAGGATGGAGGTTTGAGAACTTGATGGGAAATTTGTTCTTTTTGTTATAATTTTTTAATTTTTTTTATTTAAAATCTTAAGCTATTAAAATTTTATAATTTGTGTCTTTAAATAATATACATTGGTATGTGTACATGTATATAAAAGAGATAAATTGGTTGGTTAATTAATCTTTTCGTTTGCTTCATTTAATTAAGGTGTTCTTCTTTTACTTAAATAACAAGTGACTAAAAAATGATTGCAATACTGATTGATACACTGATTACTGAATATTGAACCATTAGGACTATTCTTTTGTAACGTTATGAAAAATTAAAGACAAAGAAGTATACAAACAATTGTGATCAAACTGATTTGGATTAAACATTGAAACCAATGAAAGAATTTAAGAAATACTCTTTGGAAACCTGAAAGGAAATCCAAATGTACCAAACAGCTTTGACAATCAAAGCCACAACAACTTTGAACAAGGAAAAACAACACTCAAAACCAAACAGAACACAATCTTTGAACAGAGCATATAGCCATACCAACCAAACAAACATCTTGAAGTAACACTACCAAAATAGATTGAAATAATAGTACCAAAATAGATTGGACATGTAGCATCAACACCCAATTCTGCAACAACACCCAATTCTGCAATTTTGTAATATAACTGTGGGAAGAATTGCTTAAAATAGTAATCAACTTTTTTCTTTTTTTATTATAGCAATCTTGCAGAATTTGTCTCAAATAATGGAACCAACTATTTATTTACTCCCGATTATAACATTTAACCGGTAGACAACAAAAATTAACCGGTTAAAAAGGGTATATATAAGGTTTATTGTTTGAAATAACAACTTACTTTTTATTTTTTTTCTTTTTGTGACAATCAGTTTTATTTTTTATTATTTAATATATTATTTGAAATAACAACCTACTTGTTGTTTACCGGTTAAATGCATTAATCAGGGAGTAAACCTAGAATAAATTCTATTATTTGGGACAAAATTTACGAGATTGATATAATTAAAAAAAGAAAAAGAAAAAGTTGCTTACTATTTCGAGCAATTCCCCCTAGGCCCCTATAAACATATGCCAAAAGTAGTAGAATGGTCCAATTTCACGAAGAAAGGCAAAAAAAAATTCACTAAAAAACCCACCAATTAAAACTACTCATAAACTCCACAATCATGTGATTTCACGGTGAAATACCAACCCCCTCCCCCTCCAAATCGATTCATAATCATGTGATTTTACACCCATCTCACGATCAGAAAGCAAACCTATAGAGAAACGAATGAGGAGGGGCACCGTTGGGAGGATTATGGGTGGGATTGTGAGATACGGTTATCTGAAAAAGAAAGAGACCAAAAGCGCTCTTTTCTCCAAGGGTTACATTCTGGAGAAGCAGCATTGCTATGGAGGATGGCGGAGATATATCTCATATGTTATCTATATCTCAATTAAGGTAATTGATATTGAAACAGGAAGACATCTGTTTCGGTCTTCGATTTCATTTGATGCACTTTGAGTCTATAACTTAATTGTCATACACATTTTAGGACACACAGCGTCTGCAGTTTACGTGACTATAAAAAGCTTGTCTAACGAGATAAAGTCGGAACAACTATAGTGATACTTAATCTAAGTACTTCACAATGATTAGTGGAAATCCTATCAATATTAACGTCACACCAGCGCTGAATATAGGTCACATAGATTCTGTCTATTGTGAAAACAGAACTCCTATGTGGAACTGTATTGTTACTTACATATGAATTCGTTTCATTTGACTTTAAAGTTGAAAAGTATGAACTTAATTGTTATTGCATTGAACGGGAGATAATGTTTTTGTTCTGTTGAAGGGAAGAGTTAATAAATACTGAGCTTGCAATGTTACATCAATTGAATCTGAGTTGGTATTTCTTCTATTTCTATGTTTGTAATGTTTTTAAGTGTAATATTTTTTCTGAGTTTGTAATCATCTACTACATACAAAGAAAGAATTGAAGACACATTTGGAGGGGAGAACTAAGGAGTTTCAAATTTCGTAATGACCATGATTCTCATATTCATCATGAGGGGGAGAAGAGATTTCTCAATACAAGGGAAGAGTCAAAGGGTTAAAGAAAAAGGGAAGAGTCACTAGTTAGAAATATCTAAGAAGAGAGTCATATTTTAAAGATCAGAAAACATTCAGAATTCAAAGCTAAAATGTTTCAAGATGCAGTTTACAAATTTTCAATGCGAGCTTAACCGAAGATACGTTGTCGCCCAGGACTTCTAAAAGCTATAAGCCTTGATTACAAGAAGGGAGAGATTGCTAAAGTTTATATTTCTTGTAATTCAAGTATTTGTAATTGCGTTTAATTGTAAATACTGATTTAAACACTAAACAGAAGATTGTTAGACCTCAAATAGTTTATAAATCGATATAAATAGAAGTGTAGAGACTAAGTTGTTATTAAGTGATAGATGATTATAAGGTTATATAATGAATTTTCCAATGGAAAATTCAAAAAGCCTTGACGTTTTCTCAATTGTACTCAAACGTTTAGTGAAAATAATCATTCTACTAATTGAGAGAGAAATTAGCGTGTTCATCTTACAATACTCAAAATCTGTACAAAACGTGAGATTTCGATCCTACATTATTAAACATGTCGAATATGTCATGTTTCGCAATTTATTTTTGTGCTAAAGCCGTACAATAGCAGTGTACTTTTTAAAGTGTATCGATATAGTACGTGTACTTTTTATATTGTTCATATGATAAATTTACTTTTTATGACCGGTTATTTCGTCTAGCTTTGCGCAGTTGTGGGAGAATCGTCGGAACGAACTTGTTCACCGTTGGATCTGTGTAAAATTTGAGGAGAAGCTTCGCAACACATAGTTCTTCGATCTGGACGGTGGAGATCGTCATTGAAGATTTCTATAGAGGGCTGTAGGTGTTTGAAGTTGGTTGTGCAGTGTGATTTCTCCTACCAGGTTATCACACGAACGAGAGAGTGTATTTGATGCTTCAATTATGGAAATTTAAACATTAACAAAAAGAGAAATTTCACTCTTAACAGGTATAGCCAGTAACTGGTTACCAAATTGTATCATATTGGCATGAAAAAATGTAGTACACGTATCAAATTAGAACGATTCAGAAAGTACACGTGTAATATGAATAATTAAAATAGTACACGTACCATATCGATACATTTTAAAAAGTACACAACTATTCTACGACTTTAACGCTTTATTTTTATGTTTTCCAAAAATTCTTATAAACGTTTTTTAAATATTTTATACGATAAAAGTTATTATTATATAATACGTTGAATTTCAGGTTTCTTTTCCTACTATTTATTGCTTATTTTATCCGACGCAATTAAATTTATTTAAAATGTACGATTACTTTAATAAATACTTACATATTTTATTATTAAATAATAATAATAATGATAACTAAAAGAAATATCAAAAAGTTTTGTCAAACGAAAAAATATATTACACGCGCGCACACATGTATATGTATGTATACACATGTGTGTATATGTATGTATGCATGCATATGTGTGTGTATGTATATATGTACAACTACACGCACACACCCACATACATACATACATACATACATACATACATACATACATAAGGTCTGGTTTACATGACAACCATTCTATTTTGTGATAACTACTCTAAAATTTGTGCATCTAATGTATAAAATTATGCATTTGATACTAAAATTCATACATTTGATAAATTTATGCATTTTATGTAAGCATTTTATCCATGTGATGCTAAAATTTGCCCACTTTATATCAAATTTGTACATTTGACAAAA
Organism: Centrapalus pauciflorus; assembly: GCA_020465985.1. Lineage (NCBI taxonomy): Eukaryota > Viridiplantae > Streptophyta > Magnoliopsida > Asterales > Asteraceae > Centrapalus > Centrapalus pauciflorus. The sequence goes on along the minus strand of JAANYP010002958.1, from coordinate 148,308 downwards.
ATTTTGCATTTAATGTTCAAATTTGTGTATTTAGATTTTAATGTATGATTTTAAGGAATTTGAATTTTAAATGAAATTTTAATGTTAGATTATGATATATATTAATATTTAAAACTACTGATGGATTTAAGTTACAAATGTAATTTTAAAATTTGTGCATTAATTTGATGTATTAGAAATGTGCTTTTTTTAGTGGTTCCCACGTTCGTACCGAAATAGAGATTCTTACGAGACCCCCCCCCCCCACACACACACACACACACACACATATATATATATTGAGGTTCAATGGGGAACCTCGATGTATTAGGGAACCACGAGGAACCAAAAATGCATTACGTATTTAACAAGGGTGGTGCACGAAGGTCATTTTGAAAACGCATAAAATATTTTTTTAACGTATAAGATTTAATTTAATTTAATAATTATCATTAATTTAGGAAACTAAATAAATATTTAACCACATTTCCTTAAATCTCTCATCTTTGTCTTTCTCATAGTTTCCCTTTCTCTCCCTTTATCCTTCATAGTCGGCATCCCACTAAAGAGAACCGTCACAGCCACCGCCAGACCCAGCACCACCGTCGCTATCCACCACCCACTGTCGTCATGCATCGTTGTTGACCCACCACCACTAATGGAGAACCATCGCCACCGTCTATCTCTGCCAACACCCACCCGCCCACCATCTCTCTCGGTCGGCCTCCCATCTCTCTTTCCGTTGGCTACTCCTTTCTCTCTCTCTCTCTCTCTCTCTCTCTCTCTCTCTCTCTCTCTCTCTCTCTCTCTCTCGGCCGACCACTGCTAGACCCACTACCGTCATCGTTGTCCACCATCCACCATCGTTGTGCATCGTGTTTGTAATTAACACGAAGATGATAAAGGGTGAAGTAAATTATGATGAATGATGAACATTTTATTTCTCCCGGCCACCCCTTCTCTTTCGGCCGACCACCGCTTAATGAACATCACGATGACAAATTGATGGACACATTGAACACGAAGATGATGAATGATGAATAATAATGATGCATCATGTTATCCACGAAGATGATGAACACAGAGGATGAACCAACATGAAGATGATGAACACGAAGATCCATTGTGCACCGTGTTATCGATTAGTTCATGAATTTTTTTTAAAATTTTTGGATATGCATAATTTTTTAATGAACGATGCATCGCCATCTTTGCCATCTTTTTTGATTTATAGTTTTTGTTAAATTTAGAAGAGTATTAATTAACTTTCTATAGTATTTATTATTTAATCATTTGATGGAATATTCAATTAATATATAAAAAAAATTGATTAATCCAGATATATATTTTTTTAAAACTACCATTCGGTAGATGAATCTGAGATGTTGCATCAACAGATGCACATGCATGTTGCATCACGAGATAACATTGATCGAATGGTTATTAGATAGTTTTTTAGTTGTACGATACATACAGATTCTCCATAGAAAGTGCCCTCTATATGTATGTGTTTATATATATATATATATATATATATATATATATATATATATATATATATATATATATATATATATATATATATATATATATATATATATATATATATATGAATCAGGTTCATCAGCGTACCTATAAGATTCCAGCGTACCCAGCGTACTTTAATGTGAATGATCATTCACATATATATATATTTTTTTTTGAATAGACACGTATAAGACAACATTATAAGATTTTTTTTCAAAAGAAACAACATCATAAATCTTGTGAATGGTAATAAAAGATTATGTGAATGGTCATTCACACCATTCACATTGTGTGAAATGACCATTCACATAAATATGCATTGAACATTCACATAATTTTTAAGGACACAGAAAGTGTGAATGTATGTGAAATTCATATATCATGTGTATAACATTAAATTAAACATGGTTATGAGAAAAAAAATATAAAAAAGTTTTTTAAGGTTGGTACCTTCGGGTGCACTTGATTTCAAGATGTACTTTTTTGAACCTGACTCATATATATATATATATATATATATATATATATATATATATATATATATATATATATATATATATATATATATATATATATATATATATATATATATATATATATATCTGTGTGTGTGTGTGTATGCTTAGGTTATCGTGAGAAACTAAATACATCTTGGGTAGTGTAAAAAACACTATGATTCATTAATTTTGTATAATGATTAACTAAATTTATTCATTGATTGACTTATTTTTTTAATTTGTGATGCATTATTATTAAATTCAGAAACTAATAAATCAATGTCAAAAAATAAAGAATTATTGATTTACTTAATCCAGAATTTATGATTCATCACCTATATATTTGAAAAATGATGAATCGGGTTGTAAAAAAATGAATCACAATGTTTCTCACATTTTTTATATTTAGCTTTTCATTTGATTCTAAATATATGATATATATGTATTTTTTTTTTGAACGATAAAATTGTAGAACTAACCTGTGTTTTTAAAGTTGTGTTTCTAGATCGAAAACTACTATGTTTAACATTCACAGTAAATTTTGTGGAATCATGGGTCACAACTCACAAAGTACTTTGCATTGATTTTTTGAGCACCAATCCAAGTTGTCACCTATTTAATAACTTTGAAGTTATCAGGTAACTTTACTAAAGTTGGTTGTGAATTTATTGATGGTTTATTTTATCTATTTAGATGTATTTAAAATTGTTTTTTGAAAATAGTTCATCAGTTTTATGAACTAATAAACATAATTAGTGATTTCAAAAATTGTTGAAGTAATGTTTGTATTTCTTTATTAGTTTTGAAAACTAAATAAACAACTAAGAACTTATTTTTCGTGTTTGGATTTACAAAATAAAAAGATTTACTTGTGTGGATTTTCAAAATAAAAAAATTTACTTGTGTTTTCTTAAAAGCATAATATTGATGCTTTTAAAAAGAAATACAGTTTGATCTTTTTTAACAACAGATTTTTGAGTTTTATTAACTTTAATAAATAAATAAGCATTCTGCAAAAAAAAACTCATCCCTGATGGGGGAACCCGTAACTCGACACCGATTTGACTGAGGAATCCCCGAGTTGACCAGGGATGGGGACGGGGAATCCCCGATTTAAAATAGTGGGGATGGGGCGGGGATGGGAGACACTTTAATCCCCGACCCCGAACTCGACCCCGATTATATTTCATGTTTTAATATAGATTATTATACATATTTAACTTTACGATGTAAAATATTAATTACATTTTATATAATATATTTAATATCATTGTATATGACTCTTAAATAGTTTAAAATAGTATTGTTTTTTTTTTTCCATTTTATTGGTTTTATAAATATTTTAGTTTTATAATAAATTATAAATTATATATGTAAATAACTCAAATATGTTTGAATTGATTTGTTTTAAAGTTTAATTACTTATATTTTTCTACTAAATTACTATTTATAGTTTTAACTTAATAATCTTTTAAAAACTTGGAAAACACGATTCCCCGATGGGGATCCCCAATCCCCAATTGGGACGGGGATGAGGATGTGAATAGAATCTCATTCCCCGACGGGGATGGGGGAAAGCATTTAAGAAGCAGAAATGGGGATGGAAACTGATATCTTCGTCCCGCCCCATTGTCATGTCTACTCGTAACTCAACCCACATGCCCTCTTATAATGGATAAAATTTAGAATAAATCCAAGTAATATGGTTAAGTGCTTAAACTATTTATTAAATAAATAATCTGTTAGGCACAAAAAGGCCTCAGTCAAACCTGTTCTACATCTGAGGGGGAGATTATATAATCAAACCTGTTGATGCATTTGAAGGTTGAATTTAAGGCCTGTTATATGCCTTATTGAAACCTGAAAATGATTTGCAATATCAGTCTAAAGCTGTTCTATATGTTGCATGTGTTGCAACTAAGACAGTTTGTCCAAGCTGCTCTGTCTGCTGAACAGGCTGGACATAAACTGTCTACGCTGCTCTACACTGTTGAGCAGCTTGGGCAATTTTAAAGTGTTCTGTTCTTTGTGAACAGAACCTGTTCTTTGTGAACAGGCTAAACACTTTATGGAATATGTTTCCAAGTCATCATGTATTGTTTTTGACTACAAAGATCAGTTTACAAAGTCGAAGACAAAGTGGAAAACAGAACTGCTCAGCCTGCCCAAGCTGTTCTGTAACATGAAGACAAAAGGTTATTTGAAAAAGGGTGACAGACCTTTTTCTTATATCAAAATAGGCCTTCACAAGGAAGAAAGACGCAAAGTTGACATTCCTAAATTAGTTAAAGGCAATGCCAGAAGTAGACAAAGTAAAAAGCAAAAGTTCTGCACATGTGAAGACAAATCTGCTTTTCAGAAAAGTGCAGAAAAGGTTATGTTGTCTTTTCAACAAGACTTCTCCTTTTTCATTCCGTCCAATGAAGATGTTTCTCTTAGATCCTCTGAGTGGGTATAAAAGGAAGCTTCTAAGGACAGAAAGAAGGTGTGAAGAAAGCTAAGTGCTGAAACCAAGAGTGAACGTGCAAGTGTGATTTTCATGCATGCAAGCCTTCTGTGTAAATCAGTATCTGTGTGTCTAAGCTGTTTTACATAAGCTGTTCCCTTAAGTCTTGTAAACACAGTGAGTGCTTCTTAGTGAGTGTATTCATTGTATACTAGTTTGACTTTGTCTTAGACTAGTGAACATACTGTTGTATCTGTCATCTCAGCTTGAACTATTCCGCATTCAAGCTTGTTTGTAATTAACAAATTGTTGATAATACATACAAAAGCTTGAGAAAATAGTGTGTAGTTTTTAAATAGCTGTTATTCACCCCTTACAGCTTAAAGCTATATACTTTGGGGACCTTCTATATATATATATATATATATATATATATATATATATATATATATATATATATATATATATATATATATATATATATATATATAGACACACACACACACATATACCATTTTTCTGAACGAAAACATTTCGAATTAAATTGGTTCATCATTTTCCGTTTCGTTAAATTGGAAATCGGAATTGTTAATCATTTTTCTGCTAAAAACATTAAAAATTAGATTGTTTGTTTATTACGTATGGTTAAATTAGAAATCAAAATGGTTGTTCATTTTTTCCATAAAAAACACTTAAAATTAGAATGATTGGTCTTTTTTTCAATTCAGTTAACCATTTCGCTCCAAAAATTGAAATAGTTCATCATTTTTTAAATTTAAAATGTTTTTGTTTGGAAAAAATGACAAACCATTTCGGTCGTCAATTTAACTAAATGGAAAAAACAACCACCTAATCTTGTTTTAATGTTTATTTATCAATTAAAACAATTAAAAATTTCGGTTTTTAATTTAAGCAAACGAAAAAACGACCAACCAGTTTAGTTTTATAAATTTTCGCTCGGGAAATATGATGAACCATTTTGATCTTAAATTTAACTGTTGAAAATACGCCAACTGATTTAATTTTAAATGTTTTCGCTCCAAAACAACACGAACTCCGGTCTTTAATTTAACCAAACAGAAAAAACAATCAATCAATCTATAAAATTTTCCAATTCAATAAATGACGAATTATTTCACTTTTTTTTTAACGGATAGAACAACAAATCAACTAGATTTTCAGTTTAACCGGTTATATATATATATATATATATATAATTACGCAAACCAAATAAAAACTTATTTTAGGAACAAAAAACAAAAAATATAAAATTGTTAAAGCTTATTAAAGTTATAAAACTGATTAAAAATTGAAAATTTATTAAAACTATATATAATATAAACAAAATGACGCAAACTGATTAAAAGATATATAACATAAAAAACTAAAACTAAAAATAATTAAAAAACCAGAAAAAGTAATACCATTTTGTTGTTTTTGTTTCCAATTAATTAATAATATTAATATTATATATATATATATATATATATATATATATATATATATATATATATATATATATATATATATATATATATTTGTTTTATTAAAATAAAGAGTTGGTAATGATTTGTAATTAAAAGAGTCAAAAGTGTATATATAAACAAGGGCAAAATGAGCATTTCAATTAAATTTAATGGATAATGGACTAATTTGAAAGTAAACCTTGATGATAATGACCGATTTTGCAAAACTGGAAGTTCCAAATCCAAAGTTTGATACAAACCACAAGGACCATTTTTGTAATTAACTCTAAGATTTAAATCTACATCTATATTATATCTTACATACACTTATCTATATATCTAATTAAAAAAATATATTATTTGTTTATTTATAAACTTATTTATATATATATATATATATATATATATATATATATATATATATATATATTAAAAATAAATACAAATTATATAAATAATATCAAATATTTAAAAAGTAAACATAATACAGTATTAATAAAATCATGTTTCATATCATTTTATTTAGAGTAAATTACATAAATGTTCCCCGTGGTTTTAGGCAACCTACAAATTAGTCCCTCATGTTCGTTTATTATGCCGTTGGTCCTTATTTTTACTGTTTAGTTACATGTGTGGTCCTTGCCTCTCACGGAGTTAATGCTACCGTTAAGTTATATCACGTGCACAAGACATGAGGGTATTTCAGTCATTTCCACAGGTTGGTTCGCAAATTAAATTGAATAGGTGCAACTTGTTTGTTATATTACACCACATTTAGTCATCTTCCTCGCCAAGACCTCTGTAGAAGTATTTGCTGCTCTCCTTCAAGCCTGTAACAATGGTGATGTGCTACTGTGGTGCTCCTGCAGTTATGGTAACGTCATGGACAGCCTTGAACCCAGGTCGACGTTTCTACAGTTGCTCTGAAAATGTAAGTTGATTTGGTTGGTTTAAGTAACGATGATGCGATCATGTGAGTTGATTTTTTTGCTTTAAATATGTTTGTTTCAATGTAAACAGGTATCAAGATGTTGATTTATTGGGTGGTAGATCTACCTATGTGCCCATGAGCTGTTCAAGTCATCCCTTGGTTATTGAGGTCCAAAAATCAGCTTGAATTAAACTTGGTTGCTACTGTGTGTTCACTGGAAGTACCCGTTACTGAAAATCGAAGGCTAAAGAGGTTGTTGGTCATATCTTGGGTGTTGTTTCTGTCTTTCTGGTTCTTCACTTGATTAGGTTATGAATTCGAAAAGGCCTTATTTTTTTGCATTTTGTTGACAATATCAGTAGTTGGAATGGTAGGATGACAATGATCCATGGATTAGGGTATTGCAATGTGCACTATCTTTTGCATTTTGTAGATGGATAATGTAATATCTAAGGATGGTAATATATATGTTAACAATGCTTTTGTAATGTAAGTTTGGTTTTTCAATGACTACGTGTAAAATTGTATTGGTAATCCCTACCTTTGTGACAGGAAACAAACATGAAAGAAAGATTAAACATTGTTTCCATTATACCATTAAGTAGAAAATAAAAAACAAACATGAAAATTGTTTTATTTCTTAAAGCATGAAATAACAAGCAAACATCAAACATTGCCAAAACAAACAATAGTACTGCCATTAAATAAGTAGAGGTACATCAAGGTTTGATCACAAAGGTAGGCAGTCATGGTTACAGTAGACACATACAAGCATAATTAAAAAACAAAAAAAAACCAAAAGTAGACATAAGTTACCATTGTTTTACTACTAACATGGTAGAAAACATCAAACATTACTAGACAATAAGACTAAATGTTGTAACTACTGGGTCATCACTTGCTTGCCCCTGCCCTTCCTTTCATTGATATTGGTTGTGTTTCTTCTGAGGCCCCCTCTAATCTGCACACCCCTAACTTGTGTTCCTTGACCCCCACTAGCATTATTACTCCCAAGATTTAGTCCTACATTCTGACCCTTGCATGTTCTTGTGTTGTGACCCAACTTGTGGCACTTGGAACATGTGACACTTTTACCTCCTATAGTTAGCTTGCCTCCTTTGACAATAGGTTGACTTAGCTCCTCAACAGATTTTCTTCTTTGGCATACCAACCTGATTATGATGTTATGGTGATGTTAATGTTCTTGGAAAAATTGATGCTGGCTAGAAACTCCTGCCATTGATGGGGTCAATCTTAAAGCTATACATCTTCTGCCATGTTGGCTTCCAATAACAAGGGTGTACCCAAGTTTCAGGTAATTCCACTTGTTAGCCATTTAGTGCCATATCCTAGATTGCAGCCACTGCATGCTTACATGGTATACCTGTCAACTCCCACCTTCTGCAGCTACATTCCTTCATTTGTATATCCACCACACATTGGTCATGATATGGTCCTGTGACCTGTTACAACATCATGAGACTTTATAAGTAATCTGTAACCTGATACAACATAATGGTACTTAAGAATGTAACATAACCTGATATTTTTTTCTCCCATTCCACATTACTTTGTACCGGGAAGCTTCATTCTTTATAGAGTTCAAGATCTTGGTTTCAGTTGGGGTTAATGGTCCATAACTTTTGTTGATTACCTTTTAAACATTCACAATCCTCTTCATTATATATTCTATAGTATACTCTAATGTTGTTATAATAGGCTTATCTCTTGCATCTACTAGTTTTCTATTGAACACTTCACAAACATTATTCAATAATACATCACAATGTGCTCTTCCTGTAACATATAAATTGATTTTTGTGAATGAGCCATTGGCTAGTAAACTTTTAATGTGATATGCAAACATGTGCAATGTAAGGGTAAATTCATGTCTGTGAAATGACTTCTACTCCAATGTTGGGGAGGTATGTGTTTCAGCCACTCATAGCCAGAAGCATTGAAGGCTTTAAGTTCATCCATAGCTTTTTAGAAATCTTGTATAGTAGTTGTAGTTGCACACTTCCACAGATAGTTCTTGAAAACTTTACCTTTCCAAGTGAGTTTCATGTTCTCATGGATGTGTCTCAGACAAAACCTATGTTCAGAATATGGAAAGACCTTTGCAATGGCCGAAAGAAGACCCTGTATTGATGCCCCAAAATAGTATACATGATACATGATATATGTCTATTGAAAGTAAAATTGATGATATAAATCATGAAATGATAGTACCTTCTGTCTGTCACTAATGAAAGTAAAATTTGAATTTGAAAAAAGCTCCAAATCATCGCCCAAGCATTCCAAAAACCAGGTCCATGAGTTAGTTGTTTCAGTCTCATGGTTAGGATTAGGGTTGTTCAAAAATATCTAACCCGAGCATACGATCCGAAACTATCTGAATTTCGGATATCCGTAATTCAGAGAATCTGAAAATTCGGATTCGGATAGCAAATTCATGATTTTTCAGATATTCGGATTTTCCGAAACCCGATTTTTTTTAATATGAGTTTTAGACTTTTACATTGGGCTCTTTTCTTTCTTGAACTCATAAAAGGACCATAAACTATTAAACTCAAAAATGAAAAAACCCTAGGCATCGCATTCGCATCTGGCCATCTGCTACTTTTTTCTTCACTTCTCGATTTCACACTCAGTTCCTTCTTCACTGGACGGTTTCACTTCCTCGCGCTTTCTACTCGACTGCTACTGTCTTCACTCGACTTCACGACTGCGGTCTCAGCTCCATCACGACCTGGTCTCATCTCCATCTCGATCTGGCTGCTGCAGCTACTGTTTTCACGACTTCGATCTCAGCTCTCAATCTCGATCTGGTCTCGTTGGACTTCGACTTTGATTATTGTAAGTTGTCACTTTGGTCTCACCTCTCGATCTCTCTCTTTCTCGATTTTTATTTTGTTTCTTATTAGTTAGTTAATTTCTTTTATAGACGGTACTTTGTAAAATTTTAGTTGGTTCTTACTTCTTAGTTGTAACTGAAATTAATTGATCCTAGTTACCAAATCATCTTCAAATGAAGAATTAGTCAGACATTCAAAGCATATTCTTTCCAAAAGAAAATTTTATAATATGTAATCGAAGTCTTTAAACATGTTAATTTATTTCTTTGTGATGTTTTAATTTTTAATGTACTTGGATGAATGTAAGTTAATGACCAATAGAAGGACCTTAACAGTTAATACCTATAAATCTACTTGGATGAATGATTTTTATATAAATTTTCGGATACTATCCGAATCCGTATCCGAAATTTCGGATAAGGATAGTATTTTCAACTATCCGAAATTTCAGATATCTGACTATGAATCTACACGCATATCAGTTAAAAATTTGAACTGGGTAGGAGCCTTACATGAATGACCCATCTAGCCCTAACAAATCTCTACCCCCAGCTTTAAATCCTTTATTTAGAGCTCCAATGCAAATATAAGTTCTCTTAAACCGTCTAGGTGGAGAAGCCAGATTTGGTTCACTTTGAATATTGTGACACCCTTGCCACAATAACCACCATTACAACACCCAGGATTAATCCATACAACTTATAATTAAACAATGATCTGAATACTTAGTACAATATGGGAAAATAAAATACATAAATAAAGTACATATGTCAAACACCCTACGATGCTACAAGGTTCCAGTCTAAGTCTACATACTGACGGGCCCTCGTTGTGACCCGCCGATTTAATACTTAAATCCACTATTTAGTTAGAGAAGTAAGGGTCGAATCCACAGGGAGTGTGGTCGTAATCAGGATTAGGTTATTAACCTTATAAGTTTATTGAAAGCATTTAAATTGTGAATTTGTGGATTTGAATGATTTGTTTAGAGTAATGATTTGCTATTGCTTTGTAACTAAAATTAAGAACGAAGTAACTAACGAAGAAGATAAACAATCAAGAGACGAATAACCATTCACGGAATCACCACGACATAAGTATTACTCACTATAATTTCATGCAACGATCATATAGACATAATCAATTGCGCGACTAAATTAATCAAACGTGTTTTAACCAATAATTCTCGGCATAGCGTATGCAACATTAATACTCGTCTTAATCCCTAAACTAATGGACTCGGCACGAATAATAAGACCACGATAAACTATCTTGCTTTTACCAATCGCAACACATAATCATAATCATAGCCAAACGTTTATCATTTGCATACACATAATAGATCTCGCTTAATACGAATACATCAAAACATTAGAAATTAAAGAAGAGTAAACTTAGCCGTAGATCCTCCGCAAATGGCTAATGGGATTAGCCGCTCATCGTATGCTCGTCACAATCATAGATCTGAGCCATTGGGTAGCTTGCGAATCACCGTCTTCGTTCTCGTATCGTAGATCCACTATGGCAGGGCTTCGGCACACTTTCACACACGTCGGGACTCTCTCCAGAGCTGCCCCTTGACTTGTATATATAGGGAGGTCGAGATTAGGGTTCCACAGGCTGTAAAACGCGTATTTGCGCTGCACTAGCGCAGGCCAGGCGCAGGCCTGTGCCCAGATGCGGCTAGGGTTTAGCTGGCGTGTACTGGAATGTATTTGGACAGTTTGGACGGTATGTGGAGCGCAGGGTGGCGCAGGCCTGCGCCCCCCTCAGCTCGGTTTGCTTCGATTTCTCTCAGATTGCTTCTTTTTAACATCTTGGCCCTGAAATACAAACTTGTAGTAATAATATGGATTTTACGAAGTATCGGTTCTTAAAATGATCATAATATGACCCAGAAACCATATAAATTATAGACTTATCAAATCTCCCCAACTTAACTCTTGGTCGTCCCCGAACAAGCTTTTTGAATCAGAACTAACTATGTAACGGACATGTATTGACAGTGAGTCTAGGAATTTTATGTCAAACTAGCCTTCTTACTAATGCATTAACATTCTTAACATGTAAATTGAAGACATTTTCAGTTAAAATATACTTCTCTTAGAATTTATATAATGTATCTCACTTTTGAAAATACCCTTTTAGCTCAAGGTTACGATACTTAAACATGTGGGTCTTCCGACCATCTTTTTCCTCTTTACATGTTTACGACAAATTTCCTTTTTAACACCATGCTTCTATCTATATTCTTTTCAATACATTAGCTAGATGGTCCATGTAACGAGATTTCGGTGAACCGCTCCCAAACCAAATGGTTTTAGGGGATTAGGCATGAGTGGTACCCCTACGTACTTAGTTTCCCGAACCATCTAGACTACAATTAACTTACTTTTGAGGCTAAAACATGATTAAGTTCTCCCCCTTATTGCATGGGTTTCCAAAATCTTTGACACATTACTTATATTTAAGCCCACATAATTTTTGACGTACTTGAATTCATTTTACATGGCAAAAGTTTGAATTATTACTACGACTTTTTTCTTAATTATAAAATATCCTGTCACCACTAGCCAATTCACTCGCACATGTAGTTTCTAAGTATCATCATGTTCCACGGCATGATCGGAATACAAGACTCAAATGGGGAAAAATGACAGACTATATAAACATTATAAACTCTAAATATGACTCGGCTAAGAACTAAAAATAAATGAAAATTACGATAAAGAATTAAATGCATAACAAACTAAGATAAAATAAAATAAAAGACAGAAAAGTAAAGAATAAGGAAAGAAAGTACCCGATCATTCAAATGGAGGAGGCGGCAGAGGAGGACCGAAGACGCTGTTGAAGAAGTCGGTATACGGGTGCTGGCCATGGGTGAACTGTGCAGTCGGCGGAACCAAGTGAGGAGGCATCGGGTCTGGGAGGTCCTGCCTGCCATGCACCGGATAGCGCTGATAAGTATCTTCAGCAGGGTTATAGGCTTGGTAGTTGGGCATCGTGTAATCCTCATAAGACTGATATGGCATACCGGCTGCGGAGTCCTCGTTATGTCGGACTCCTTCCCAGTATGCCCAGTCATGCTGCTGGTAGTAGGCATTTTGGTATGCCAGGGCTCTCTGCCCATCCTGTAACTGATCTACCTGATCCGCTAAGTGATCGACCCTATCGTAAATATGGGTCATATGCCAATTCATCTCATCTAGTCTCTAGGTCACATCCTATCGGAACTCACCCTGTCTCACTGCTATATCCTCTATCCGCCTCATCATGCGGTCAAAATCAAAACTGTCATTACCTTGACTGCGTGAGGTAGACGCACCTAGGTTCGGCTCAGCATGCCAAACTCCCGCCTCATTGGCGGCCTTCTCCTCTCTCTCTCTCTCCTCTCATCCTCAGTGTAGTCCTCGATATACAACTCATTTGTCTCTTTGTCGAATATCTCGAACCCTTCGTCAACTTCCCTAAAAATCAAGGTAGGGAACATGGCGGCCGTAATAAACGTCGCCGAAATGGGGGATAGCAGGGAATCGGGCGAAAGTGAGCCCGTCCTCTCAAGGAACTTGGAGATCAACCAAGCATGGGGGATGATCGTCCTCTCTCTCGTGTCGTACATAGCCCATATATCATTCATAATTGTCCACACACAGGACAGTCTGGGCCTACCCTTAAGAAGGGCATGAAGGATTGTGATATCCCTATGTCTGACTTTGGTCAGGTCACTATTACGAGGTAAGATGTTGTTCACAAGAATCTTGTGAAGCACCTTACACCTCGGAGATAAAGCCTTTCGGCTGTAGGAAGTGGAGGACTCGGAATCCAAAATGGATGAGATAAAAACTCTATTAACCTGCTCTGTCCACTCCCCTGACCAAGTCATATCAGTGAAGGCCAACTGGGCCTCGTTCCTATACTTGTACCCCTGCTGGTTAGTCCCTTCGTAGCCTACCTGTTAGTGCATCCTGTGTGATGATAGCAGTCTAAGTATAGACATATTTTGTAAAAGTCAAATTGATTGTTATTACATATTAGCAAGTGTTTGATATATGTTTGTTATATGTTTGATTATATATGCTTGATATTGATTGTATGTATGTTTGAACTTGGTGTAATGTCTTACAATAAGTTCAAACATAAGTTCAAAGATAAGTTCCAACATAAGTTCAAACATAAGTTCAAACATAAGTTCAAACATAAGTTCAAAGATAAGTTCAAACATAAGTTTGAAGCATAAGATTCGAATTTGTAGAGGACAAGTTCGAAAGGCCTTGGGCTTATTCGAACTTGTCCTGGGCAAATTCGAACCAGGTGTTATAATTAAGGGTCAATTCGATTAATTAAGAAGTTTTTGCAGAAGTTAATCAGAGCTTAAGCAAAAGGCGATCTCGAACTTGCAAGTGTTAGAGACTTGTTCTTGGAGAGAATCACGTGTCGGGACGTTCCGTTGTTCGTCTATCACAGTGTGTGTCTCCGTGTTTCGTGTGCGTGGTCTATCCATCAAGCCGCTAACGAGGATTCCGCACTCGTTGGACGGTGTCGTGTCAAGATAGGATCCGTAGGAAGGCGGCCTTACAAGTGGTATCAGAGCCATAAGGGTGTTCGTGGTGTTCTTCGTGTTCACAAGTAACATCTGCAAAAAATCACTTTTTGGATAAGTTTTCGAGTTTTTCAAGCAAGATAACGGGGAAAAGTTCATATTAGTTCATCATTTTGGTCGAAATCATAGTTTTTAATCCTAAAAACTTTGGTTTTAACTGAAAAGTTGAAAAAAGTGAACTTTTGACCGTTTTTCGAACTTGCGGCGCTCGAACATAAGGGGGTATTAGGGTTTGTTCGAATTTACTAGAAATTCGAATTTGTCAGCATATACGCTCCTTTCGAATTAATTTTTAGGGTTCATTCGAATTTGACTTCCATTCGAATTTGGCTTCATTCGAATTGATCATATTCAAACTTAGCATAAACTTCGAAATTGTCATCTTTTCGAGTTTGTTGATTTCAAACTTAATTTCGAATTTAATTTCAAACGAATTTAAATTTAATCAAGTTCGAATTTACTCAAGTTCGAAAGGGTTAATTTAAATTAATTTAAAAATAAAATTAATTAAGTTTTAAATTCAAAAAATTTAAGAAAGAATGACAAGTTTACAAAAGTTTATTGAAATGGACCATGAAGTAGGTAAGGCAAATTTACCACCCAAGCTGATGAGGTTGGAAGACTATTACTGGTGGAAGGATAGGTTTGCCGACTTTTCTCGCTTTAATGATATGCGGATGTGGAATTGTATCGACGAGGGATACATTCCACCTACTCACGAGTTTGAAGGTCGTCAGCAAGTCCTAACTTATCAGAAGATGAAGGACGACGACAAGAAACTATATGAGGCTGAGAACAGAGCGTTTTCCATTATCCGCATGGCATTACCTCATGAAATCCTACACACATTCAGAAACCATCGAACAGTGAAAGAGTTGTGGGATGCGCTGGAGAAACGGTGTGAGGGAAATCCGCGGGTCAGGAAAGGTAGAACGGAGATGCTCAAGCAGCAGTTCGCAATTTTCAAGGCGCTGAAAATCGAAAAGCTGGATGAGACTATCACAAGGTTCTATCACTTGTTGACAGAGTTAGACAATCACAATGTCGAGTATCGTGAATTAGAGAAGATTGAGAAGCTTCTAGATGCTTTACCTGCAAAATGGGAGATATACGTAGCGCTGATAAAGCATGATGAAGAGAAATTTGAGACTCTAACTCTAGAAGGAGTCATTGGAACGCTGAGGGCTTATAACTTTCAGTTGCTGAAGAAGGAACGGGAATATGACCAAGTACAGGATCCGGACATGTATTTTGGGAAGTCCAAACCTTCAGTCTCAAATGAACTAAAGACAGCTACATCATTCTATACGGGCGAAACATCGACTCCAGTAGAAGTAGACGACTCAGGGAGCCGGGCTTTCTTAGGGTACTCCAAACCAGAAGAAAAACCGACTCAATCCGCATCTACGTCTCAGGGTTACACAAGGATGCCGATGAGCGCAAAATTAGCTGAAGATCATCTGAATCTTTTGGCTTCATTTGTCGCCGCTTACGGCCACTGCGTTCAAGGTAAAATAAACGATCCTGCGCCATGGGATTAGGACTATGATCAGGTGGATCCTGATGATTTAGAGGAGATGGATCTTCAATGGCAACTGGCCATGGTGACTCAGAGAGTCAAGAGATTCATAAAAAGGACAGGCAGAAATCTGAACGTTAGCAACAATAAGATTGGATTCGACAAATCCAAAGTTAAGTGTTACAAATGCCAGGGGTTAGGACATTTTGCTCGAGAGTGTCAAAGACCCAAGGTTGAAAACAATCAGAATCAATCTTATGGGAGATATCAGCCTGCTAATTCGGGAAATCAAGCTGCCATAGCTGGTCTGTTAACGAATGTCACATCTGACAGTCAGCTTGATGGAACGTACGACTGGAGTACACATCCAGAGACAAATGCTAGAGCCTTCATGGCTGAAGTAACAGAGTCTGAGGATGTCAGAGCAGAGGTAGAAACAGAGGACAGACACCAGAATGATAAGTCCTATGTTATTGGAGAAGTCAGATATTCAGACAGTTCTAGAGTTTGCTGTGCAGATGGCTAACGTGGAATCTGATCATGCAAAGGTACTTCTGAACTTTTCTACATTCCATGATTTATGTGTTTTATGTGCTACTTCTAACGATAGATTAAATCTAGTGCTGGAAACACAAAATAAGTTAACTGCTCAAATTGAATCATTAAAATCAGACAACGCTAGCCTTCTTGATATTAAAGAGGACCTTAGGGATAAGCTAAAAGCAGACGCTCAAGATGTAATAGTTCTTAAAGACAAACTAATGAGGGGTGTGTCAGGATAGAACAGATGTATGAGCATGTTGAGGCTTTGACCAAACAACTAACTATTAAAGAGGTAGAGCTAGCTGAAGCAAAGGTTAAGGTTGCTGAGGTAAATAGTAAATTGGAAAAGTTTAGGAACTCTTCACTGAATCTAGGGAAGATTTTAGATGCACAGCGTCAGTCTAAGAAACCAGTAGGTTTAGGGTATAAAGAGAGTCCTCCACCTTTTAATGATAACTATGTGCCTCAGCCTCAGGATAAAACTGATAAACCAGTTGAATCAGAGGTAGCAGCTGAACCTTTATCTGTGTCAGATAAGGAAAAAGTAACCAAGGTGACTAATAACAATGCTACGATTAAGAAAGTCAAATTTGTGCACTCTTCTAGTGATAAAATTCTCGGAGAAGCTAGACTTGACTTTAATAATCAGAAATAAGAAATAGTCACTGTAGTTGAGAAGAAAGAACATGACACTAGTGAGACACCAAAGTCAATGGGCACTCATAAGAAGTCTATTGATTCAATGTATTGTTTTAGATGTCATGAAAGGGGTCATGTTGCTTCTAGTTGTCCATATAGGAAGGTAGAATCTACATCTAATGTTGGAAAGCCTGAACAACATAAACCCTCACAAAGTGTAGCAAGCACAAGTAGTTCTCAAAACACTGAAAAGATTGTGCAAGCCACACCAAAGACTGTTGTGAAACAAACACCTGTGTCAGGTAGACCAAATAAAGTGGTTAGGACTAAATCACCGAATAGAGTCCCTAATCAATCTAGGTCAGGACCTCAACAAAATTATAGGAGTACTACACCTAGAAGAGCTTACACTCCGGTTAGGTCACACACTCCTGTAAGACATCAGACACCAGGTAGAGCCTATGGATATCAATCTGAAATGCCCTGTAATAGAAATTATTCGAGGGCTCCACAGCAAATGCCTAACCAAAGGCCTAGAGTGAATTTAAATCACTCTGCTCCACAACAGGTTCTCAGTCAAACACCCAAGTCACCTGAAAGGAGAGATGGGTTTTTGAAGGAGTTCAAATATGTGGATGAGAACGGTATTACCAAGTCAGTCATGGCTTGGGTTCCCCGTGATAACTAACTTGTTTTCTTTCATGTGCAGGAGCTAACAATAGGTCTAAACAACAAGTGGTTCGTCGACAGTCGTTGCTCAAGACACATGACTGGGGAAAGGAGTCTGCTCACAGACTTCAAGGGAGGGAACAAGGGTTTTTATCATTTGCCGGGAACAAAGGAGGGAATATCACTGGAACAGGAGTGATCACTAATGGGACTCACACTTGATCAAGTATATCACGTTGATAGACGTGCTCATAATCTCATTAATGTCTCTCAGATCTGTGATAAGAAGAACTCAGTGTTGTTTACTGATACTGAAGCGTTAGTGCTGAAGCCGGGATTCAAAATTCCTGAAGAGTGGATTATGATGAGAGCCCCAAGGAAGAACGATTTGTATATGCTATGAATAAACCGGATTCTTCGATGGGACCAATATGTCTTTTATCTAAAGCTTCAGAAACAGAATCAGTCTTATGGCACAGACGCATGGCGCACTTGCACCTGAGGAAAATGAACTACATCACAAAACATGGACTGGTGCAAGGTGTTCCGATGAAGAGTTTTCAGTTTGAAGACAAGTGTGTACCGTGCAAGAAAGGCAAACAACACAAGAAGTCACATAAGTCCAAGACTCAGAACTCTATAACTGCCACTTTCGATTTGTTGCATATGGACCTGTTCGGACCAATCAACAAAAGGAGTATAGGTGGTAGTTGGTACTGTTTAGTTATCACTGATGACTACTCACGATTTTCATGGGTTTTCTTTTTAGGTACGAAGGAAGAGACAGCTGCAAAGTTGATTGGGTTCTTAGACCAAGTCGAAAACTCCTATGGGACGAGGGTAAAACGTATCAGGAGCGATAATGGAACAGAGTTTAAAAACACAGTATTTGGTGTATATTTCCTATCTAAAGGCATAGTGCATCAATTTAGTGCACCTTATGAGCCACAACAAAATGAGGTGGCAGAACGTAAGAACAGGACTTTGATTGAAGCAGCAAGGACCATGCTCTCGGATTCAAAGCTTCCTACCATGTTTTGGGGGGAGGCAGTGAATACCCCTTGTCATGTTTTAAATCAGGTCCTTACTGTCAAATCATTGAACAAAACCTGTTATGAAGTTCTGAATAAAAGACCACCAAATTTAACTGGCTTCTAACCATTTGGGGTACCGTGTACTTTAATGAAAACAAAACATCAACCTAAGTTTGGTGAAAAGGCTGACGAAGGGTATTTGCTAGGTTATGTGCCTAACTCACCAAACAAAAGGGTTTTTAACAAATCAAATGGTACGGTAGAGATTGTGTATAACATTGATGTTACAAGTTATACACATGAACCCCAAACTGGTCCGGAATGGATTTTTGTTTATGACAAATTGTTTGAATCATTTAACATTCCTTTGGATGGAAATGCAGGTACAATTGAACATGACTTATCGTCCTTAAATCTGAATGATGACGGTCAAGGTTTTCCAAAGACAAGCTTTCCATCAATTGCTGAGCCTACATCGACAGAAGATGAGTCTCCAGCAGAGAATGATTCTGCGTTACCTACAAACGAGAATCAGGCTACTAATTCTAACTCCGAGGACACTGATCACGAGGAAGAGAATGTAGCATCTGAAGTCGTTCCCCCGTTAGGTGAAATAGGATCGAACTTAGGAGATAATCTTAGGGTCGATGAGATCGAAACATCTAGAATTAATAAGGATCATCCGGTTGAGAGCATCATAGGAAATCCAAACACTGATGTGAGAACTAGGAGTAGTTTGAATAACAACACAGTGCTGTTGTCGATGATCAATGACTCCAAGGCTTTTCACACTTGCCTCTATTCGTGTTTCATCTCACAAGTAGAGCCGAAGAATGTGCAAATGGCACTGAAAGACAACTCTTGGGTTGAGGCGATGCAAGAAGAACTGTCACAATTCAGAAAAATTGAAGTGTGGGAGTTAGTTCCGTTACCTCCAGGAGAAGTTGCTATAGGAACCAAGTGGGTTTTTAAATGCAAGGGAGATGATCGGGGTATTGTTACTCGCAACAAGGCAAGACTTGTAGTAAAGGGTTTCAACCAAGAGGAAGGAATGATTACAATGAGGTGATTGCGCCAGTGGCAAGGCTTGAGGCAATCCGTTTGTTTCTAGCCTTTGCATCCTTCAAAGGATTTAAAGTCTATTAGTTGGATTAAAAAGTGCATTCCTGTATGGCAAAGTGAAGGAACTGGTGTACGTTGAACAACCGCCAGGGTCTACAGATCCAAAGTATCCAGACAGAGTGTATCGTCTTGATAAGGCTCTGTATGGACTACATCAAGCATCAAGGGCGTGGTATGAGACACTATCTACTCATCTTTTGGACAACGGGTTTGAAAGAGGGAGAATTGATAGTACACTATTTGTGAAGAGAAAGGGTGAACATTTCATCTTGGTACAAGTGTACGTTGATGACATTATTTTCGGGTCATCGGACGAGCAGATGTGCAAAGATTTCGAGAAGGTGATGAAGTCTAAGTTTGAGATGAGTGCTATGGGAGAGCTGAACTTCTTTCTGGGTTTGCAAGTTGAACAGAGGAAGGAGGGTATGTTTATCCATCAGACGAAGTATGTCTACGACATTCTAGAGCGCTTCGGGATGGAGGGAACAAAGCTGACTGCTCACTTTAGCACGCCGATTCAAGTGAATCACAATCTTGGACCGGGTATAGAAAGTGATACTGATGTGGATCCGACTCTATATCGGGCCATGATCAAGTCACTTATGTATTTAACTGCTTCTAGACCTGACATTATGTTTGATGTGTGTATATGTGCTAGGTTTCAAGCTAATACAAAAGAGATGCATATGAAAGCTGTGAAGCGGATTCTGAGATACCTCAAGTCGAAACCGAAGCTGGGACTTTGGTATGACGCAGATGGTGATCTGGAATTGGAAGCATTCACGGATTCAGACTATGGAGGTTGCAGCTTGAATCAAAAGTCAACAACTGGAGGTTGTCAGTTCCTTGGAGGGAGGCTCGTTTCCTGGCAATGCAAGAAACAGACTTCGGTAGCCGTGTCAACGTGCGAGGCCGAATATGTAGCTGCTAGTAGTTGATGTTCATAGGTTTTTTGGATACAACATGCGGGATTATAGTAATAACTTATACTCATACTCCTATTACGATAGATAACCAATCTACTATTGCTATAACTAATAATCCAGTTAAACACAGTAAAACAAAACACATAGACATAAGACATCAGTTTATACGTGATTGTGCTGAAAAGAACTTAATAAAGCTGGTAAAAGTGGCAACGGAAGATAATAATGCTGATTTATTTACTAAAGCTTTTGATAAGTCAGGCTTTGAGTTGTTAGTTCAACTGAATGATATGCGTAATCCAGAGTAACTTGACCTTAGTGTATTTTCTTTCTTTTTATAGTAAGTTAGTAGTTAAGTAGAATTTATTTCATTTTATAATAAGTTAGTATGTTATGTTATTATCTTATTCTTATTATGAAAAGCAAAAGAAAAAAGAGAGAAAACCATAAAAAAGCTCCAAAAAAGAGAATATTAGAAAAATGAGTTAAGTCTTAGAGCCATAGGTTCAAAGTGACGAAAATTAGCACAGTTGATACAATCTCTAAGTGTTAAGCTTTCACACATAATGCACCTTAAACTCTAAGTGATATACTTTTTCTAGTTCGATGTGTTGGTAGGCATAATACACAAAGGGAATCTCAAAAGCTAATAAAATATTCAAGAAAAAGTCATATGTGTAACTAACTTAGATGTATGACCAAATGGTCTTAATTTTTATGTTAGAGACATATAGACAATGATTTCAAATGAGGTATGCAAATTTTCTGGGGGATGTATAGCCACATCAGATACATCTTAAAGAAAAGAAAAGAAAAGAAAAATTTTGATAGTAAGGAGAGAGTCAAAACAAGTCACTCTGTTGTGCGTAAGTACAGACCTGTTACCTCTGGTTTGACTCGAGTTAGCAAGATAAGTCGCTTTGTTGTACGTCAGTACAGACCTGTCACCGCTGTCTTGCTAGCTTTAAATAAACATTAAGACAAACTAAGACACTCTGTTGTATGTAAATACAGAACTGTGTCTGACGTTTGCCTTTTAAAGAAAATTTGCAATACCGAAAAATTAAAATCATTGTGTGTATGCCTTGATCATAAAAGTATGTCTAAGTATGGGACACGTAAGTTAGTTTCTTGATAAATAAAAATGCCAAGGGATATTCCAAAGTGTAACAAGTTTAAAGGGAAAATAATACCGACAATCGCCTAGAAATGTGTTTCACGACAAACAATCAAGAAATCAACAATTCCTGAGTGTGATAGTGTAATATTGAAAGTGCGTATTGACACTGCTATCTGACTGAACCTTCTTTGACTATCTCGCACAAATATTCTGTTAGTTTAGATCGTAAATTTTAAAAAGTATGCTTGAGTAGTTTGTCAGGATCTGAATGTAACTACCTAAGATTAACTGATTTGAATTGATCAGAGTATAAATCAATAATCTTGTACCGAATCAAAGTCTAATTAAGAAGTTTGCGGAATAACACTTAATTATTTTAATAAAAGCTTTTAGAATCCATAACAGATAAATACAAATGAATAAACAAAATTGCTTGTATTGCTGAACTGAATGATTACAATCACCTCTAATCTGTTTGATTAGACGAAGAACACAAATTGTTCTTAGGGTTTTACAACCTTAGAGGCTTATGAAAACTTAAACAAAAAGCAATTACAAACTTAAATGTGCAGAAACTTGATACAATAGAAAAACCTATTCTATGTATTTATAATGCTTTCTGATTTGTTTCCTTGAAGGACTCTGACTTCTTTGATAGTAGATATGCTGGAATCTTCGTGTAATTATCTTTTCCTGAATATCAGCACTTTCTGTTTATGAAACTGTTGAGCAGCTTGAATCACTTAGCAGCTTGAGTGAATTTACTCTGGCAGCATGAACTTTTATACTAGCAGCTCGAACTTCTTCAACTAACAGCATGAACTTTGTACTTACACAGAAAAATCTACTAACAGTTTGAGAAATCTAACTAACAGTTTGAACTACTTAGAATATTTCCCAACAATCTCCCCCTAACTTAAATTCTTTACATAAGACTTTAAGTTCTATACAGATAAGGAAATAAAACAAGTAAACCGTTATTTACAAACCAAGGCTTTCAAAAACTTACAACTGTCCAAGTTTCTGATTGACTGCCTTCAGAAATTCTTTCTTCATATCTTCTCTTTCACAATATATTCTTACTGATATCATCTGAAGTAACAAAGCCTTTGGAAGATCATGAAATTCAAAATTAAAGAACATACCGGATCCATTTGCAAACCTGATTCTGTAAGTCTTTGATTTGACAAACAGATCAACTTGTGCGATCTTCATCTCCTTGGCATCTTCTATATCCTTCCTTATTGACTCAGGATCAAAAATGCTCTTCAAATCTTTAATGGCTTGCTTTACTTGTGGAAGAGAAGATCTAACTTGAGTTGCAAACCCAACATGATGCATTCTTGTGAGCTCATCTCTGGTCATCCCTTGGACTATATGCATCATACTTTTATATTCTTCCTCAGGACCAGTTTCTCTTCTTACTACAAAATGATATCTTAAGTCAATGTTATCCATTGGCTTAGCATACCAGTATGTAATAAGAGGTTTTGAGAAATCATGCTGGTCGAGGGACTTTTCAATCTCTATTACCTTTTCCAGCTGATGCTCAAACAGCACCCTTTTAACCTGATTAAGCTTTGCCTGTGAAATTGTATCTGATTTGGGAATAGGAGCAGCAGCTTGAACAGAAGGAGCAGAATCATTCACACCAGCTTGAACATTACTTATACCAGCTTGAGCTGGATCTTGTGATCTTTGAACTTCTTGGGAGACTTTGGCTACCTTGCGTTTTTCCATTTCTTTGTCATGGATGTCTTGCAGCCTTTCTGTGCTCATAGATTGAGCCATCTTCTTTGGGATGCCAGCTGAAAAGGCAAAATTGATCAAGAATCTTCTATGCACGGCCTTTGAATGCCCTGTTGGCATTTTCCTCTTTTTCTCATTTTGCTTGACCACAAACCCTCTTAGGTAATCACCTAAGGTTTCATCATCTTGCATTGGGGCATGGGTTTGCTGGTCTAAAGCCTGATCTTGTTCTTCTGCTATCTTTCTGGCAATTTCAGCATCAAAGGCAATCTGGGCTTCACTAGTAGAAAATTTGTGCTTTGGAGACTCAATGAGAATACCCTTGCCTTTATCCTTGGTAGCATAAGATGTAGCTTGGACTGTACTGATGGGAGCCTGAATTCCTTCTCTGATGACAACTCCAGTTGCTCTTGTAGAAGCAGCTTGAGTTTCTAGGCTAACAGCTTGAGAAGCTGTTGGGACTGCTAGCCTAGAATCTTGGACTGTTGGAGCTGCTTGGACTGATTGAGGGATCTCCTGATTCTCCCCCTTTTTGGAAGCATTGGTTTGGTCAGGAGGACCTACAACCTTTGCCAATTGGGTTCCACAGAGGGTGAACCCTTTATGGAGATAATCCATTCTTTGGTTTTGAGCTGCTTCTGTCTGTCTGAGTGCAATTATTTATGCCCCCTGTGCAGCAATGATGGACTGATGGTATTCCAACATTGCTACAACAGGTTGCAGCTTAGGATCCGTCAATAGCATGAGTTGCAGACTAGCCTCAAGATCAGCAAACGAATGTGGTGCTTGTGATCTATCACTGGCATGAATAACAGAAGTAGAAACCTCTGGGCCCCTCTGTTCTTGAAACTGGGGACTTCCAGATGGTGCTTGCACACCTTCTGTTGCCATGGGTGTGGTCTTATTGATGTTGGCACTATCCTGTGCCTCTTGTGCAGAAGCAACAGTTGTGTCAGCCAAAGAACGCATATGGACAATCTCTGTTGAGATGTCCACCTCCTGATTGAGGTTGGGAGTGTCCTCAATGGGTGCCCTTTGGGTATTCTGTGCAGAAGTGTCCTCCTGCACAGGGTTATTTGTCTCTTGTAAGAGGGCTGAGGAGGAAGGAGCTCCTGGTCCTCTTTTCCTTTTGTACAGTTTGAGTGGGGATGTGGGCTTAACAACAGGAACAGAAGGCATTTGAGTATCATGAGGAGTGGGTTGGGGTCCTGGGGGTGAAGCAGTAATGTTTGGCTGAGCCTGCTCAGGACCCTCTCCTCTGTTTCTTGGAATGATGCCCAACATTGTAGAAGGCAATGGGACATCAACAGTCAAAACATTGGCACTTTGTTTTAGAAGACGTTTTATTGAAGGTAAAGAGTGCCTATGGGAAACATGAATCCTTTTATGTACATTGAAATTACTGCAAGTTCTTGCAATATTTTAAGCCAAAAATCTAGGATACATAAAAAAGTTCCCATGTTTTAGGGCATGATGCCTTAGCATACCCTGAAAAATCATATTAGAAAAATTGAACTGTTGGCCGGTTGATAAACACACTAAGGCAGTGGCTATTTTGGATGAAAATTCCGACCAACCAGTTCTTTTTAGGCTTATACATTGCTGAATAATATGTACAAGGTACTTCCACTTAGGGGCAAAATTTGTTTTAAGGAAAGTAAAAGATTCAGTAGGGCCCCTATATCCAATAGCATGAAGACCATTGTGTAAAGCAGTAAGAGATAGGTCTGATATACCTGAGGCATCTTGAAGATGCAGGTGTTGGCGTATGATCTCCTCAGTGAAAGAAACAGTGTTGCCATCAATTTTGGATAACAGAGATGTGACTCCATTAACGGTTTTGACTGAGGCATATTTCCAGAACTGTTCTATATGAGATATGTAGATAGTGGGATTGATAGTAAGGGCATGATGGATATGGGAACTTCGAAGGAAGTCCATCATGTCATGGAACGGTTCAAGATCAGCGTGCTTTAGAGAGTAGGGTAAACATTTGTGTTCTTTGACGAACTCCATTGATGAACGAAGAATTTAGGGTTTCAGTGATGTGCGTGGGAATTGTTCAGAGAATCGAAGAAGGGTTGTGAAAGATATTTTGCAACTGGTAGTTACAATGGAACGAAATTGGAACCTTTAAAGGTTTTGAAAATATCTAAACCCGCGCACACACTTATGGAAATGACCAGATTACCCTGCACACTTTAACAGATCAAGTGAAACAACTAACAGTCCGAGAAAATGAACTAGCAGCTTGAGAAAATACTCAAGCTGTTAGTTGAAAATTTGGCGACTGCTAATGAAACAGTGACTCCCCCTTAATCAAGCATATGTAGAATATTTATGGAATAAGAGAAAATAAAGAAAAACACATTAATCCATATTAACCATACCAATATTTGATACTAGAAAGGTGAATCTTCCTACATCAAATGGTTTTGTAAATAGATCAGCTAACTGATCATCAGTATGAATTTTGGTAACTTGGATTAATTTCTTCTCATTACAATCCCTTATAAAATGAAATCTAATGTCTATATGCTTGGTTTTGGGAAATTTCACTGGATTTTGTACAATGCTAATTACACTTGAGTTGGCAATATAAATGGGAGTGGATAGGAAATTCATACCATAGTCTCTCAGTTGATTTTGAATCCACATCACTTGGGAGCAGCAACTTGCAGCTGCTACATATTCTGCTTCAGTAGATGAAGTGGAGACAGTTGTTTGCTTTTTGCACTGCCAAAAGACCAATCTTGCTCCCAAATATTGACATCCACCAGTTGTGGATTTTCTGTCAATGTTGCATCCTCCATAATCACTGTCAGAATAGGCTGTTAACTCAAGAGGAGAATCTTTAGGATACCAGAGGGCCAAATTTGGTTGGCCTTTGAGATATCTAAAGATTCTCTTAACAGCAACCAGATGAGAGTCCTTTGGAGAACAATGAAACCTAGCACAAACACAGACAGCAAACATAATATCAGGTCTAGAAGATGTTAGATACATAAGAGATCCTATAAGAGATCTATAGATGAATATCCACATCTATTCCATCTTTGTCTGTACGGAGCTGCTTGTGAGGATCCATAGGAGTACTTGCAACTTTGGTATCTTGGTACCCAAACTTTTCCAGTATGTCTTTAACATACTTTGATTGACTTATGAAGACCTGAGGGCTTCTGCTTGACCTGCAATCCTAGAAAGAAGGTGAGTTCTCCCATTGAACTCATTTGAAACTTTTTGTGCATTAAAGCCTCAAACTCTTTGCACAGACTGTCATTCGTTGACCCAAAGATGATATCATCAACATATATCTGCACAAGCAGAATCTCAGATTTGATGGACTTTGTGAATAGTGTTTTGTCCAGAGTACCTCTCTTGAACCCATTCTGTAGAAGGTAGGATGAGAGAGCGTCATACCATGCTCTAGGAGCTTGGTGGAGTCCATAGAGAGCCTTGTCTAGTTTGTAGACTCTGTCTGGATACTTGTAGTCCTCAAAACCAGGAGGCTGACACACATAGACCTCCTCTTCAATTGTGCCATACAGAAAAGCAGACTTCACATCCATTTGATACACTTTAAAACCTTTGAAGCTTGCATAAGCTAAAAACAGTCTGATGACTTCAATTCTTGCCACTGGAGCAAATACATCATCATAATCTATGCCTTCCTCTTGAGTGTACCCTTGTGCTACTAGTCTTGCTTTGTTCTTGATGACTATCCCTCTCTCATCCTTCTTGTTTCTGAACACCCATCTTGTACCAATGGCTCTCTTTCCTTTAGGAAGATCAACAAATGTCCATACCTTCTGAATCTTGAATTGTAGTAGCTCATCCTGCATTGCCTCAATACAAGATGAATCTTTCAAAGCTTCTGATGCCTTTTTAGGTTCTAGCTGAGACATGAAACAGGCATGTTTAAATGCAGCTAGACTAAATTCAGGAACTGCTGGTTCAACAGCAGCAGTCTCCTTGTGAACCATTGTCCTTGTTTGCACAGGTGTACGTGGATCACCCATTATTTGATTGAGAGGATGATACTTGTGAACCCTGAGTGTAGGCTCTCTGTCTGTCTGAAAAGAGGATCCAAGATTTGTATCATCTCCATCAGGACCAGTTGATGGTTTAGCTTCTGAAACAGCTTGACTTGAATCTGGGACTGTTTCCCTTTGTGTTGGAACTGTTCTCTCAGGACTTGGAAGTTTCACTTCATTGTCTGGATTTGAATCAAGTGGATCATTTAGAACCCCTGGAGGGTCACACGACAGAAGTGGTATAACTGTATACTCATCCCATTTAAACTTTGTGCCAACAGCTTGATCATTTGTGCTACCAGCATGAGAATTTGCATTGACAACTTCAATCATGTGTTCATCAGATTCTGCAGTATACTCAACAAAGCTCAGAGAATTTTTTAGTGAATCTAAATCAAACAACCAATCAGGACCAGTACCTTTGATATTTGCAGTATTTTCATTAAATTCAACATTGACACTTTCTTCAATAGTTTTAGACACACTGTTATATACTCTATAGGCTTTGCTTTGATTTGAGTATCCTACAAAGAAACCTTCTTCAGCCTTACTTTCAAACTTCCCTAAGTGAGTCTTAGTGTGAAGAATGGTACATGGACAGCCAAAAGACTTGGAAAAGGCTATTAAGGGTAGTCTATTATGGAATAACTCATAAGGAGTTTTCCCTTGTGATTGAACAACCTGAACCCTGTTTAAAACACAACAGGCTGTATTAACTGCTTCTGCCCAAAAAGTCAATGGCAATTTTGAATCAGCTAGCATGGTTCTAGCAGCCTCAATTAATGTTCTGTTCTTTCTTTCAGCTACACCATTTTGTTGTGGTGTTCTTGGTGCACTATATTGCCTAGCAATACCTTTGGACTCACAGAAACTGTTTAGAATATGATTTTTAAACTTAGTTCCATTGTCTGATCTTATCACCTTGACTTTTAAGTTGGATTGGTTTTCTATCTTAAGAATAAATGACTTAACTAGCTCAGCAGTTTCATCTTTAGACCTAAGAAAGTAAGCCCAAGTAAATCTGGTGAAATCATCAACAATAACTAAACAGTAAGCCCTTTTATTCAAACTCAAAACAGATGTTGGACCAAATAGATCCATATGAATCAGATGAAGAGCAGATGAGATTGAATTTACTTCTTTGGCCTTATGAGAAGTTTTGTGTTGCTTGCCTTTAAGACATGCTACACAATGATCATCACATATGAACTCCTTTTGTGGTAAACCTCTTACCAGGTTCTTTTTGACTAAAACATTCATGGATTTGAAGTTCGTGTGACACATCCTTCTGTGCCAAAGAGCAGACTCATTGGATGATGCTTTGGATATTAAACAGCTTAAAGTACTTGATTGGATAAAAGTTCTGTGTCCAAACAGTATACATTATCCTTTCTAGGTGTTCTTAGTAAAACAAGATTTTCAGGAATTGTAAAATCTTTTGAAAGGACAATGCACTCAGATTCTGTAAACAAGACAATATTTTGTTATTCACAGATTTGAGACACACTCAATAAGTTATGCTTAAGCTGTTCAACATACAAAACATCATTGAAAATCATGTTGCCTGCATTAACAGTACCTTTACCTGTAACCTTACCTCCTTTGGAGTTGCCTCCAAATGCAACAAATCCTCCTTTAAAGCCTTTGAAATTTGACAAGCACTCAGAATTGTCTGTCATGTGCCTAGAGCATCCACTGTCCAAATGCCATCTTGTTTTATGAGATGACCTGTGGTTGCCCTGCACAAATAAAAGCTTAGTTAGTAGTGGAGTAAACCCAAACCAAGTTGGTTTTGGGTTGTCCTTGTGCATTAACATAACTAAACACTGTCTTTGATTTCTTATACTTAGTGAGATCCACTGATGGATTTTGTGGAGAGTACTTAGTTATCACATGAGGTATCCAGGTATTTTGTCCATCCTTTTCAATAACAGTCTCAGATGATCCATTACCAGTCCCAACTTTGAGCCTAACAGTCTGAACTGAGTCTGTAGTACTAACAGCTTGAGAATTTGCACTAGCAGTCTCAACTTTAGACTTGGCAGTTTCAGCATTTGTATCAACAGATTCACCTGAGTTTTTACCTTTAACACACCATATTTGTTTAAAATTTATTTTTGGTTTAGCTAAAACTTGTTTTTGGTGTGTGGACTGTTTCTTAGTTACTTTTGAGAACCTGTGATCAACTGTTTTCTTAGGAACTGATGCAGTAGGAGGTTTGGCCTTTGAATTTTTTGAATTTTGAGAGTTTGTCTTTTTATGAATCACAGTCTGTTTTGCAACAGATGGTTTATAAAAGCAATCCCTGGCCAAGTGATATTTCCTGCCACAATGGAAGCATTTTTTGACTGTTTGAATTGGAGAACCAGTTTTATTGGACAATATCTGGTTCTTGTTCCTTTGATTTCCCCTTACCTGCTGTTGTTTGGGAAACTTTTGGACACCATGCTTTTGGCATGTGCAGACTGGAATTACCCTTTTTATTATTCTTTGAAGAAGATGCAGTGTTACAGTTAGAAGGTACAGAAACCTGTGGAGCAGCATTGCATACACTCATCTTCTCGTTTCCTTTCTTATTGGGGATTTGGATTTCTATAGGTGCACTCATTGTTTTGTGTTCTTTCTCAACTGATGTGCACTCACAGTCTCTATTTTAAATATGATCTTCTTTAGATTCAGGACTGTTATCAAGGATAGGATCTATAGTGGTCATACACTCATCTAATGGTTCATTAACAAGCCTATCAGCAACCTCACTCATTGGATGAATGTATTCGTTGTTGTAAGGAGGTGGAGTAGCTCTGTAGCCTATACCTTCTTTGGGATTGAGCTGAGATTTTACCCTATCTTTAAACTGGACTTCCATTAGGTGTTCCAGCTTTTGATTTGCCAATTTGAAGTTACCTAGATCTATATTGACAGATTCTAGTTTCTTATTAGCCTCTAACACCTTTTGTTCAGTCTCTTCTAATTTTTTATTTAGAGATTCTATTTTCTTATTCAGCTCCTTTTTCTCCCACTCATGATATGTTCTATCATGTCCCATTTGAATCTCATTATCCTTATAGTCATTTATCTGTTTTTCAAGATCTTCTATGGCCTGCATGTATTCATATCTCCTTTCTTCCATCTTAGCTAGAGTTTTACACATGCTCTCATTGTGATCTCTGTACTTTTTAACCGTATTTTTACATGTTTGAGAGCAGAGTTTAGAATTTACCTCAGATGGTAGTTCAGTGGAGGTGACATTTGATGTTTCTGCCATTAGAGCTTGATTTTGAAATTCTTCTTCTGTCTGATCACTCCAGTCAAACACATTGTCTTCTTGAGAGACAAGTGCTTGTGATGATGAAGCCTGATTAGTCTGTTGAGGCCTTGATGACTGTTGACCTTGAGATCTGCATTCTCTAGCAAAGTGACCAAGTTTGTGACATTTAAAACACTCAACTTTTGACTTATCAAAAGCTGGTTTGCCTTCTGCTCTGGCTGGAAAGGTGGTTCTGCCAGTTCTTTTCAGAAACCTTTTGGCCCTCATGGTCAGCATTGCATGTTGCCATTTCAGATCCATCTCTTCTAGATCATCTGGATGAATCTATTCTAGATCTTCAGCATTTAGAGCAAACAGTCCATCATTAGCAACAAAAGCCTCATAGTAAGCTTCAGTAGAGTTACCATCACCACCTGAAAAGGAATCACTGCAATTAGATTTTTCAGATGACAGAAGAGCAGTGTTGTGATTATAAGAAAAAGATTTCTTTTTAGTGTCAATCTCAGTTTCAAACACTCTCAGACTGTTGTACAGATCATCCAGTTCTATTTCATCAAGAGTGTCTTTTGTTCTCCATTGAGCAGCATAAACTGTCCACTCTTCTCCAAGAGATCTAAGGAACTTTCTGTTGACCTCATCTTGATCCAGGCTGACTTTTGGACTTTCCAATTCACTTATCAGTTTGTTGAACCTGTCAAAGATTTGAGTAAGGTTTTCATTCTTGCCACCAGAAAAGTTCTCATACTGCTGTTTCGAAAGATCCTTTTGATTTCTCTTGGTACTGGCATTACCAGCAAATCTTTTCTCTAAAGCAATCCAAAGAGAATGAGCAGTATAAAACTTTTTAAACTGATGTTGATAAGCATTAGGAAAGGCTATTTGTAGAAGTGTAAGAGCTTTCACTTCATTCATTCTAGCCTTTCTTTCAAGTTCAGTTTTTGGAGGAGTTTTGATGGGTTTGCCCTCAGCATCAAGTTCAGGATCAACTGCAGGAGGAAATTCAACAGCTTCCCATATGGCATAATCAATGAATTGAATATGCTGTTGAATCCTGAGTTTCCACATCTCAAACTCAGTGGGCTTGAGCATAGGCACTTTGAGTCCTTGCCCAGATCCACTACTGCTATTATCAAATTCCATTGCAAGAAATTAAAATTTTAAAAGAAAGCTTTCGACTTTGAAAAACAAAGAACAACCTGGATCTGATATCACTTGTCAGGATCTGAATGTAACTACCTAAGATTAACTGATTTGAATTGATCAGAGTATAAATCAATAATCTTGTACTGAATCAAAGTCTAATTAAGAAGTTTGCGGAATAACACTTAATTATTTTAATAAAAGCTTTCAGAATCCATAACAGATAAATACAAATGAATAAACAAAATTGCTTGTATTACTGAACTGAATGATTACAATCACCTCTAATCTGTTTGATTAGACGAAGAACACAAATTATTCTTAGGGTTTTACAACCTTAGAGGCTTATGAAAACTTAAACAAAAAGCAATTACAAACTTAAATGTGCAGAAACTTGATACAATAGAAAAACCTATTCTATGTATTTATAATGCTTTCTGATTTGTTTCCTTGAAGGACTCTGACTTCTTTGATAGTAGATATGCTGGAATCTTCGTGTAATTATCTTTTCCTGAATATCAGCACTTTCTGTTTATGAAACTGTTGAGCAGCTTGAATCACTTAGCAGCTTGAACAGAGCAGCTTAAGTGAATTTACTCTGGCAGCATGAACTTTTATACTAGCAGCTCGAACTTCTTCAACTAACAACATGAACTTTGTACTTACACAGAAAAATCTACTAACAGTTTAAGAAATCTAACTAACAGTTTGAACTACTTAGAATATTTCCCAACATAGTTTAAGTTTAATTCTTATTTTATTTTATTTTATTTTATGTTATTCAAAGTAGGAAAAAGGTCAAAGTTACTAGGATGCGTTTTTGGTTGAATAAACAAACATTGCATGAAAATCTATTTCTTGGTGTGAATACTTTTGCAAGGTTTGTTCCGTTACACGAAAAAGTTGAATTTTATTCAAGTATTTTCAAAATTTTCAATTATATTCGAATTTAAGACAAATTCGAATTAACTTTCGAATCTGTCAGGAAATTCGAATTTAATGTCAAGTTCAAATGAGGCTGGTATAAATAGGTCAACAGTAGACCATTCAATTCACCTACCTTCGATTTTCTTACTTCGAACTTGTGTCCAGGCGAATTCGAATTTGTTCTTCGAAGTTACCGTTTCGAGTTTATCACTATTTCACGAAGTTTTGCTTGTTGTTTTCGAATCTACCAACACACTTAGGTATAATGATCAGTATTATACAAAAGTTTGAGTAGTTTAGGACTCATTTAATGCAAAAATCGACTTTATTTGAAGCTTTTTGAGTTTTAACTTTGTGGTTCAAAATCACAAGTTTTAACCGGTGAAACTTCAAATAAAGTACATATAACTTCGATTAGAACCCAATAGGACTAGACTATGTTATTTGTTAAGTCAAATGGGGTTAAAATCTTGGAGTTTTGTTTGATAATGACCGACTTCAAACATGTTCATCATGTTCAAACTTGTCAGAACATTCAAATTTGTTAAAATATCGACAAATTCGAATTCTATCAAATGCGAACATTTCCTTCGAATTAATTTTAAATTCGAATGGTTTCATAAGAAATTCAAACTTGTTGAAATTCGAATGTGTTGGATTCCGGACTTATGTAAGTTCGAAATAAAGCAAATTCGAAATTAAACAAGTTACATTTTTATTTTTATTTAACTAATATTAGTGGTTGTTTTTATGTGCAGATATGGGTCGTAGAGCTTTCTTCAATAAACATACATTGGTTATGTCCGTAGATCGAGAGCTACCTGAAGCTCAATCAGTTCGACAAATGGTGGAATTTTTGACGCATTCAAGGGTTGCTTACGCATTAACCCATAACCTGCAGATAATCTTGTCGTATGTACGACAGTTCTGGGAGCACCTCCAGGTAGACTGTTCAGTGACGCCAATAGTATTGCGAACAAGAGTTGGGGGGCAGCCCATTGTTTTCTCAGCTGATATGCTTCGTCAGATACTTCAGCTAGGCTCCGAAGACCAAGAGGCGGGGCCCATTGATTTTCAAGCAAATATAAGGCAAGCGGCCTTCTTACGTATGGGATACGCCCAAGATATCACCAAAGCCGTGTATGTGAAAAGTGGCTTGATCGGGCAATGGCATTATTTAGTGCATGTGTTTATGGTTTGTTTTGCACCGAAAAAGGCAGGTTTTGACTACATTGTGTAAAATGCAATCAGTTGTGATTGCATTGGTATATAACAAGTGCTTCAGTTATTCAGAAATATTCTTTGCTGAGTTTGTGCATCAAATCACAGCTCCAGTCCGTGAAAGATTCTTGATGTACCCGCGCTTCGCAATGATGCTTATACGCTACTTCTTACCAAATCTGCCACAACTTCCAGATACTCACGGTGTGGCTATTATAGATAAGAGAATATTCGCTGACTGCTAGTTGCACAATGCACGCAGGGCTGAGCAGGTCAGGCCACAGGTAGCACCGTTGTTTGGAGCAACTATCGACCCAGATTTTGTGCCTCCGGAAGGAGAAAACTGGGCAGGTGATGCTCCTCAACCACAACAACCGCAGCAACAACCACCTCAACAACAACAACCACAACCACAACCGTGCAGAAGGCAAAGAGCTCCATCAAGACAAATTCAGGCATCAAGGCCATCCTCCAGCAGACTTCCAGAGTCTATGGCAGCAGGTCCATCAACGGACGCTGCAGGCCTGTCAACCTTGGCCTCAGATATTGATCAAAGGGCAGAGACCTTAGAATAAATATGGGCTCAAGGAACTCAGGCCCAGCAAGATATTGCAGCTGAACTGATTCATGATATATTAGAGCCTCCAATTCAGTATCGTGATATATTCAAAGACATTGATGAATATCAGCCACCTGAGGGTGAGGGTATGGACATTGAGGTCCAGGGTCAAGAAGCTGAAGAAAGAGAGACCATGCAGACTTAGGCTGAGGGTCAAGCAATGACCGCCTCCGAGTCTGAGTCTGAATCTGAGGAAGTAGAAGAAGTAGAACATGTTGATCCGGCTGTCAGAATTGGCAGATATGGATCCAGGCTAGTGGTCAGCACGCGGGAGAAGACAAGAAGAGCCGGTGGGGATTCAGAGGATGATGACTCTGATTTCGAAGAAGAAGATGAAACTCCCCTCGTTCCTAGGCATAGGGCGAGGAGGCACCAATTTATGTAGGGAGCTTCATCCACCTCAGCTCCTGAAACTGTAATACCAGCTGCTCAACCACCCATCGTTCCATCACCATCTACATCCATTCCATCAACATGATCGACATTCACCGACAATCTGCGGTTTACTGAGCTGTAGGGAAAGGTGGATTTCCAGACAGTCCAAATTTTCCAGCTATCTACAGCAGTGACAAAACTTCAAGCTCACAATGCCAGACTTGATCAGGAAAATGCTGCGTTGAGATCAACAGTAGCAGATGAAGCGTCTAAGATCAAGACAATGAAGACTCTCCTGGAGCAGTTAATGAAAAATCTACAAGCTCAGGGGGAGAGTAGCTGCAGAGAGGCTGAAGTGTTAATAAGAGATGATGAAGGCAATGATCCCGATGCTAGAAGAGAAGGTGAGCTAGCAGATCTTTCGACTTCTCAGCAAGCATCAATTTAGTGGGAGCCTAGTCAATCTGGAATGGGAGAAGGAGTTGAAGGTGGATCTTCAAAGAATGTTGAGAGCGAAATGATTGAAGCTCTGATGGACAATGAAGAAGAAGATGTAATATTTGATTTTGAAGATGAGATTGAAGACCTTGAAAAAGGAGAGTTCGTCCCTGAAGACGTTGCCGATTGGAAATCTAATAAAGAGGTTGTGGTAGACGAAGACGATGATGTAGATGAAGTAAGCATTCCTTCACAGCCTATAAAAGAACAGTATGTGCACAATGATCAAAATGTGATTGACATAGATGAAATTAAGTTGGCATCTGTGGATGATTCAGAATTTGATACAGCTGATAAAGAGCAAAGCAGCGAAGAATTGATAAATCTTTGGTTCCGAAAGGAAGAAAAGAAATCCGAGCTGAAGATGAAGACGAGGATGAGAGTACCAAATTCTGGAAACCTCTCTGGTGGAATATTAAGCTGGTTCTTTGATATAGAACTGCAGCTATTTGTGCTTAAAAGAAGAGACGGGCTTCAGTATTTGAAGAGAACCTTGAAGGTTTTTAATACATTGCCCAAATGTAAGGTGAAGGAATTAGCCTGGAAGGAGCTTGTAAACCTTGGAGATAACCACTATGCTGAAGTGATTGCTAAGATTATCAGAAGGGAGGGTAGATCTAGAGAGTTTGAAAGGCTAAAGCCAAGGTCAGGCAAGAGAGTAGTAGACGAGATGAGAACGGATCCTCATACTGGTAAACCATGGGCTAAGATGGTTTACAGACCAGTTAGATGCTTGAAGTAGGTTCCGTTAAAGTCTATGCCACAGGATGTACTTGCAAACATGAAGTGGTGGTATGTAGACAACGAAACAGCTGAAGCCGTTATGGAGGATCAAGAAGAGAAGACAATTTTGAAAGTATATGATCCGCTGCATCTGATCAATCTATCCAAGGATGACATGCAAAAGCTTCATGATCAGCCAATTATCTTCCATGAAGGCTGGAAATTTGAAGGTAGGAAGTTCCAAAAGATAGTTAGAGTTTGTATTGATCAGGGATTGTATGCAGGTAGTAGCTTATATAGTTCTAGTACTTAGACAAAATATAAATAGTTAGAAGTTAGAAGCTATCGTCAAGGGGGAGTCTGTTAGTGCATCCTGTGTGATGATAGCAGTCTAAGTATAGACATATTTTGTAAAAGTCAAATTGATTGTTATTACATATTAACAAGTGTTTGATATATGTTTGTTATATGTTTGATTATATATGCTTGATATTGATTGTATGTATGTTTGAACTTGGTCTAATGTGTTACAATAAGTTCAAACATAAGTTCAAAGATAAGTTCAAACATAAGTTTAAAGCACAAGATTCGAATTTGTAGAGGACAAGTTCGAAAGGCCTTGGGCTTATTCGAACTTGCCCTGGGCAAATTCGAACCAGGTGTTATAATTAAGGGTTAATTCGATTAATTAAAAGGTTTTTGCAGAAGTTAATCAGAGCTTAAGCAAAAGGCGATCTCGAACTTGCAAGTGTTAGAGAGTTGTTCTTGGAGAGAATCACGTGTCGGGACTTTCCGTTGTTCGTCTATCACAGTGTGTGTCTCCGTGTTTCGTGTGCGTTGTCTATCCGTCAAGCCGCTAACGAGGATTCCGCACTCGTTGGACGGTGTCGCGTGAAGATAGGATCCGTAGGAAGGCGACCTTTCACTACCCCAGTATCTAAATTAAATAATTGGTGAATGATTTGTGCATCCATCGCCACGTCCCTACCATGGACGGTACCTATCAACCTAAAGTCGTTCGCTGAACAACCCGTCTCCCTTCGTAGGGTAGATATCCACTCGACTACATTGGCCTGATATATATCGTGGCCGCCCAACTCAATCACACCTTCCCACCCTAAATAGTCAAAAAGGTATGGGATCCCGTAGTCCTCAAAATCACTCCTCTTAACTCTCTGTTCAGTGAACACTTTATTTGAATATTTCTTATACAAAAACAAGTGTGTTCTAATGTGTTCGGGGGTATTGGGATAATAGGAGGTTTGGAGACCAATCTATCGGGATATTAACATTTTGTGTTCGTTGCCTCGTTCCCCTCGACATCTACAATTTGTGCCAACCAACCATAATATGTATGAGATAAATTAAGTAATTTAACCTATAATTGCAAATTGCACAATTAGGCTTACTTAAAAGATGCAACTATATATATATATATATATATATATATATATATATATATATATATATATATATATATATATATATATATATATATATATATATATATATATATATATATATACACTCTTTTACGCTCACATTATGCATCCTATATATATAGTCTATAACTTGCCATTATTTTAAGCACTAAACATTTATTATATTTTAATAAAAACCAATTAGCACATAAAATTAATTTTTAAGCTAACCACCCAAGTTTTATGATATTAACAATATACGCACATTTTGGCAACCAACTTTTTAAATTCAAATTAATTTCTAGAAATTAACCATGACAAATTAATAAACTTAACACAAACACATATATCATAAAACATATATCAAGGATATCATCAAATTCATGTAATTTACTTTGACTCTAAAAAGTCAAAATCACCATGAAAACTCCATGGATGACCATGAAGCTCAAACTTTCATTTTTGCTCAGAAAGTATGAAATAAGTTGCAATAACTCAATAAAAACACCAACCTTGGTGATTGGAAGCTTAACTTGGTACAAATCTAGCTTTTTTCTTCACCACCTTCTCTACCCAAAAAATCTTCAAAATAGATGAAACTACCCACAAAGAGGTGATTTCTAACTTAAATCTTTGATATTTATGAAAATGTAGGTGTTTTGAAGCTTAAATTTGCAAATTTTGGGCACAAAATGATGTTTTTTTGGGAGAGAGCCGCACACCCAAGCGTAGACTATTGACGCGTGCAAAACACACCTCAGGTTTTAATGTCTAAATGAACCCAAAGTATAAATTACACAACTGGCAGTGTACCAATCGTGTGCAATATAGCTTGAAAAATCACCCAGGATTATCGAACTCAGGGAATGGAATAAAGATCGGAGACTCCAATACTACAACCTAAACCAATATTTAGCTATTTCGGACCTTTTTGATGGAATTAACAACTAAGACAATAAAAACAATTAACGAAATAACTAATTCAAACTAAGTAACACAAGAATAAAGTTAATCTAATTCTTTGGTTTTTTCAAATTAAAATAAAAACTAATACCGAAAAACACTAATTAAACTAAATAACGATCGCAATCAACTAATGACAACTAAATTAAAGCGAAACAAACTAACGAGAGCAGAATTAAATTAGAATCAACTTAAGTAAAGATCTATAATAAATTAAACTTCACGAAACTCTTATATTACGAAAGCGTCACCCACTTGGAATTAGAAAACTACTTAATTGGCGATGGATTGAATTTACTGACTAAAGACAAATCGGTTGATAACCAATTCAAAATTCAATTAAGCCCGAATTTTGGTTTAATTTACCGATTGTTTAATTACTTTAAGTTAAAATATTTAATCTTGATAACCACGTGATGAAAACAAAGCAACTCGTCGAAACTCCAATATTAACCAATAAATCTTATAATCGCAACACAATGCCTAAAGATAATCGATTAACACCGAAATCCAACAAATTGACTTTGTCACTTTAAAAATCAAACTTTATGATTTGTCAACCTTATTATCACAACACAGTGCATAAGAACCAACAAACGCATAAAATTCTAGGTTAACCATCAACTATGAAATCATTATCGCAACACAATGCCTAGAAGAGATAATTGACTATTAATTTTTCATTTAAAGCATCTTTCTTTTTAAAACGCAGATTTAATTAACACTTTATTATCGCAAAACAATGCTAAAAGATTAATAAAAATATGATTTTTAACAAGAAACAATGAAATAATAAAAAATCCAACAAATATAAACCAAAATCCATCAATCAATCCAATAATTTACCAATTAATACATAGAATCCGTCATCCCAAGCGGGTGAACAAGAAAACTACTCACTAATCATGCTAAAACCCAAAGTTAAACTCAAACAAATAAAAACCATTATTAAATCAGAAAGTTTAAGGAACGAGTGTACCAAATCCGTAGCTATCCATGTGAAATTAAACTCCAAAACATGAACCGAATGCTTGTAAATCCAAGAAATTCGAAACCTTAAGCTAAACTATGATTAAAATACGTGAAAGATGAAAGAAAGCTCTGAAATCACCGTAAGTTGTGTCTGAATCACACAAATCGACGCTGGAATCGCCCCGAATGCTTGTAAATTTGAAGAAGGATGAAACTTTTAGCTAAAAATATGATTAACTACGAAGAACTACTGAAAACCGAGAGCAAGATCACCAAGATTCGTCTGAAATTCGCCCAAAATCGATTCTCATTGCTACTGCCGCAAGCTAGGGTTATAAAAACGACATTCTGATGGGCTGGGCCCCGCACGCAGGTGCGTGGAGGCAAGTCACGCGGGTGCGTGGACTTAACCTAGCATATGCCCCTGCGTGGGCAAGCTATGCGGGCGCGTGTGATGTTCTACGCGCGTGTGTGGATGCTCAACTGGACTTAGCCACACAGGTGCGTGGAGAATCTTACGCGGGCGTGTAGAGTCACTTTTTGCCATCTTTTTGCTTTCGATCACGGGAGATGGCTGGATCCTAAAATCTCGTCATTTTAGCCTTGATTTCCGTTCCCATGTTGATTTAATGGCTTCTGACCTGCGAACCAAACATATTAATGAAATCAATATTTTTTTCACACGTTTCGGTCTGAAAACCACATAAATTGGAGATAAAATGATACCAAAAACATGCATAATTTTGCACATATCAAAATACCCCAAACTTGAGCTTTGCTTGTCCCCAAGCAAACTGCAACATAAATGTCTTCAACCAAGGCCTTAACTCAAAACAAACTCTGTAGAAACAATATATAGACTCTGAAGCATTAAAGATCCATAAACTATGAATTTGAAGCCAAGGCAAGAAATAATGAGACCACAAGATGTAAAAAGAATAGAATGATAATGTCAACAACTTCCTACCTAATTACACGACTCAGCACCTCACAGCTTTCTCTCATCACTCAAGTGTATAAGCTCGTGTGTTTTCACAAATTTCGCTGAATGCCAGACATGTTAAAAGAATATGAGCATATGCTTAAGAGTAAATCACACCGCCATCAATCAGTGTTTGAAAATAAAGCACATAAAGGTCTTAATAGGCTGTAACGAGGCTAGGGTAAGGACACGGGAAATATATGGCCAAAGTAGGCTAAAAGACTGGGATCCAAGATCAAGCAGCAAACGATAGAAGTGAGTAACCAACATGGGACCAAATAAATCACAGAGAAAATTTCCCAAGCAAACTGGCTTGATTTTTCACATCTAATAACAGCTCAGAAGGACAAAAATTTGTTTCTCTTTCTTATTCGAATACCTTCTCTTCTCTTTTCTTTTTCTTTTTCTTTTTCTTTTCCTCTTTCTTTTTTTCTCTTTCTTTTTCTATAGCGCCGAATTTCCAAACAGCGACTATATGCAATTTGTACCCAAAAAGAACTCTCTTAACTACACTAGCATTGTCGCGGTACAACACTAGAAAAGTCTGGAAGAACACAAAAGCATAGAATTACATATGACTCGACTGTTGTCAAAACAAGGAATAATCGTCAAGGCTCACAGAGGACTAACTAACAAATGAATGATCCTAGATAAATCCCTAAAGCTTGCTACTGAATCACGATCCCAATTCCGGTCAAACGATAGGCAAAAGGATTATTTGGCTGATAATGTGGGTTGTCACCGAAATGAAAGGCTCAGGCTCAAACGGGGAAACTAAGGAAAATGATGCCGGTAAGGGTGTCATTGGGGAAAAGGGGGTATCCTAACTGTGCCTTTATATAAGTGCTAGATTCTCAAACGATGTGATCTTGGCATGCATTTGACAAACAAGTTCTACCTTAGTCCAATTAACAACGACAAATTCACACCGAAAAAAAGAATGAGCATTAAATATGAATGCTAGATGGGCTCAAATTCTCACGAAACGAATGTACAGGGTTGTTTGTGCTTGATCATGGAATTTTAGTCAAGAAGATGTGACATGCACATCAAACATCCTGTTTCCACAAAATAATCTTAATGTCACTTGCTCAGCTTCGCATGCATAGAAAATGAAATAATACTACCAAAGAGTCCAACATGCAAAAATAGAGAATAAGTTTTGAAAATCGGCCCAATTTTCAACAAAAATGATGCGAATTTTACTTAGGTACATGCAAAGCTCAAAATCAACTTTTCAAACCCCCACCCCACACTTAAATTTGAGAGTGTCCTCACAGTCATAAACAATACAACTCAAACGGGAATAAGAAAATAGGAACAAGAAAAACTCCCCTGATTACGAAGCAAGCATTAGGCAGATCTAGACGATGAAGCTGAACTTACTGCCAGCAAGCATCTCTACCACGGTCCAACCTTAATCAAAAGCAAGCACAACGAACAACCAGATATCAACAATGATAAAGTAACAATAAGCTAAATCACTGTACACCAAATAATAAAGTAAACGATTAAATACAAATGATAAAGTAAAACCAAAAGAAAATAAAATAAACATCCTGAACACCCATGAGATCACTACGGCTAAGAACGCCTGACACGACGACGAGAATATGTATGTGTGATAATAGAGGCTCTCAGCCTGGAGATATGGGAGGCATCCAAATGGCGCACAGGAGGCCTAGCATAATAGACCGCATCAGAGGAAGCAAGAGTAGTCGCAGATAGGCCCACATCAGATGCAGTAGGGGAATGATGAAGTGGTGTAGGCAGTGGTGATGGGTGAGGTGACTGGTGTGGGGATGGCGGTGGCTGCTGCTCCTGACCTACATGGGTATCAGTCTGTGTCGGGTCCTTAGAGGGAGCAGCAGGGGTGGGAACAAGGGTGTAAGGCAGGGGCGGTAATGATGGCAATCCAGCAGCTGCCAATAATGAGTCCGTAGCCCGATATGTGTGAAGAAGGGCAGTGAGGGCGGCATAATGAGCTACTGGATCGGTAGGTTAAACTCCAAAATGTAGGGTTGGAGGGGTCGATGGAAAGTGGGTGGAGGTGGATGCACGCGAAGACTCAGGGATATCAGGGCGATGAACAGGGAACGAGGGTGGATCATGCTGGGCTCTGGGCTGAGGCTGGGGGATGACAAGGTGGTTGTGCCTACGATCGACTATGCCATATTGCGGAGAGTCTGCAACTGAATTTGTATAACGCCGTGCTCCAGAACTCTCGTAAGGCGTCCCTCTATATCTGGAGTCAAAACGCCCAGCCGGCGAGCTAAATGTGTGATATAAGCTCCACCTGTGATGGCACTGCTCGTACGAACGCCAGAACAATTACGGAGGAAATAGGCTAAGCGATAAGCAATCTGAACAGGTCGCTCCTCTCTAGAAAATAAGTGCATGCTCTCCAAATCCTTAATCGAGACACTATACGCACCTACTCCCCGTCCACATAAAGTCTCGCCAAAATCCTCCAAAGTAACCTATGTAGCGGGTCTCTGAATGCGGTGCCTTTTGGCTGAGTTGGAGTATCTTCCATTTGCAAATTCCAACCAAAAAGATAGATGATCAAAGTCTGTGGGAGTGTCGTGAACAACATCCTCATACATAGGTGCAAAAGCCTCCTCGGCTGTGTATATTCCCATCACTGTAGCAAACTGACGAAGTGAGAACTCCCTCTCTATCCCTTCTAGCGGAAGCCTATCATTCCAGTGGCATCATAATCAGTGATAGCCCCGTCAAAAACTATTATGGCTAAAAATTCTAAGCATAGCTAGCGATAAACAGGCTCTCTAATAGCAAGAAGTCGCTCAAATGCTGGAGGGTGATTCAAATCAGTAGGACCATGCTGCATAAGCTGGTGCAGGCGATCGGCGATGCTAATTGTAGTCATATCTGCCCAACTGATGGAAGTCGTCGAAGCAAAACTCTTGCCGACTATTTGGAAAACTCCCTCATATCGTCATCCCTCGTGAAAACTAGCCACTGATCAAGATCGGGAGGGCCTGCCACGGCTTCAGGGTCAAACTCTGGTATAGGAGAAGAAGGAGGTGATAGGATACGTCGCGGCCTGTTGCCTCGCATGATTTGATCAAAAGATAACACATTTCAAAGTTAGTTTGAATTAAAAGTGCAAGAAATGTGCATCAAGCAGATATAGGTGTACAAGGAATAAAAAGACACAAATAAAGGCTATAAACTAAGAAAAAATTAGGATTATAAATTGATAAAAATAAATAAGAAAAATAAAATAAACAATAATATAATAATAATAAATAAAAATAGAAATAGAAATAAAACAAAAACAATAATAATAATAATAATAATAATAATAATAATAATAATAATAATAATAATAATAATAATAATAATAATAATACTCGAGAGTACCCAAAGTAAGAAATGCATGCTGAACATACCTGTGAGTGAGAAATGAAGATAGTACAGAATGCACTCAGGGGCCGAAACATGAGCATTAAAAATTAACATGATGATTACTAGCCTACTGTGAATCATATCCATACGTGATATAAGGACTAACAATGCTAGCTAGATGACTGCCAGGTGCATAGAATCAGATAGGGAGAAACAAGTCCGTAAACTAATGTGTAGCATAAATGAGCAAACAGAACCACAAGTCTATCTCTTGGACTTAGAAGCCAACACATGAATTATAACACTACTAACTTCGGCTTACTTCCAGTCCCAACCCATGATATTCAATTTATCAGTTCCAGATATGCACAATAACCAGGTAGTGGTGATATGTACTCA
Source organism: Centrapalus pauciflorus (assembly GCA_020465985.1). Classification (NCBI taxonomy): domain Eukaryota; kingdom Viridiplantae; phylum Streptophyta; class Magnoliopsida; order Asterales; family Asteraceae; genus Centrapalus; species Centrapalus pauciflorus. The sequence goes on along the minus strand of JAANYP010002958.1, from coordinate 103,766 downwards.
TGAATGGACCACAATGCTACAGGCCATATGCAAAACAATGAATGACCAGCAAAGTAGCCGACGAATAGGAATAAAAATCATAAAGGCAGAATTAAATAAACAATGAGCAGGCATGCCTTAACCAATGATGTAAGATAGAACCAAACTCTGATCAGAATGCGTGAGTATCAAGAGAGAATTTAACATGACCCGCCAATTTCATAAACCAAAATCAAAGCCAATGAGCATACAAACATTACAAAAGAATAGTAACCAGATGCACAAATATGCATGAACCCTAGCTGCCACAAATAACTATCACCCATGCTAAACAGATGAGAACAAATACTCAGCTCACAGCTCAACAATTTCAACAAATAAGAGCTTCACCATTAATGTAATTAACCTGCAACACACATAAGCAAACTAAACGAGAAAATCTGTTATTGGATCTACGCTCCAATGCAAGCCAAGAAAGCTCAATCACTAAACTTTAAACTTCGCACAGAACTCTACTTGCAACTAAACGAACTTACTGAGAAACTTCAAGGAAAAACAAGAAAAACCTACTCAACTGAATGAGCAGAAAGCCAGAGAGGGAATCAAGAACAGTCCCTCAAACTCCTCAATACCTGAATGAAATTATCTAACAAATGAAAATATGCAAGAGATTAAGCAAGTAAATCAACCAAGCAATGGGGTTCAGACTCGTTTTAGTGCTCATTTTCTAGTGGGTCACTACAACCCCAAAATTTTTGAACACTAAGACCTGTAGTTGCAGAACCCGAAGAGATGGAATATTTAAAAAAAAAACGTGATTGTGTGCCTCACTGTGTATTGCATAACAGCCCCCCAAATAAGAATAAAGAAACACACAATTCAATTAAATAAGCAAGACAACCAATTAAAAAAAACAAAAAGAAACGTGTATCGAGCATCATTTGAAAACCTGCATTTGCCCAACACACATTTCTCGACCGCCCCCAAATGAGAACAATCCCTCAACTTGAATGATACAAAACAGGTAGAGAACTTAAAAATAAGAACCCTAACACTTGAAGAGCCAGAGATGGATCAATAACAAAAATAAAATCGTGACTGTGTGTGTTTGTAAGCAGCCCCCAAATAAGAACCCTAGCACTGCCCAAAATCGAGAATGGAGAAAGAAAAGGGAAGAAGAATACCTGGATTGGAGGAATTGAAGCAAAAATCAAGAATAAGCTGGGTAAAATCGGTTGAAATCGAAACTGAGAGAAGGGGCGCAGATACATGCGTGCGTGCGTGGAGAAGATGGAGAGAAGCGTGCTGTGAAAAGGCGCTGAATAAAGGTATGTATAATTCTCAGATCTACACCCCTGCGTAGTTTTAGTCACGCCCCTGCGTGGATGCAGGTCGACCTACACACCTGCGTGGTTGGGTACACCCCTGCGTGGGTTCTGCTGCATTTCAGGGGATTTACGCACCTGCGTGGAACCTGGTCGCTGATGCGTGGAAGAGGGAAGTCGAAAGGGGCTCGTAAGCGGGTGCGTGGGGATGTGAAAGCGGATGCGTGGGCAGAGAGATACGAGACAGGGGATAAGAAGGAGCACACGCTAATTCAAGGGAAGGGACTCATACCACATCATGGCACGTCCGGAAAGAGAGTAAGGGAAAAGCATCAATCGAATTACTTCCCTCGGAACTTGATTTGCTTTATACCCACCGCATGGCTTCCGAAATTTCTTCAGGTGGGAATACGGGTCCTCAGAAGATAAACCGCAGAATTGCGCGTCATTCTGAACTAAAGCGATCAGACTCGACTTTCGCTTAAAATTAACAGCATCGAATCCAGGAATAACTATCGCACCTTCCGAGTCATCGGTGACCAGTTGGTTAAGTTCAAGCATTGTCCTTCGGTCTCCCATTGTGAAAGAGGAAGACTCAGAAGAAGACGAAGAATCAGAAGATGAAGACGGTGAAGGACTAGAAATCGGAGGTAACTGAACACAAATGTCTACGTGACCTTCCTCCACCGGATGAGGAACAGTATGGTCAGTAGAATCAGATAAACTAGTTAGTCCCTCAACTAAAGGGTGCGATTGTTCATGACGACGGTTACGGAATGCTCGCTCAGGTTCGGAGTATGGGTTGACGAGATTAGGATTACGAGACTCATACACCGAACACCCTTTAAAGAAAAACGAAAACGGAAAGAAAATTTAACTTTTCATGGGGATTGCCCCTAAAAAAGGATCAACTAAAGTACCGGCGTTGGTTGCTTTTTAAAGCTCACACCGTTCCCCGGCAACGGCGCCAAAAACTTGACGCGTGCAAAACACACTTCAGGTTTTAATGTCTAAGTGAACCCAAAGTATAAATTACACAACTGGCAGTGTACCAATCATGTGAAAATATAGCTTGGAGAATCACCCAGGATTTATCGAACTCAGGGAACAGAATAAAGATCGGAGACTCCAATACTACAACCTAAACCAATATTTAGCTATTTCGGACCTTTTTGATGGAATTAAGAACTAAGGCAATAAAAACAATTAACGAAATAACTAATTAAAACTAAGTAACATAAGAATAAAGTTAATCTAATTTTTTGGTTTTTTCAAATTAAAATAAAAACTAATACCGCCAAACACTAACTAAACTAAATAACGATCGCAATCAACTAATGACAACTAAATTAAAGCGAAACAAACTAACGAGAGCAGAATTAAATCAGAACCAACTAAGTAAAGATCTATAATAAATTACACTTCACGAAACTCTTATATTACGAAAGCGTCACCCACTTGGAATTAGAAAACTACGATTAATTGGCGATGGATTGAATTGATGGGACTAAAGACAAATCGGTTGATAACATATTCTAAATTCAATTAAGCCCGAATTTTGGTTTAATTTACCAATTATTTAATTACTTCAAGTTAAAATATTTAATCTTGATAACCACGTGATGAAAACAAAGCAACTCGTCGAAACTCCAATATTAACCAATAAATCTTATAATCGCAACACAATGCCTAAAAATAATCGATTAACACCGAAATCCATCAAATTGACTTTGTCACTTTAAAAATCAAACTTTATGATTTGTCAACCCTATTATCGCAACACAATGCATAAGAACCAAAAAAACGCATAAAATTCTAGATTAACAATCAACTATCAAATCATTATCGCAACACAATGCCTAGAAGAGATAATTGACTATTAATTTTTCATTTAAAGCATCTTTCATTTTTGAAACGCAGATTTAATTAACACTTTATTATCGCAAAACAATGCTAAAAGATTAATAAAAATCTGATTTTTAACAAGAAAATATGAAATAATCAAGAATCTAACAAATATAAACCAAAATCCATCAATCAATACAATAATTTACCAATTAATACACAGAATCCATCATCCCAAGCGGATGAACAAGAAAACTACTCACTAATCATGCTAAAACCCAAAATTAAACTCAAACAAATAAAAACCATTCTGAAATCAGAAAGTTTAAGGAACGAGTGTACCAAATCCGTAGTTATCCGTGCGAAATTAAACTCCAAAACTTGAACCGAATGCTTGTAAATCCAAGAATTTCGAAACCTTAAGCTGAACTATGATAAAATACGTGAAAGATGAAAGAAAGCTCTGAAATCGCCCTAAGTTGTGTATGAATTGCACAAATCGACGCTGGAATCGCGCTGAATGCTTGTAAAATTGAAGAAGGATGAAACTTTTAGCAAAAAATATGATTAACTACGAAGAACTACTGAAAACCGAGAGCAAGATCACCAAAAGTCGTCTGAAATTCGCCCAAAATCGATTCTCATTGCTACTGCCACAAGCTAGGGTTATAAAAACGAATTCTGATGGGCTGGGCCCCGCACGCAGGTGCGTGGAGGTAAGTCACGCGGGTGCGTGGACTTAACCTAGCATACGCCCCTGTGTGGGCAAGCTATGCGGGTGCGTGGCTTGCCTTAACTGAAATTGAGCACGCGGGTGATGCGAGTGTCGTTAACCCGTCAAAAATAACCACTAAATACCTTAGAAGCTAGGGTAAGTAGGGATCGTATCCACCAGAGCGAGAGGTTAATTACACGTATTTAAGCGACTAGCATTGTAAAATAATTAATTTAGAAAGATTGAGTGGTTTGTAAAAAGGTGATTGCTTGATTTATAAAACTAATTACTTGCGAGATTTGTGAAAAGAAAACTTAAGAAAATTGTTTGATTGAATAAAGTGCGAAGATAACCATTCCCGGATTCCACACCTCGCTTTGTATTTAATTTATAAAAATGATTTGAAGATTACATAGACATAATCTTTGTTATAATTATTATTAAAACCATTACGTGATCTTGGGCATAGCGCGTGACACGTTTGATTACTCGTCTTAATTAAATAATTAACTCGGCACGAATAATAAAATGTCTACGAACTATCTTGCGAAACGTAACAACAAAATAATAATCATTCGTTTACAATCAAAATATAAATAATAAAAACCATGCAAACTTAAAGTAATCGTTCATAAAATAAAACTTAGCGATGTGCTTCCTCCGAGAATGATTATGATGAGATTAGCCGGACATAGTTGATGCAATCTTCAAGAGTTGAGTATCCATCTCCGTAGCTTGACTCGTGTGTTCTTCGTACGTGTGTTCGCTCAAACAGGGTCCTTTTCCTTAGCCTTCTCCTCCAAAAAACGATATTTTCTTCTGAGATATGCCTTGGTATTTATAAGAAAAGCTGGAAAATCCCTAAAAACGGCCGTCTAATATTTTAATGGGTTGGGCGCAGCCGTAGGCGCAGGCCTGCGCCCCCCCTGCGCCCCTCTGGAAAATCCGTATTTTTGTGAATTAATTTCTTCTGTCGAGCACTTGGTCTGGGCGCAGGGCTGCCCCCCTCTCTGCGCCTGGCTCTGAAATTTTGTCCTTTTTTCACCATTTTAAACCGGATTTTGTTTACCTGCACAAGCACAGAATTTATTCAATAGCGGCACATTCTATAACACTTTTGTACTAAAAACAAATCTTTTACGTTTAATAAACATGATAAATTATAACCCGATCAAACTTCCCCAACTTAATTCTTGATCGTCCCGAGCAAGCAACGAAAATCAGACTTTTAAAACATCGGGTTAATCAAGCGTACAGAACATAATTAACTTATTTAAACAAGCACTAGCCTTCATAGACGTGATAAAACTCGCAGACATGAACAGAATTTAATTCAGATATATCGTGATGTTTCTCGGATAAGTGTTCAAAAATTCCTCACTACTATTATCCTTTTAGCTCAAGACTACAGAATTCAATTCACGTGGGTCACTGGACCATCTTTTTCCTCGATGCCTGACTTGAGCTACTAATTTTTCTTTTCTTTTCATTCTTTTACATGCAATGTCCATGTTTTCCGTTCAAGTTTTACCATGACTTTCTAGATGATCCGTGTAGCAGGATTTGGGTCAGCCACTCCCAGACCAGTTGGCCTTAGGGGACTAGGCATGATGGTACCCTTCAGACTTAATCCCCTGAATCAACTAGGTCATACTTGAATTGAGGCTTTATTCGTGTTCTCTTCCTCCCCCTTATTGCATGAATAATTAGCGGCTATTGGAATCCTTGTTAGTTATCACTCGCTTCAACACAATGTATCCTACTTCAAACTCGGTTCACTTCCTTGGTTTTAAGCATCTATGACTCTTTGTGTTATATTTAAACTCATATAATTACATCTTCTTGCTTGAAACCGACCTAACTAACATCATCATATTTAAGTTGCAAGCCCAACAATAAAAATTTATCGGGTTAATTGATCGGATCATTTACGGCTCGCTTTTCACATAATCTTCTCAAAAAGAACCACATTTATTCAATCAAAGTAATGCATGCAAAAACAAACACTAAAAACTACTAATGCGTAAAAACATTAATTCATCCTACTTAAAGAGAGGAACGGAAGAACCTGACAACTGCGGTGGTGGTGGCGGTCCGAAAATACCAGCAAAGAACTCCCCGAAGGGGTTTCGGTCTTCTTGCATATGAGGTGCAGGTGGGTACGTGTTTGCAGGGTGCACCACGCTCTCTCCGCGTGTCGTGGTGGGGACTCGTCCATAGGCTGGGAAGTATTGAGGAGTTCGATCCTCAACGTTCAGCCTCTCGAAATTCTGCCACTGATAGTTCTCGTATGGTTGGTATGGTAACCCAGCGTTGTAATTCATGCGATCTCTCACAGCATCGGTGTACGCCCAGTGCTGCTGGTTGTAATAGGCGTTCTGAAATGATGATGCGCGCACACCGGTGTAGATTTCGTCGATTCGGCTAGTCTGGGTTTCCAACTCATGCTGAAACTCGTCCATTCTTCCAACCACGTCCTCTTGAAAGGTACCCAACCGTAAGTTCATTGCGTCCAACCGAGCAATGACTTGGGACATATCATTAGCTCCTCCTGCCGCATGTACTCTTTCGGCTTGATGTTGATGGTAAGCCTCTGCCTCTTCTATACCGTATAACTCTCGATTTGTCTTCCCCGTGTCGGATTCAAAGATCTCGAATCCTTGGTCTGTTTGGCGCAGAGTGATGCTTTGTATCATCGCCGCTGTAATAACGGCGCCAGAGACTCCCCTCGGAACAAATATGGGAGAAATCGCTGCCTGAGCCCTCAAATACTCTGATAAAATCCATCCGTGAGGGATTATTTTTCTCTCCCTCGTATCGTACATTGACCATAGGTCGTTCATCACAATCCAAGCAAAAGAAAGGCTCGGCTCTCCCGTCATCAATGCGTAAAGGATAGTTACCTCCTTGTGCCGAATCTTTGTCAGATCGCTATCTCTTGGCAGCACATTGTTGGTAACAATCTTGTGTAATACCTTCGCCATGGGGCTAAGGTCACGCCTAGCATATGCCGTGTATCCAGCCGCGGCATTATAATCGATCTTTAGTATCTCTGCCAACTGTGTGGTCCATTCACCCTCCCAAGTTCGATCAGTGAATGCTATTTGGGCGTCTGTTTTGTACTCATAATTGAAATTCCGTGCCCCATCTTCTCCAACACCTATATCTACCCCAAAGACCTCCCGCAACGCTTGTGCATTCATTGGAAATTCATGTCCATTAACGCGACCTATTAAGGTGAAATCGCCTCGGAATTGTCCCTCTTCGCATCTTAATGTGGACATCCACTCCACCACCTCATCGTGATAAATGTGCTCCCCTCCTAAATCGAATACTGCCTCCCAACCTAGCCGGTCGAAGCATCGAACTACCCCATAATTCTCAAACTCATCCTTCTTAACTCTCTTTTCGACCAAAACCTTGCCGGAGAACTTCTTTGTCATGAACAATTGTCGTCGAATATTTCCCGGATGTTGTAATAGATTGAAGTCCGGGTTCCATTCTACCCTCGGTTGGGTAGAGGAACTGGCGCCTTCCCCCACGCGTTGTCTAGTTCGGCGAGACATCTGCAAATACGACAACTTAAGTATATATATATAATTATAAACTTCTTAATTTGTTCTATTTTCATTACAAAGACCATAATTGATAAATTGGGCAATTATCATATCAAATGTAACATAAAGATGCATAATTAATTCATGTCAATTTAACCACTTTTTCACATCTTAATAACTTAAGCAAATTGCACAAAATAACAACCAACTTTCCGGAAATTGACTAGCATGCCCTTTTTCTTAATCGTGCTCATACTTTCACTTAATAATCTATTCTATACTATGAAAACACTTAGAATCATCATGTATAAGTGGTCATGCAAAAAGTCAATCTAAAAGTCAAAATTCATCTTCAAACTCCATTAAAGCTTACTAGTTTAAGAATGGTGGAGTTTTTTGTACCTTGTTCTTGATGAATGATGAAAGAGAGGTTGAATCTAAAGTGGTGGTAGATGATTTCTAGCTTAACTTCAAACTTCCCCAACTTGAGTTGCAAACTCAAGTTCCTTGCTACTTCTTGCGTAATGTCAATCACTAACTTGATTTTTAGTGATTTTTGTGAGCAAAATTGAGTTTTTTAAGTGAAAATATGTGGAGAAGATGAAGGAACCGTAAGGGGGGGCGCAAAGGATGCTCTTGTAGGGTTTTGCAAAAAAAAATTTCTATTTAAAATGATGAGGTTTCGGGCAGGCGCACCCCTGGGCGCAGGCCTGCGCCGGCGGCTGCGCTTGGGGGGCCTGTTCGGTTCAAAAAATTTTCGTTTTTTCAGTTGGTTGGGTGCATGCTTGGTTTGATAATTTACGGTTTTTTAATAAAATTATGGTTTACAAGCATTTATCCTACACTTTTTTAAACACATATGTGTTTCCCCTTCCCCAACTTTAAAAAATTGTGTCGTCCCCAACACTATGGAGGCTAAAATCAGTCTATTAGCAAAGTAATATGTAGGTAACGGAGATCTGCAAGTCAAATGTTTAGTAGGCATAGCATGCAATCGGTACGAGAAAATAACGTCTACGGTGCCAACACGAACACCACACATATAGTTGTTATGGCCTAAGGCCATTTACAGAACCAAGTAGCAATTGTTTCAAAAGTCAAGATCATAGTTTGTTTAGAGAGATTTTCCCGAAAATATGGAGTTAGTAATCATCAGGGGACGTCAGATGAGAGGTGTTGGTGGAGACGGTGTGGGAACTACGGCGGCCGACTGCCCGCTCGAGCTCCTCTATCCTCGTTTGGAGGCTAGCGAGCCAACGGGAGTGAGCTCCCATCGTGATCCCGTGAATATTGACATCTTGTTTGAGCTTGTCCACCTCTGAAAGGACTGCAGTGTTCGCTGCCAGTAGTCCTTCGAATACATTCTTGATGGCAGTCAAGCGTGCCTCCAGGACCTCATTCTCCGATAAATGTGCATTTGAAGAACTTCCCTTCTCGAACTTTACCTCGGCTTTCACAAACTTTACTTCATCTTTCTCACACTTAAACTCACCTATTCTCGCCTTGCCCTTGTCTAACGGTTGGTCATATCGGTATAAAGATCGGCTAGCAGGAATGATCGAGACAGTACTATGCGCGGGGTCCCGAATCAAGAATGTGCCCGATACTTGTTCAAATTGTAGACCCGCCATAGTATGCCGTGTAAACCAAACGTCATTGGGACCCAAAAGGCGTGGGCTTGCCCCGTCCGAAATAACTCCCATATTGATAAAGAGTTCGGTGAGCATACGTCCATACGGTATTTCCATGTGTGGTTTCACAAGAGTTGCCTCCCAAATATTTTGCATCATGATGTACGCGAGTGAGATGGCCGGTTTTCCCGTGAGCAAAGCATGAATAAGAATAACCTCGCGGGTTCGAACGGCAGTGGTGTTAGCGGATCTTGGCAAAATATTGAATACAATGAGCTTCCACAAGACTTTAGCCCAAGGGCGAAGATCGCCCCGGTAGTACTTTGAATAGACCCGTGCTTGCTCAATTGTAAGATTAAAAACCTCAGCTAGCTTTTTAGCCCAACCCTCAAAAACTAACGAATTGTCGTACAACGTACAGAACTTAGTCCTTTATGTGTCCAAATTTTCGTCTTTCTTCGGCTCGGGATTTGCAGCTTCTTAATGGGCTAATTTTTCCCCAACTTAGTTGGTTGCGATAGGTACCACCAGAGTATAGGATGAACTACTATTTGACTAACTAATTTAAAAGAGCAACAAACTAAGGCATAATAAAATTTAATCTGCAGAAATTAAAACACACTTTCGTGGTGAAAACGATTGCACTTAGCACGTGCAACAAGCCTTTAAACCCCTCAGTAGCCTGAGTGGACGAGTTATAGTCTCGTGAGGGTTTCTATGGAACACACCCACAAAGTTCACTGGATTGCCTTCCAGAAAGCGCTAAGTTTAATGTCTTCAGCCAGACATTTTGGAACTCTTAAATATTTAAGTGATATCTTCCAAGACCATTGTCTCAGATGATATAATTTCATCATCAGCCCATTGTACAAATAATTTTAATCTGTGTCCGTTTACTTTAAACGGCTCACCGCCTTTTTGATCTATTATTTCAGCCGCACCATAGGGGTAGACGTTAGTTACTGTGTAGGGGCCTGTCCACTTACTTTTTAGTTTGCCTGGGAAGAGCCGCAGGCGTGCGTTAAATAGCCAGACTTTGTCACCTTTATTAAACACCTTTTGTTTAATTATTCGATCGTGGAAAGCTTTTGTTTTTTCTTTATATATTTTAGAACTTTCATAAGCTTCCTTGCGAATTTCTTCTAATTCGTTTAGTTGGTGTTTCCGATTTATACCGGCAGCTGTGAAGTTAAGGTTTGCATTTTTAATGGCCCATAAGGCTCGGTGCTCTAACTCAACCGGAAGATGACATAATTTCCCATAAACTAGTTTATAAGGAGACATACCAATAGGGGTTTTATATGCTGTACGATACGCCCAAAGTGCATCATCTAATCGTATTGACCAATCTTTCCTATCGGGTCGTACTGTTTTTTCGAATATTCGCTTAACCTCTCTGTTAGATACCTCTACTTGTCCACTAGTTTGTGGGTGATATGGGGTAGCTATCTTATGCGTTACTCCATAATGTTTAAGTAGTTTGCTAAAGTACATATTTTTGAAATGAGAACCCCCATCACTGATTATGGCTCTAGGGATTCCATGGCGAGAAAATATATTACGTTTAACGAATTGGCACACTACTTTGTGGTCATTAGTCCTTGTGGCTTCGGCTTCTACCCATTTAGAGACGTAATCAACTGCCACTAGGATATATTCGAAACCGTATGACGTAGGGAATGGTCCCATAAAGTCTATGCCCCACACATCGAAAATCTCTACTATAAGAATTGGTGTCATAGGCATTTGGTCTCTTTTTGAAATACCTCCTATCTTCTGGCATCGTAGGCATGACTTAACAAACTCGTAGGAGTCCTTAAAGATGGTCGGCCAAAAGAATCCACTTTGTAAGATTCGATGTCCTGTCTTTTTAGCACTAAAGTGGCCTCCACATGCATACGAGTGACAGTGATTTAAAATGTCATAATGCTCGTTGTCTGGGACACATCGCCGGATAATCTGATCTACTCCTATTTTGAATAAATCCGGCTCCTCCCAAATATACTGTTTAGTTTGAGAGAAGAAATACTTTCTTTGATGTGAATTCCAGTGGCTTGGGGTTTTCCCTGTGACAAAGTAGTTTACTAAGTTAGCAAACCAAGGCACTTTTGCGACGAACAATAATTGTTCATCTGGGAAATTGTCCCGAATGGAGTCCAGCATATCAGTGGTGATTGCTGGTAGTCTCGAGAGATGGTCTGCTACTACATTTTCTGAGCCCTTTTTGTCTCGGATTTCTAAGTCAAATTCTTGTAGTAACAGTATCCAACGAATTAGCCGTGGCTTAGCATCTTTTTTAGCCAAAAGGTGTCGTAAGGCACTGTGATCGGAATACACAATTACCTTAGCTCCCTAGACGTAAGATCTAAACTTATCTAGCGCATACACTACTGCAAGCAATTCTTTTTCAGTTGTTGTGTAATTAATTTGAGCTTCAGGGAAGGATTTACTTGCATAGTATATTACCACTGGCTTTTTGTCCACTCTTTGACCAAGGACAGCACCTACTGCGTGATCACTTGCGTCGCACATGATCTCAAATGGTTGGGACCAATCAGGTGATTGCAGAATTGGTGCCTCCGTGAGCTTCATTTTTAATGTATTGAATGCCTCTATACAGTCTTTATCAAAATTGAACGGTGCGTCTTTTAGGAGAAGGTTACATAGGGGTTTGGTTATGGCACTAAAATCTTTTATGAACCTCCTATAGAAACCTGCATGTCCTAGGAAAGAACGAATCCCCTTAATATTAGTCGGCGGTGGTAACGAGGAAATTATTTGTATTTTGGCTCGATCAACCTCCATTCCCCTTTCAGAGACTATGTGCCCTAAGACTACTCCCTCTTTAACCATAAAGTGACTTTTCTCCCAGCTTAGTACCAAATTGGTTTCAGTACACCGCTTGAGAACTTTTTCTAAATGAGAGAGACACCCTTCGAATGACTTATCAAATATAGAAAAGTCGTCCATGAAGATTTCGAGAGACCCTCCGACCATGTCTGAAAATATAGCCATCATACATCGCTGGAATGTGGCCGGAGCGTTACATAATCCAAATGGCATTCTTCGGTAGGCGAATGTGCCATACGGACACGTAAATGTCGTCTTATCTTGGTCTTCTGGGTGTATCGGGATTTGATTATACCCTCAATAGCCATCTAGGAAACAATAGAATTTCTGCCCTGCCAATTTCTCTACTATTTGGTCGATGAATGGCAGAGGGAAATGATCTTTCGAAGTTGCGGCATTTAGCTTTCTGTAGTCAATACATACTCTCCACCCCGTTACAGGGCGAGTTGCAATCTTTTCTCCTTCAGGAGTATCGACAATAGTGATTCCAGATTTCTTTGGAACCGTCTGTGTGGGACTAACCCATTGGCTATCTGATATCGGATAGATAATTCCGGCATCTAGCCATTTTAACACTTCCTTCTTCACTACCTCTCTAAGGTTAGGGTTTAGCCTTCTCTGAGCATCTCTGCTTGGCTTGGCTGTTGGATCAGTTATAATCCTATGCATACACAGCGTTGGGCTAATCCCCTTATGATCTGCTATAGTCCAGCCTACCGCTTCCTTATATCTCGATAACACTTCTAACAAGGCCTTTTCTTGTGCAGCAGTAAGATCTGTGGCGATGATTACAGGCAATGTACTCTCAGGGCCAAGAAAAGCATATTTGAGATGAGCTGGAAGTGTTTTCAACTCTAGCTTGGGTGGTTGCTCTAAAGATGGTTTTGCTGATGGTGGAAGATCAGTCGGAAGATTCTCGATCTTATGTGTCCATCGTGGTTGAGTCGAATCCACTGACTGAACACATTCAAGTTCGAACTCCTTAGCTTCAGGCATATTATCTAGCATATGCTCATTATAGTACAGGAGCAGCTCCACTGGATCTTTACATGTTATTGTTGATAATTGTTGTTGTGTTAAATCATCAACTAGATCGATCATATAGCACTCTGAATCCAATGGTGCATTGGGTACATTGTTAAAGACATTAAGTCGGAGTTTGCGGTTTCTGAATGCTATGTCTAATGCACCTGTCCTGCAATTGATTTGAGCGTTAATTGTGGCTAAGAAGGGACGTCCTAAGATGATTGCCGGTTGGCTTTCTTTGTACGCACTATCTGAGTCCAACACTAAGAAGTCTACTGGATAATAGAAATCTTCGACCTTAACGATTACATCAGATAACATCCCTCGTGGTACTTTGGTAGACCTATCTGCTAATTGTAGGATGACATCTGTTGTTTGTAGGGTTCCGAGATCATGTTGGTCAAATAAATTACCAGGTAAAATATTAACACTCGCCCCTAAGTCTAGAAGTGCTTTTTTAATTTGAATATCGCCGATAGTTACCGGGATCAAGGGTGATCCTGGATCTTTTAGTTTAGGCGGCAGTGAGCTAGTGATAACTGCACCGACTTGTTCAATGAGGTTAATTTGCTTCGGAAGAGTTATTTTAAATTTCCGTTTTTGAGTACAAAGATCTTTTAAGAATTTAGCGTAAGAAGGGACTTGTTGTATAGCTTTGATTAAGGGAATGTTAATTTTAACTTGGTTAAAGATATCCCATAATTCTTCGTTTTTAGGTCCTTTCTTACCATAAGGAAATGAAGCTGGATTTTCTAAGGCCGTTGGGTAGGGAACAGTTTCAGTATTAGAACTCCCTTCCCCAACTTTAGTCTCTACTGGTTTCTTGGCTTCTACTTCCTTAAAGGTTACCTTCTTAACTTTTGTTTCTATCTTTGACTCTGATCTGGGTGGTTCTTCTTCATAAGCAATTTCTACCTCGTCGTCAGTCTCACTCTCCTTAGGCATTTCTATTTTATTATCTATTTCCTTTCCACTCCTAAGGGTAGTGACTTTGTTAACTTCGTTCACTTCATTGACTTCATATTTCTTTTCCTTGCCATGGTGGTGCGATGGGTTAACTGTGGTGTTGCTTGGAAGCTTCCCTTCTTCTCGTTTAGTCAGAGACTCTGCAATTTGTCCCATTTGCCTTCCGAGCATCTCCATAGTTTTCGCTTGAACCATGGTTTGTTGTTTCATGAATTCCATAAACTCGGAAAACTCTTTCGAGTTCCCCGACACTAGTCGTGGCTCATTTTCTTCTTTAGGGTCTTGGCGTTTATAGTACCGATCATCCTTCGTAGCTGAGGTCGATCCATATTGGAAATCTCGGTTTTGTTGACGAGGTTGCTCATATCTTGGCTTCGGGGGAGCATCATTATCTTGATTATCCCTCCAACTAAAGTTCGGGTGTTTTCTCCATCCCGGGTTGTAGGTCTCCGAGTATGGATTCTCCCGTTCTCTTCGTTGCCGAAAGCCAAAAGCTTCGTTCACATACTCTTCGTGGGTGAAGGTATGTGGGCAATTCTCGGTTGGATGAGAAGGATCTCCACAAGTAACACAGCAGACCTGTGCCGCTGTAGCCTTTCCCATTCCTTTCATCAACAAGTCCATCTTTTTGCTTAGTTCGGATATATCAGATTTAACTTCCTTCTTCCATGCGTTGTCTATGCCCATAACTTGGACACCAACACTATTATCCGAACCCGCTTGGACTTTTAAACCTTTGCTTAACTGGGTTAATAATTCCCAAGCTTCGTCATCTTCCTTGGCTAAAAAGGTTCCGCCTGAAGCAGCGGTGATCATATTCCTACTTTCTTGACTAACCCCATCGAAAAAGGTTTTAATTAGCATCCATTTAGGAATTTCATGGTGAGGGCATGTTCTTAGTAATTCATTTAACCTATTAAAGGCTTCGTGAAATTGTTCTCCAATTTTCTGTTTAAATCCAGTAATTTCTTTACGTTTTTCTGTAGTTTTACTAATTGGGTAATATTCGGTTAGAAATTCTTTTTTCATCTCATCCCAGTTAGTTATACTATCAGTGGGAAGTGACACGAACCAATTTTTCACTCGTTCCTTCAAAGAGAAAGGAAAGAGTCTGAGTTTTAGTGCGTCTATGGTCATCCCCCTAACGTGATTGGCCTTACATATGGCAGTGAATTCAGCTAAATGCTCATACGGTTCTTCGCTTGGTGCTCCGTGAAAGACGGGTAATATGCTAAATAGCTGTGGCCTAATTTCAGGTTCATTCTCGTTAATTGGGTAGAGAATGGGTGATGGATCAGGGATATCACCCGGCCTATAATGGGATTCTACGGTTCTACGGTCTCCCATCGGTCTTTGGTTTTGTTGGACGTTGACAAGAACGTTATCGACGTTCTCGTCTTCCGAATTAATTATTTCTTCTTCCACGTTTACTTTAGGAGCAGTATTTTTAGTTTCGTTCGTTTTAGTTGTGGCTCGCCTATTAGATCTAGCAGTTCTTTCGATTTCTGGATCAAACTTCAAGGGTGAAATTCAACCAGAATATCGTGTGTGCATAAACCTATGAGGGCTAGATGAAGAATTTGAATTAGTTACTTTCTTTTTGGTGAGAATTGATGCTTGCGCCACAATTTCCTTTTTCTTAATACTAAAGCAATAATTAAAGCTTAAAAACTAATTAAAAACTAATTAAATAGAATAATAGCAAAATAAGGAAACTTAAACTAATTTAAGTAAGCAAATAAAAGCAAATAAGCAATTAAATTGAAATTAGCTAAATTAACTAAGTTACCTAAATTACTCTAGAGAAAATAAGGTAACTAAATTAAGCTAATTACTAAAATACGTGATTTAAGCGCAACAGCTCCCCGGCAACGGCGCCAAAATTTGATGCGAGTGTCGTTAACCCGTCAAAAATAACCACTAAATACCTTAGAAGCTAGGGTAAGTAGGGATCGTATCCACAGAGAGCGAGAGGTTAATTACACGTATTTAAGCGACTAGCATTGTAAAATAATTAATTTAGAAAGATTGAGTGGTTTGTAAAAAGGTGATTGCTTGATTTATAAAACTAATTACTTGCGAGATTTGTGAAAAGAAAACTTAAGAAAATTGTTTGATTGAATAAAGTGCGAAGATAACCATTCCCGGATTCCACACCTCGCTTTGTATTTAATTTATAAAAACGATTTGAAGATTACATAGACATAATCTTTGTTATAATTATTATTAAAACCATTACGTGATCTTGGGCATAGCGCGTGACACGTTTGATTACTCGTCTTAATTAAATAATTAACTCGGCACGAATAATAAAATGTCTACGAACTATCTTGCGAAACGTAACAACAAAATAATAATCATTCGTTTACAATCAAAATATAAATAATAAAAACCATGCAAACTTAAAGTAATCGTTCATAAAATAAAACTTAGCGATGTGCTTCCTCCGAGAATGATTATGATGAGATTAGCCGGACATAGTTGATGCAATCTTCAAGAGTTGAGTATCCATCTCCGTAGCTTGACTCGTGTGTTCTTCGTACGTGTGTTCGCTCAAACAGGGTCCTTTTCCTTAGCCTTCTCCTCCAAAAAACGATATTTTCTTCTGAGATATGCCTTGGTATTTATAAGAAAAGCTGGAAAATCCCTAAAAACGGCCGTCTAATATTTTAATGGGTTGGGCGCAGCCGTAGGCGCAGGCCTGCGCCCCCCCTGCGCCCCTCTGGAAAATCCGTATTTTTGTGAATTAATTTCTTCTGTCAAGCACTTGGTCTGGGCGCAGGGCTGCGCCCCTCTCTGCGCCTGGCTCTGAAATTTTGTCCTTTTTTCACCATTTTAAACCGGAATTTGTTTACCTGCACAAGCACAGAATTTATTACATTCTATAACACTTTTGTACTAAAAACAACTCCTTTACGTTTAATAAACATGATAAATTATAACCCGATCAGCGGGCGCGTGGGATGTTCTACGCGGGTGCGTGGATGCTCAACTGGACTTAGCCACACAGGTTCGTGGAGAATCTTACGCGGGCGTGTAGAGTCACTTTTCGCCATCTTTTTGCTTTCGATCACGGGAGATGGCTGGATCATAAAATCTCGTCATTTTAGCCTTGATTTCCGTTCCCATGTTGATTTAATGGCTTCTGACCTGTGGACCAAACATATTAATGAAATCAGTATCTTTTTCACGCGTTTCGGTCTGAAAATCACATAAATTGGAGATAAAATGATACTGTAAGGTCTACGACTGCAGATCTCTCTAGACGCGGATCCGTGAACGAGTGCGGAATCCTCGTTTTCGGTCAGACGGACAACTCTCAACCAACGGAAACACGGAGACTATTAGACGCTGAACGAACGACACACGAACGATCCTACGTACTAATTCTCTCCGAAATGGGACTCACCTAGCTGATAAACTCGAGATCGCCTATCGCTTAATTCCTCACGAATTCTGCCAAAGGTCTGCTAATGATTCGAGTCTATCCCTAATTATAGACCCAGATTCGAGTCTGTTGTGGGCCAACCTCGAATCTGGCCTAAGGCCTCATTCGAATCTGTCCATCTGACAGATTCGAATCTAACCTATTCGAATCTAAGGATACATTCGAATCTATCACAGATTCGAATGTCTTCCTTTACATATTCGAATCTAGCCAATACATTTAAACACTTAAGTGATGAAACTTATGTTTTAACTTATGTTTGACATACTCTTTGACTTTTATGTTTGAACTTCTTGTAAACTTGTTACATCAAGTTCAAACACACAATCAATAACAGACAAACACATATTAAACATATATATCAAAACACTTGTTAATATTCAGAATGTTACTTAAATCATAACGCAGATCGATTAGACTGCTATCGTCACACAGGGTGTACCAACAGACTCCCCCTTGACGATAGCTTCTAATTATTTACATTACATCAAATTTAAGTACTAGAGCTATAGACGCTACTACCTGCATATAACCCTGCCTCTATACAAACTTTAACTACCTTTTGGAACTTCCTGGCTTCAGATCTCCATGGTTCAGTGAAGAATATAGGCTGATCGTGAAGCTTCTTCAGGTCGTCCTTAGATAGGTTTATCAAATGCAGAGGGTCGTATACCTTCAAAATTACCTGCTCGTCTTGATCCTCCATTATAGCTTCAGCAGTATCAATCTCCAGGTACCACCACTTCATGTTGCTCAAAACATTTTGTGGCATTGGCTTTATTGGCACTCTTTTCAAGCATTTGACTGGCTTATAGATCATTCTAGCCCAAGGTCTTCCAGTATGAGGATCTATTCTTGATCCATCCTCGACCCTCTTGCCTGATCTCGGCTTAAGCCTCTCAAATCTGCCTGATCGCCCTTCTTTCCTTATAATTCTTTCAATAACGCTCGCGTAGGGATCATTTCCAATGTTGATCAGCTCCTTCCAGGCTAACTCTTTAACTTCAATCTTGGGCAAAGAATTAAACGCTTTCAATGTCCGCCTCAAGTATTGAAGTCCATCCCTTCTCTTCAAAATGAACAGCTGCAGTTCTCTGTCAAAGAACCAGCTAATAATCCCTCCACAAAAGTTTCCGGCACTTGGAATTCTCATTGTCTTCTTCATCTTCAGCTGATCCTTCTTTTCTTCCTTCTTGAACCAAAGATTTAACAGATCAGCTCTAGATGGCTCTTTTTCAGCTTCCTCCAGTTCTTTATCCTCGACTGAGGCTACCTTGATGTAATCAATATCAATCACATTATGATTTGAGCTCTCATAAAATTCAGTGACTGGTTGTGAATTGATGATTACTTCATTAACATTATCGTCCTCGTCCTCTATCACTTCGTCGTCAGATTTCCAGTCAACAACATCATCTGGAATAAATTCCCCTTCCTCCAACTCTTCCATTTCATCTTCAAAATCAAACTCCATCAGCTCTTCTTCAATATCTTTCAGCGCATCGATCATGTCGCTGTCTAAATTCCTTGAAGAACTAGCTTCTCCTCCCGCTCCTCCTACTTCTCCCCTTTTACTAGGCTCCCCCTCAGATTGAGCAGTCTGAGCAGTAGAAAAATCTACTGGCTCATTCTGTCTTTGTGGGCTGGGATCATTGCCTTGGTTGTCTTCATCATCTTCATCTCTCGGTCTCTGTGCTTCCTGATCACGGCACGATGTCTCCCCCTGAGCCTGTAGATTCTTCATTAACTGCTCAATAAGGGAGCGCATCGACCTTATCTCGGCTGACTGATCGCAAACAAAGGCCTTCAGCTCTAAGTTCTCTTCCTGAACTGTGTCCACTATCTTCTTTAGATCGGCATTATGAGTCTGAATCTCGCCGACTGCCTTTGTTAGGCCTAAGATTTGGATATTTTGGAAATCGACTCGCGCTTTGAGCTGCTGAAACCTTTGATTGTCGGCGTATGAGGATGAGGTTGATGGGATGGACTGAATTGGAGTTGGAGTGATTGGTGATGGAATATAAGGATCATCGTGAGGTGGTGGTGGTGGAATGTTGGTTTGAGGTTCTTGTTCTTGAGGTTGAGGGTTTTGAGATTGAGGAGTTTCTGGTTGTTCTGCGGAGACTGACGAGGATCCTTGCATGAATCTATGACGTTTTGCGCGTGGCCTCGTCACTAACGTAGCAATCTCTTCTTCTTCATAATCGGACTCCTCCAATTCCCTGGTCTCTCTCCTCCTCGAACCACCTTGATTGACAATCAATCTAGAACCATAAGTCTCAAAACAACTTCCAGTTTCGGTAGTCACCACCTCATGAACTTCATCTGATTCGGTTTCAGATTCCGAAGATGTCAATCCTGCCTCAGCCCCCTCTGGCTCATAGTCGTCAACATCACGAAATATATCATCATTATCTCCAGGCGGACTCAGCAGCTCATCCACCAATGCTGCTGCAACATCTTCATTTGCATGCGGACCCGAAGCCCATATTTCCTCCAATGTTTGGGCTATTTGCTCGGTTTCTGGATTGGCACTTGAAGGCCCTGCTTCCTGTACCTCTGGCTCTGGCTGACTCGTAGAAGGCCTAGACGCCTGAGACTGAGTTGTAATATCTCTTTGTCTTCGCCTTGGATCACGTGGACGAACACGAGTCTGATGCGGTTGCTGATGCTGTTGCTGTTGCTGTTGCTGTTGCTGTTGAACTTCTATTTCACATGCCCAGTTGGCATTATCAGGTGCCACAAAGTTCCTGTCTAAGATAGCTCCAAACAACGGACGAGCAGTAGGAACAGCCAATCTTCCTCGGTGTGAGGAACAATCAGCAAATATGCGTTTTTCCATTACATTTACGCTCAAAGAATCATTCGATTGTGGCAGACTTGGCAAAAAGTGACGTATCAACATCATCACGAACCTCGGATACAACAGGAACCTTTCTCTCTCAGGAGCCGTGATTTGATGAATAAATTCTGAGAAAATCAGCTGCGAGAAACTAAACTTCTTATTGTACACCATCGCGATCATTGCTGATTGGATTTTTGATACAATGTAATCAAATCCAGCTTTCTTCGGTGCAAAACAGACCATGAAGACATGGACCAAGAAACGCCATTGCCCAATCAGGCCACTCTTCATATATGACGACTTTGTTACATCTAGACTGTAACCCATTCGTTGAAAAGCCGCTTGCCTAATATTTAGTGGAAAATCAATAGGCCCAGACTCCTCTTCCTCAGATCCTAGCTGCAACACTTGACGCAGCATATCGGCAGAGAATACCAACGGTTGCCCTGCGATCCTTGTTCTCAGCACTGTCGGGGTGACAGAGCAATCAACTTGTAAGTGATCATAGAACTGCCGCACATATGAGATTACAATCGGAATATTCTGAAACAAAGCGTAGCTAATTCTGGATTCAGCTAAGAAGTCCAATACTTCACGAAAACCCTGCGCCTCAGGGATATGATTATCTGGATTAAGAACCATATTGTGCTTAGGGACGAAAGCACGAAGCGCCATATCTGCACAATACATAAAATTGTTAGATTATTATTAAAAATCAATAAACTTGTTTAAATTCAAATTTGTTTTATCTTGTATTTGATTAAATACAGAATCTAACACAATTAAATTTCACAAGTTTAATAAAATTTAAATTCAACAAAATAAATGAGGTACAGAATCGAGAGTAACAGATTCGAAGTGCCCATATTCGAAAGTATGGACAGATTCGAATATACCCTATTCGAGTCTGATGGACAGATTCGAATATCTGGTCATCTCGAATCTATTGATAGATTCGAGAAACCCATGATCAGATTCGAATCCATTATCAGATTCGAAAGGCCGACATCTCCTTTTTCAACAAAAATCCAAGATTTTAACCATTTTGAACTAGGTAAATCACATACTTTAGTTCAACTAAGTTCTAATCACTGATTTATGCCTTTAATTTGATATTTTATAGGTCCTAACTTAGTTATTTATGAATAACCCTATTTTGACCAATAAAACTTCAAAATGTGATGTTTAAGTCCAAATTTGTGTATTAAACCACCAAAATCTTGTACAATCCTGTTGATTATACCTAGATATGAGATTAGAATCGAACACAAAGACTTCAAACTCGACGAAATGTCGTTTAGTAGAGATTCGATAGACTCGAGAATAGATTCGAGATCGCCAAAGACAGATTCGAGAAATCAGATTCGAGGGTAGTAAGAAATAAATGCCATCACTGTGGACCTATTTATACTACCTACCTTCGAGTCTATGCAATTTCGAGTCTACTGACAGATTCGAAGTATCTCACATTCGAGTCTGTCTTAGATTCGAAATTTCCAACACTTAGAAAAATTTCGGAAATTTTGAAATATTTTCAACTTTTACCAACTATTTTCTACTGTGTAGTGTAACCAGATAAACTATGCCAAATCTTTTACCCTAAGCTCAGATATTTCACGCATTGATTATTTTATTCAACTTTGAATGCACCCTCAGTAATTTTTGACCTTTTACCTAAGTAAAAATTAAACTAAACTAAAATGAAATAAAATAAACTAAGGTAAAAATAAAATAAAGTAAAATAAAATTTTGACCAAAAATTTAATCTAGACTTAAGAAAATTTACAATCTAAGCTAAATACTTAACACCATATTTTTGATGAGTATAGTCTAAGAAAGGTTCAATCAGATAGCGATGTCCGATACTAACTTTCAGTACTTAAACTTTCACACTTAGGAATTTTTGATTCCTTTGATTGTTTGTCGTGACATACCCATTTAGCCGATTGTTGGTATTTTACCCTGTTAAACACTCTACATTTCGGAATATCCCTTGGCCTTTTTATTTATCAGGAAATTATCTTACGTGACTCAGACTTAGACATACTTTTATGATCAAGGCACACAGACAAAAATTCTAACTTGTTGGTATTTGCAAACTTTCTTTAAAAGACAAACATCGGACACAGGTCTGTATTCTCATACAACAAAGTGTCTTAGTTCGACTTAAGGTTTAACTTTAAAGTTAGCAGATAGCGGTGACAGGTCTGTACTGACGTACAACAAAGCGACATGTCTGCTAACCCGAATCTAAACAGAGACAACAGGTCTGTACTTACGTACAACAGAGTTGCATGTTTTCGACTCTCAGTTTTTCATGATATTTCTATTCTTTCCATTTTCAGACGTATTTGATGTTGCTATACATCCCCAGAAAGTTTGCATACCTCATTTAGACTCAATGTTTGTATGTCTTGTACATAAAAATTAAGACCGATTGGTCATACATCTAAGCTAGTGACACGTTTGACTTTTTCTAGAATATTTTATTAGCCTTTAGATACCCTATATGTATTATGCCTACCAACACATCAAACTAAATAAAGTATAACACTTAGGATTTAGTTGCATTATGTGTGAAAGCCTAAACACTTAGAGTCTGTAACGACGGTGCTAATTTTCGTCACTTTGAACCTATGTATCTAAGACTTAACTCCTTTTCTGATATTCTCTTTTTTTTGTATTTTTGTAATTTTCTCTCTTTTTTCTTTTGTTTTTCATAGCAAAACGCATTAAACTAAGCTAATCTACTAACTTACTAAAAATAGAAACTTACTAAAAATAGAAACTTTCCTAAATTAGAAACTTTCCTAAATTAGAAACTTTCCTAAATTAGCAGACTACACTAAAAAGAAAGAAATATAACAACTATAAAAGGAAATAAAATACTACTAAGGTCAATTTACTCTGGGTTGCGCATTCCATTAAGTTGAATTAAATACTCAAAACGTGACTTATCAAACGCTTTGGTAAATAAATCAGCATTATTATCTTCAGTTGCCACTTTTACCAGTTTTATCAAGTTCTTTTCAGCACAATCACGAATAAAATGATGTCTTATGTCTATGTGCTTTGTTTTACTGTGTTTAACTGGATTATTTGTTATCGCAATTGTAGATTGATTGTCTATCCTAATTGGAGTTTGAGTATAAGCCAAACCGTAATCCCGCAATTGTTGTTGTATCCACAAAACCTGTGAACAGCAACTACCAGCAGCAACATACTCGGCCTCGCACGTTGACACGGCTACCGAAGTTTGTTTCTTGCATTGCCAGGATACCAGTCTCCCTCCGAGGAACTGACAACCTCCAGTCGTTGATTTGCGCGTTAAGCTGCATCCTCCGTAGTCAGAATCTGTGAACGCTTCCAACTCTAGATCTCCCTCCGCGTGATACCAAAGTCCCAGCTTCGGTTTCGACTTGAGGTATCGTAGAATCCGCTTCACAGCTTTCATATGCATCTCCTTCGGATTCGCTTGAAACCTAGCACAAATACAAACAGCAAACATAATATCAGGTCTTGAAGCAGTTAAATACATAAGTGACCCAATCATGGCCCGATATAAAGTCGGAGCCACATCGGTATCACCATCAGTACCCGGCCCGAGATTGTGATTCACTTGAATCGGCGTGCTGAAATGGGCAGTCAACTTTGTTCCTTCCATCCCAAACCGTTCCAATATGTCATAGACATACTTGGTCTGATGGATAAACATGCCTTCCTTCTTCTGGTCAACTTGTAATCCTAAAAAGAAATTCAACTCCCCCATAGCACTCATCTCGAACTTAGACTTCATAACCTTCTCGAAATCTTTGCACATCTGTTCGTCTGATGATCCAAAAATGATATCATCTACGTACACTTGTACCAAGATAAAATGATCTCCCTTTCTCTTCACAAATAGAGTACTATCTATCCTACCCCTCTCAAAGCCATTTTCTAAAAGATGGTTGGATAGAGTCTCATACCATGCCCTAGGTGCCTGATGTAATCCATAAAGAGCCTTATCTAATCGATATACTCTATCAGGATATTTAGGATCTGTAAACCTGGGCGGTTGTTCTACATACACTAACTCCTTCACTTTCCCATACAGGAAAGCACTCTTAACGTCCAGTTGATATACTTTAAAACCCTTGAAGGAGGCAAAAGCTAAAAACAACCTAATTGCTTCTAACCTTGCTACAGGTGCAAACACTTCATTGTAATCGATTCCCTCCTCTTGGTTGAAACCCTTTACAACTAATCTCGCTTTGTTGCGCGTGACTATACCCCGATCGTCTCTCTTGCACTTAAAAACCCATTTGGTTCCTATAGCAATCTCCCCTCGAGGTAACGGAACTAACTCCCACACTTCTAGTTTCCTAAATTGTGACAGTTCTTCCTGCATCGCTTCAACCCAGGAGTTGTCCTTAAGTGCCATTTGCACATTTTTGGGCTCTACTTGCGATATGAAACACGAATATAGACATGTATGATATGCCTCGGAGTCGTTTATCATCGACAACAACACAGTTTTGTTATTTACACTACTCCGAGTCCTCACACCCTCGTTAGGATTTCCTATNATATAGACATGTGTGATATGCCTCGGAGTCGTTTATCATCGACAACAACACAGTGTTGTTATTTACACTACTCCGAGTCCTCACACCCTCGTTAGGATTTCCTATGATGCTATCTATAGGATGGTTTTTGTTAATCCTAGAGGTCTCTATTTCGTCTACCCTTAGATTATCTCCTAAGTTGGATCCTATTTCACCTAAAGGGGGAACAGGCTCAGCTTCCACATTCTCTTCCTCACGGACGTTTTCCTCAGAGGCAGAACTTGATGCTTGAGTCCGATTCTCAGTGTTAGGTTCTTCTGGATTAGCAACTTCTGGAGACCCATCTACAGTCGCAGTAGGCTCGGACGTAGATTCGAACGTGGTCCTTGGAAAAATATGGCCATCGTCATTTAGGTGCAACGTCGCCATGTCTTTATCGATTGTACCTGCAGCATCATCTAAAGGAATGTTAAATGACTCAAATAACTTATCATAGTCAAATATCCATTCCGGACCTGTTTGGGGTTCATGTGTATAACTTGTGACTTCAATATTATACACAATCTCCACAGTACCACTCGTTTTGTTAAAAACCCGTTTGTTTGGTGAGTTTGGCACATAACCTAGGAAGTATCCTTCGTCAGCCTTTTCACCAAACTTCGGTTTATGTTTTGTTCTTAAAAGTGTACATGGTACTCCAAACGGTTCGAATCCAGTTAAGTTAGGTGGCCTTTTATTCAAAATTTCATAACATGTTTTGTTCAATGATTTGACTGTAAGGACTCTATTTAAAATATGGCACGCGGTATTCACTGCCTCTCCCCAAAACATGGTAGGAAGCTTTGAATCCGAAAGCATAGTCCTTGCAGCCTCAATCAATGTTCTGTTTTTACGTTCGGCCACCCCATTCTGTTGAGGTTCATATGGTGCACTGAATTGATGCACGATGCCCTTTGATAGGCAATATACACCAATTACAGAGTTTTAAAATTCAGTCCCATTATCACTACGAATATGTTTAACCCTTGTTCCGTAGGAGTTCTCCACTTGGTCTAAGAACCCGATGAGCTTTGCAGCCGTCTCGTCCTTCGTACCTAAAAAGAAAACCCATGAAAACCGTGAGTAATCGTCAGTGATAACTAAGCAAAACCAACTACCTCCTATACTCCTTTTGTTGATAGGGCCGAAAAGGTCCATATGCAACAAATCGAATGTCGAGGTTATGGAGTTCAGCTTTTTGGACTTGTGTGTCTTTTTATGTTGCTTGCCCTTCATGCACGGTAGACACTTGTCTTCAAATTGAAAGCTCTTCAGAGGCACACCTTGCACCAAACCATTCTTCGTTATGTAGTTCATTTTCCTTAGGTGCAAGTGAGCCATTCGTCTGTGCCACAAAACCGATTCCGTCTCCGAAGCTTTTGATAGTAAGCAGATCGGACCCATCGAATTATCTGGCTTGTTCATGTCGAGCATGTACAAGTCATTCTTCCTTGGAGCCCGCATCAATATCCAATCTTCAGGTATCTTGAATCCCGGCTTGAGCACTAACGCCTCAGTGTCAGTAAATAACACCGAGTTCTTCTTATCACAGATTTGAGATACACTAATGAGATTATGAACCGGTTTATCAACGTGATAAACTTGATCCAATGTAATCGTCCCATTAGTGACTTCTCCAGTTCCAGTGATATTTCCTCCTTTGTTGCCAGCGAATGATACAAATCCCCTATTACCCCCCTTGAAGTCTGTGAGAAGACTTCTTTCCCCTGTCATATGCCTGGAGCAACCACTGTCGACGAACCACTTGTTTGTTTGGACCGGTAGTTATCTCCTGCACATGAAAGAAAATAGGTTAGTTATCACGGGGAACCCAAGCCATGACTGACTTGGTAATACCATTCTCGTCCACATACTTGAACTCTTTCAAATACCCATCTCGCCTTTCAGGTGACTTGGGCCTTTGGACTGAATTCTGTTGTGGTGCCGAGTGATTTAGATTCACTCTTTGCCTTTGAGTAGGCATTTGTTGTGATGCTCTAGAATAAGTCTTATTATAATGCATTTCAGACTGTGATCCCTGAGCTTTTACCGGAACATATTGTCTAACAGGAGTGTGTGACCTAACTGGAGTGTGTGACCTGCTAGGTGTGGTGCTCCTATAGACTTGTTGAGGTGCTGACCTAGATTGATTAATGACACGATTCGGTGAATTTGTCCTAACCACTTCTTTTGGTCCAACCTTAACCGGTGTTTGTTTCACAACAGGTCTTGGTGCGGCCTGCACAGTTTTCTCGGTACTCTGAGAACTACTCGTGCTCGCCACACTTGGTGAGGGTTTAACAGGTGTTGGATTCACTGTCTTAGGTGTAACATCAGCTTTCCTATTTGGACAGTGAGAAGCAACATGCCCTTTCTCGTGACATCTAAAGCAAGACATCTTATCCATGGACTTTTTGGTTGGTCCCTTAGATCTAGGTGTCTCACTAGTGTCTATTACCTTTGGTACATCTATAGTGTCTGTCTCTTCGACCTGGTCAGCCCATGAAATTTTCTGTGTTCCTGCAGGTGTTTCACTGGAGGAAGACACAAATTTCACTTTCTTGACCTTGACGGTTGAGTCAGTCACCTTAGGTGTATTTTCAACTTTAGGCTCAGGTGTAGGTTCAGGTAGGTCCTCTAAAACTACTGACTTGTCAGTTTTCTCCTGAGGCTGAGGCACATAGTTTGCATTGAACGGTGGAGGAATTTCGTGAAAACCTAGACCTACAGGCTTCTTAGACTGTCTTTGGGCATCTAAGACTTTCCCTAGGTTTAGGCTCGAATTCCTAAACTTTTCCAGCTTGCTATTTGCCTCTGCTACCTTAACTTTGGTCTCGGCTAGCTCTATGTCCTTATCTTTCAGACTTTTAGTCAAGGCTTCTACGTGCTCATACATAAGCTCTATCCTAACACACTGCTCACTCAGTTTGTCTTTTAGAACGATTACATCTTGAGCATCAGCCTTAAGCTTTTCTTTTAAATCTTGTTTTATATCATTTAGGCTAGCATTTTCTATTTTTAAGTTTTCATTTTGAGCAGCTATGGTCTTATGTGAGTCTAAGACTAGATTTAACCTATCGTTAGAACTAACACATAAAGCACATAAATCACGAAATAGAGAGATAGAAAGACTAACCTTAGAGTTATCAGATTCCACGTTGGCCATCTGAGCAGCAAACTCCAGCACGGTCTGATCATTCGCTTTCTCTACCCACATCGGACTGTGTTCCCTTGTGGTCTGCTCATCTTCGTCACAACCA
The DNA here is from genome assembly GCA_020465985.1 of Centrapalus pauciflorus. Classification (NCBI taxonomy): domain Eukaryota; kingdom Viridiplantae; phylum Streptophyta; class Magnoliopsida; order Asterales; family Asteraceae; genus Centrapalus; species Centrapalus pauciflorus. Next base: position 75,733 of record JAANYP010002958.1, on the reverse strand, counting down.
TTCTCCGTAACTTCAGCCATGAAAGCTCTAGCGTTGGACTCAGGATGTGAACTCCAGTCATAGGAACCATCTAGCTGTCTGTCAGAAGTGACATTGGATATCAGACCCGCTAGATTGGCCTGACCAGACGAAGAACTCGGAAGGTATCTCTGTTGGGACTGACTTTGGTACTGTCCTTGATGCTGACTCTGCCCCTGGTATGTCTCTACCTTCGGTCTTTGACACTCCCTGGCGAAGTGTCCCAATCCCTGACAGTTGTAGCATTTCACCTTGGACTTATCAAATCCTATCCCCTTGTTGTTCATCTGCAGATTCCTCCCAGTTCTCTTTATGAATCTTTTAACCCTCTGGGTTACCATGGCCAGTTGCCATTTCAGATCCATTTCCTCTAAGTCATCAGGGTCGACCTGATCGTAGTCTTCATTCCAAAGAGCCGGATCATTGATCTTCCCTTGAACGCAATTTCCGTATGCGGCCACAAACGAAGCAAGCAGATTCAGATGTTCTTCCGCCGACTTTGCGCTCATTGGCATCTTAGAATAGCTCTGACTGGTCGATGCCTGTTGGACTTGAGGTTGCGGTTCTTCCGATCTTCCTAACCCTAAGAACGCGCGATTCAGTGAGTCGTCGGACTCTGGTGGCGATGACGTTTCTCCGGTGAAAAACGCTGTAGCACTCTTCTGATCAGCTGTCACTGATGATTTTGATGTCTTTCCAAAATACATAGCCGGATTTTGGACTTGCTCGTAATCAGTCTCAGCCTTAATCATCTCGAAGTGATATGCCCTCAACGTTCCCACTATGTCATCCAGTGATTGAGCATAGTATTTATCTTCATTCAGCTTAATCATTGCCACGTACGTAGCCCATTTGGCTGGTAGGGCATCAAGAAGCTTGTTGTTCTTGTCACTGTCCGAGTACTCAATGCCATGACTTTCAAGCTCTGTTATCAGATGATAGAATCGTGTGATAATATCATCCAACTGTTCATCCTTAAGAGCCTTGAAAATCGCAAACTGTTGGGTCAACAGCTCTGTACGCTTTCTTCGTACCCGTGGATTACCCTCACACCTTTTCTGCAGAGACTCCCAAAGTTCTTTTGACGTCCTCTGAGTCCGAAATGTGTGCAAGATATCTTGAGGTAACGCCATACGGATAATAGAGAAAGCCTTGTTTTCAGCTTCAAATAGTTTCTTGTCATCCTCTTTCATCATCTGGTATGACAGAACCTTTTGACGGCCTTCAACCTCAGAAACTGGTGGAATGTACCCTTCATCAATGCACACCCACATGCGCATATCGTTGAATCGTACAAAATCCGTAAATCTGTCCTTCCACCAGTAGTAATCCTCAACTTTCATCAGCTTTGGTGGTGCATTAGCCTTCCCAACTTCGTGATCCATTTCAAGGAATTTCTGAAGGTTTGACATCTTTTCTGAAACAAATTGAATTTAGACTTAATTAATTTAATTCGAAACTAATGTGGATTAACTCTTTCGAATCTAGATAGATTCGAATGTAATTAGATTCCAATTTATTTGGGATTAAATTCGATTAAGTATTTTAATTCAATTAGATTCGAAATATGTCAGATTCGAACAGTTCCTTAGATTCGAAGATATGTCAGATTCGAAGGACCCCTTAGACTCGAAGACCCTTAGAATCGAAGGCACAACAGAATCCAAATTTCAGCAGAATCGAAGCACAGATTCGAAACAGTACCAAACTCGAGACAATACTCGAAACAATATAGACTCGAGATCTAAAGCGAATATAGTAACAGATTCGAAACACCACAGACTCGAAACTGACTGAAATTGACTCGAAAGGAGCGTATTTTGGTTAGACTCGAAAATAAAGTAAAACCCTAATTACCCCTATAGATTCGAGCGCCGCAAACTCGAAAAACGGCTAACACTTTGATTTTTTTGACGTTTTATAGATTAAATCACTAATTTTCAAATGAAAAATAATGATTTCGACCAAAAACGTGAAAAACGACAAAATGTTTCCCGAATATGAATTTGCTAAGCTCAAAAACACGTTTTTGAGAGAAAAACCGTCCAACTAGCGTCAAGAAACCTAGAATGTATCTGATGAACACGAAGAACACCACGAACACTCCGTAGGCTCTGATACCACTTGTAAGGTCTACCACTGCAAGATCTATCTAGACGCGGATCCGTTAACGAGTGCGGAATCCTCGTTGACGGTTAGACGGACAACTCTCAACCAACGGAAACACGGAGACTATTAGACGCTGAACGAACGACACACGAACGATCCTACGTACTAATTCTCTCCGAAACGGGACTCACCTAGCTGATAAACTCGAGATCGCCTATTGCTTAATTCCTCACGAATTCTGCCAAAGGTCTGCTAATCATTCGAGTCTATCCCTAATTATAGACCCTGATTCGAGTTTGTTGTGGGCCAACCTCGAATCTGGCCTAAGGCCCATTCGAATCTGTCCATCTGACAGATTCGAATCTAACCTATATTCGAATCTATGGTCTCATTCGAATCTATCACAGATTCGAATGTCATCCTTAACCTATTCGAATCTAGCCAATACACTTAAACACTTAAGTGATGAAACTTATGTTTTAACTTATGCTTGACATAGTCTTTGACCTTTATGTTGGAACTTCTTGTAATATGTTACATCAAGTTCAAACACACAATCAGTAACAGACAAACACATATTAAACATATATATCAAAATACTAGTTAACTCAGAATATTACCTAAATCATAATCGATTAGACTGCTATCGTCACACAGGGTGTACCAACAATACTCGGTCTCCTTCTTCTGTATCTTGAAGTTGTAGGCCCTTACGTCCCGATATCTCCTTCCAGAGTGAGAGTTTCAAATTTTTATTCATCATGCTTTATCAGTGCAGTGTACATCTCCCACTTTGCTGGTAAATCATCTAGAAGTTTCTCTGTCTTCTCCATTTCTTGATACTCAACACTGTGATTATCAAGTTCTGTCAGTAGGTGATAGAATCTAGTAATCGTTTCATCCAATGTCTCATTCTTCAGGGCCTTGAATATTGCAAATTGCTGCTTTAACATCTCCGTTCTCCCCTTTCTTACCCTCGGATATCCTTCACATCTCTTCTCTAACGCTTCCCAGAGATGTTTAGAAGTTCTATGATTTCAGAAGGTGTGCATAATTTCCGATGGTAGTGTCATTCTAATCAATGACAGTGCTCGATTCTCGGCTTCATAAATCTTCTTGTCGTCATCTTTCATATCTTGATACGACAAAACCTTTAATCGACCCTCGAGTTCTTGTGTTAGGGGAATGTTGCCTTCGTCTATGCATATCCACATACGCATGTCGTTGAATCGAGCAAAATCAACAAACCTCTCCTTCCATCAATAGTAGTCTTCCAACTTCATGAATTTTGGCGGAGAATTTGCCTTGCCGACCTCATGATCCATTTCAATGAATTTTTGCAAACTTGACATCCTGTCCAAACTTTTTGTTTTCGAACATAACTTAATTTAAAATTAATTTAATTTAAACCCCTTCGAACATAGGTAAGTTCAAATTAATATAATATTAAATTCGAATTTATATAAGTTCGAAATCAAGAAGTTCGACAGATAGCAAGTTCGAAAAACTCTGACAAGTTCGAACCACTGACAAATTCGAATAGTACTTAATTTTTTGACAAGTTCGAAATCTAATAAATTTGATGATATCAAGTTCGAATTTCGGCCAAATTTGAATGAAGCCCTAAATTAAGTTCGAGAGGAGCGTATTTATGACAAGTTCGAGTGAACCCTAATACCCCCTATGTTCGAGCGCCGCAAGTTCGAGAAACGGCCAAAAATTCAGATTTTTCAAGTTTTCGACTTAAAAATGAACCAATAAGAATTTTTCTCCGTTACTTTGCTTGTATAACTCGAAAACCTATAAAAAATGTGATTTTTCCGTCACAAACGCCAAGAAACCAAGAATGTTTAAGATGAACGTGAAGTAAACGATGAACACCCTTAAGTCTCTAATACCACTTGTAAGGTCACCTACCTAGGGATCCAATCTTGACGCGACACCGTCCAACGAGTGCGGAATCCTCGTTAGCGGCATAACGGATTGATCACACAACACGAAACACGGAGACCAACACGATGATAGACGTAAACACGAACGTCCCCACACGTGATTCTCTCCAAGAACACTCTGAAAATACTCTGCAAACACTCACAAGTTCGAAATTGCCTCGAACAAAGATTTCTGCAAAGATTCGTTCACCCGGATGCTCTGGTTGCTCTCAAGTTCGACAGAACCTCTGAGCCGTCAAAGATCCCTGAATTCACAAAGATAAGTTCATTATATAGCCGATAAGTTCGTGTAGACGCTCCTCTTGAACTTATTCTTGAACTTGTTCTAGAACTTATGTTTGAACTTGTTCTAGAAATTTTTCTAGAACTTATTCTAGAACTTAATCTAGAACTTATTCTAGAACTTATTTCTAGAACTTACTCTAAAACTTATTATGATAGTCTAGAACTTACCATGCAAATGTAAACATCGTACACAATCATGATATCAATAACAAAACTAGACTGCTGTCGTCACACCGGATGTACCAACAGACTCCCAGTTGACGATAGCTTCTAGTTAGATATTCAATTGTCTACAGAACTTTGATTATTCAAATTACTACCTGTGTGGAGTTCAATTGTCTACAGAACTAGGCTTATTCAGAGACTATGAATACCGAAACTAGACAGCTATTGTCACATCGGGTGTATCAACACTAGGATATTTGTACCCTGAGTTTCGGCTCCCCCTACAATCATTATTGGGTCCTTAGACTGAATTTTTTGTTGTTTCTCCCCCTCATGGCGATCCTGGTCGTCCTGATCGTCATGTTTTCGTTTTTGAGATTCAGCCTCAGGACGGCACTGAAGTTCTATTACTGCCGACTCAAGACGGTCCATATGGGAATTGAGCTGCTCCTGGACTTGTAGAATTAACCTTGTGAGTGTGTCTACCTTGTCGGAAAGATCGGTAAGCTGTGCTTGAACTGAATGGGTTCCTGGTGGAGGCAGATCCTCAGAAGCAACACCCTTACTCTTAATGAATGAAAGAAGGCGGTATGTCGTTCTTCAGCAGCCTCCTTCTGGGCATCCAGATCAGCCCGGGTGACAACTCTAGTAGCACGTAGAGCTGCTGTTAGCATCTCGGGATTAATCTGGTGATGGCCTGAAGTTGACGGCATTTGTGATGCAACTTTTGGTCTTCCTTCCATCACTACTGGCTCCACTGCGCGATGCTCAGATCTGGAAGTTTGTGGAGCTGCCATGAAGGCAGGTTGTTCATATGTGGACACCACGAAAGCGTCGTGCTGAGTGTGTGGGGGTGGGGAGTGAGCTGCGGGCGAATGAACGATGGTCACTGGGGGCAACATGTGACCGATTTCAACACCATGACTCTCTGAGTGAGAGGGTGATGGAGTATGTGCTAATTCCCCGTCGAATGAAGTAGTATCATTTTGAGAGGTTATTAAGTGGGTGGTTAGGGTTGTTTCGACCATTGGACTGATGGTCTTATGAGGGGTCGTCCGGCTTATCGGTCTTAGATCTCCTCGGATGTTATCTCGAACCCTCGCAAGACAGAGACGGTCCTTTAAGATTTTGTCGCCTCTGCTTCCTCACCTACTCCTCCCTCTCTTTCCTCAACAACCTCCCGCTCACCAATACCAAACGATTGTTGTACTTCTACCTCGTCTCCCTCTGACTCACTCACTATAGCCTCACCTTCAGATTGGTTAGGCTCAGTCGGTTCTGACTGAGGCTCATCCGGATAAAATTCCCAGATATATTCCATAACCCTTTCTGTTTGTACCGCTCTTTATAGCAGAGATAGAGGAATAGGCATTACCGGAACTGTGGGATTCCCCTTTGGAAGATTTAGCTTTTGAATGGTAGCGGTCATGTATACGCCAGCCTATGGGATCTCATGAATATCATCATCATTATCCATCGGGTTCTGAATGATTAGCTGAAGAAATCTTTGAAGAGGTATGTATTTGCGTCCTCGCTTGGTTCCTCTATCCAGATTGACACTTTTTAATTCTTCCAAAAGGAATGCAGCATAATCGTAGTGACGATCATTAGCGAATGCTGCAAACATTGATAGTACTTGAATTGATGCCGACTCATGACCAGCATGTGTCGCAGTGAAGCATTTGTTGACGATGTCGAATGGAATCCTCCAATTAGTTTGAAGGTTCTTTGTTCGGAAATCTGATGGCTTTGTGAGAGGGTCATCATATCCCAGAGCCTTTATTTCTTCCAGGGTATCTAGTAGCGAAGGGATTGGGGCAAAAGCAAGTCTTGTTACAGAATATGCTTCAGCGGGTAACCGGAGAATGTGGCGGATGGCTGCGGTTGTCATTTTGACTGGAACGCAGTCAATTGTAGAGGTGAAGTAGGGTTCGGCATCAGACACAAACTTGAGGTGATGCCAGAACTGTTGGAGGTATATTTGGGATACGGATATGGCGGTGGATAGGGAGTAATATAGGGGGTGGCTTTTGAGAATATCAAATGCGTTATTCTCAGCTTCACGGCGAAGGGTAGATACGTGAAGTTGCCAGTTATGGCCGAAGAACTAGACGAATTGTGATTAGGGTAGGATGGACTCTTCTGGGAGTTGGGCATTGTTGTTCGGGATGGGTGAATGAGGCACGGTTAGAATGACACTGGGTTCAATGAGTCCTGTAGAAATGCATGAGAGTAAGAATAGAAGACTTAACAAGATAATGCATTGATACTAAGTATGGGTTAAGTGTGAAATAGAAACTGTCTGTTCTGTTTAAAGCATCGGGTCTTTATTAGTAGAATGGGAATTCTACTGAATACAGTCCAAAGTTAATCGTTAAGAGACCAATGGTGCAAAGGACTGGAAAGATTTTTGGATTTTTGATTTTGGATGAAAATGCAAAAATGGAAAACAAAAATTTTAAAAGTGCTAAGTGTTGAATTTCGGATGAGCCAGAATTCGGATGAACAGTAATCCGAATTCGGTTCAGTCCGAAATCCGGATGATAATGCATGGAAATGTAAGGAAGAGGACCGAATTCGGATAGAAGCAAAATTCGGATGGGGACCGAATTCGGGCTAGATCCGAATTCGGATGCACAGTGAATGATAAAGGAAACATAGAAAAATAATTGAAGATTTGAACAATGCTGATATGGACCGAATTCGGATACATAGTGGTCCGAATTCGGATGGAACAGTTGAAATTTTTGAAAATTTTCCAAGTAAATTCATCCGATGTCCGGATGGTCCGAAATAGACACTTAGAAAATTCCCAGCATTTAACGTTCATCCACACATGCAACGTGAACAGTTCAAAAATGTATACAAATGCATGAAAATGCAGATCTTAGTCTAAAAACATGCAATGAACATTTTACTTAACTACACTATGCTAAAAATAACAGATTAAATGTCCTAAAATAAGCAAAAACCGAAAGCACAATCCTTTAAAATTTTGAAAATCAAACACACGAAATAGGAAGATAAACACTGAAATAAAGTTAAAAGGAAGTTACCTGATGGTGCCAAACACAGAAAATGCAAGAAAAATAAGGAAAAACGATGGATGATGGAGCTTGATCGACTGAAAATGGAGGACCGACAGTGGTTTCGTGCGACGGTTGTGAGAGAAGACAGGAAGATGACTTAAAGAAGAAGAAAGAGACCCGCTTATTTAAAGTGAAAGCGGGTCGGGACGGGAGAAAAGATCCGCGCCAAAATTGAGAGAATGGGCCAACCGGTTTTTATTTAACCGATAAAAAAAATTGGGCCGAAAATAAAACAAATAAAACAAACTTTAACAAACTTAAAATTGAACAAAGATGAGCCGAATTAAATTAAAAAAAAAAACTTTTTGAATTTTTCAGAATTTTCTTTGAAAAACAAAATAGTTAAGGAAAATATTTTTGTGATATTCTTTATAGAATAAATTGAGACAAAAGAAAATTAGAAAGTTAAAATAAAATAAAGAATAAGAATATTTTTGGCTTTTTGATATATATTAAAAAAATAAAATCTTTTTGGAATTTTCGTGACATATTATATTAAACCTAAAATTTAAAAATTAAGTAATCTAAAACTTAAAGTTATAGAGACATTAAAAACAACAAAAAAAAAATATAAACTAACATCCTAATTATACTCCCCCTCAGATAAACACCTATCTTTTTCCTTTCCTTTTCAGATAAAGTTCTTGAACCTTTTCAACCTTTAGAATACAGACAAACCTAGATAAATTTGCGTCCCACTCAGTGATGAACAATTCATATAGCAATTTGTCAGAATCATTAAATATTAAAGATGTACACTAGATAAGCAAATATTGAAATTTAATTTAGCGACACACCCCTTATTACATAACAAATTTTTTCTAAAATAAAAGAGTTTTAAACATGAATGTTGGAAATAGAATTATTTTAGACAACGTCTGATATTTAACTAGAAGATGGATTCAACAAGCCGATATGTGATACTAAAAACTGAAAACGTAATTCGTCTAAAGCTTTAGTAAAAATATAAGCAAGTTGGTATTCTGTGCCTACAAAATATAACTCAATTGTTCCCTTTTCTACATGATTTTTTAATAAAATGATTCCTGCTATCTATTTGTTTTCTTCGTGAGTGCTGCACGGGATTGCAAGAGATAGCAATTGCACTTCGAGAATCGCAGTAGATTGGGATGTGGTGAGTGAGAATCCATAATCACATAATTGTGTTCTCATCCACAGCACTTGAGAGCAACAACTTGCAGCTGCTACACACTCAGCTTCAGCTGTGGATGTTGAAACAGAATTCTGCTTTTCTGAGGACCAACTCACCGATCTGTCTACCAAGAACTGTATTTCGCCTGATGTGCTTTTCCTGTCAACTCTACAACCTGCAAAATCAGCATCTGAAAAGGCAGTAAGATCAAAATCGGTTCCCTTTGAATACCAGAGACCAAGATCGGGTGTACCCTTAAGATAACAAAAAATGCGTTTTACCGCAGTTAGGTGTGATTCTTTTGGATCGGCTTGAAAACGAGCACAAAGACATGTTGAAAATATTATATCATGACTACTAGCAGTTAGATACAGTAAGGATGCTAACATCCCTCTGTAAGTTGTAATATCGACACCTTTCCAAGAAGGATTGGTGTCTCACTTACAGTTGGAAGCCATGGGAGTTGCGATACTCGTGCAAGAGTCTAACTTATAGTTCTTGAGAATGTCTTCGACTGGTTCACAAAAATCCCATTTTCAAGTTGCTTGACTTGTAATCCGAGGAAAAAGTTCATTTCCCCCATCATACTCATCTCGAACCTGGACTTCGTTAGAGATGAAATATCCTTACAGAAATTACTGTTAGTAGATCCAAATATAATGTCGTCGACATATATTTGAACTAGCATTATGTGTGGGCCTTCCCCTTTTGTGAACAATGTTGTGTCCCCAACACCTTTGCTGAAACCAGCTGAGATAAGAAAGTTAGAGTGACTGTCATACCATGGGTGAGGTGCTTGTTTCAAACCATAGAGGGCTTTGTCTAGCACATAAACATGGTCCGATTTATGTGCATCAACAAATCCTTGTGGTTGTTCAACGTACACCTCTCGTTAAGTTCATCGGTAAGAAAGGTTGTTTTGACGTCCCACTAGTACACTTTGAGGTCTTTGTGTGCCGCGTACGCCAAGAAGATTCTGATAGCTTCAATCCGTGTAACTGGAGCGAAGTCTCGTCAAAATCTATCCCTTCTTTTTGTCGGTAGCCTTTGGCGACAAGTCTCGCTTTGTTTCTTATCACGATGCCGTTTTCGTCTCGTTTGTTCTTGTAGATCCACTTCGTTCTGATAATTGTTCGGTCTTTGGGCTTGGAACTAACCGCCATACTCGGAGCTATTCAAACTGGTTGAGCTCTTCTTGCATTGCAACAATCCAGTCCTGATCTATTAAGGCTTCATCCACACGAGCAGGCTCTATCATACTAAGGAATGACGCAAAGAGACATTCATTAGCAGACGCCCTTCGGGTTTGCACACCGGTTGCGACATCACCAATGATTTGATTGGTTGGGTGACTTCGGATCCATTTTGTCTCGTGTGGAATGGGTGAACGACAAGGAATCTCAGTGATGATTGTGGGAATGGAGTATGATTCATGGTCAATGGTTTCCAGTGAAGGTACCACTGGTTCCGGTTCGGTTTCAATGTGTTTAGGTGAAGGAAGGATTTTTGGCATGATGTGTGAGGGTATTTCTGGAGTAGATTCAGCTGCAGATGTATCGGTGGATGAAGTTGATGAATGTGGGCATGAAGTGGATGAAGAGGGATCGTATGGAATTTGTTGTGCAGTTGAATTGTTGGATGTGTTAACTATAGAAGAAGGAACATTAGAAACATTAGTACTAGGACCAAAGAATTTTACATAAAAAGGATCAAATAAATTAACTAAATCAGAAGGTGAAAAAGAAGTAGATTGAGAAGAAGAGTCTCCAGGTATTGATGTAATGCGTGATCCTGAATGATCAACTTCGGGTGCCAGTTCAGCCAATTCATCAAATGTGACATGCACACTTTCATTGACTGTCCTGATGTGAGTGTTGAATGCACGATATGTCTTTGAGTTGGATGAGTATCCAATGAAGATCGCTTCATCCACTTTCTCGTTGAACTTCCCGAGGTTGTCTTTGTCATTAAGCACATAGAAACTGCAACCAAATACACGTAAGTACTTCATAAAAGGTACTTTATTTAGAAAGAGTTGGTATGGAGTTTTATTGAAACGCTTATGGATTATGGAGTGATTCTGCGTGTAGCAAGCTTTTACTATATTAGAAAACAATTCTCTTCACCCAGTCATGTGCTTGGAACAACCCGAATCCATATACCAGATGCATTTTGCCTGAAAAAAAATAAATACGTAGAATAAAAATCTATAAGCATTCAAACAGATCCATCTTAAATTAACATTCAAACCGTGTAAAGTACAAGTCTCGTTTTTGACTTCTGATACTTGTTTGACTTTTGCTTTGGTTTTGGGCCTAGGTAAAGTACAAGTCTCATTTTTTGTGACGGCCGATGACGCAATATTTTTTATTTTCTTTTTTCGAATTCTTTTAGCAGGATAAGACACCAAAGCATTCATTTCAGGTACTTGACTTCTAAAACGAGTTGGACATAATTTAAACAAGTCACTAAATGAATTCTTTAAACAGGATTCGATGCATCATTACAATCATTGTTTTCAGAGATTACATGCACCCTATCTCTAGAAACAAAATCATTTGGCATGATAGCCTTATTCACAAAAAAAAAAACTTCTAAAATCTTGGATAGTTGTTTTTGGCACTCTTCTCACATGGAAGACTTAGATTTTGGATGAAAGGTCTTGAACTCACGGATCTATCTAGACGCGACACCGTCCAACGAGTGCGGAATCCTCGTTAGCGGCTTGACGGTAAGATCACGCACATGAAACACGGAGACTACCACAGTGCTAGACGAACAACCTTGAACGCCCCTACACGATGATTCTCTCCGAACACACTCTCTGAATGCTAGTAAACTCGAGATCGCCTTTGCTTAATCACTCTCTGAAATTCTGCAAATGTCCGATAATTATTCGAGTTTCTCCTTAATTATACTGACAGATTCGAGTTTGTCTTAGGAAAAATTCGAATCAGGCCCAAGGCCCATTCGAATTTGTCCTCTTGACAAATTCGAATTTACCTATAATTACAAATTCGAATTTATATCAAATTCGAATTTCAACTATCAAACCTCTATTTGAACATATGTTTTAACTTATGTTTTTATATATCTTTGAACTTTATGTTTGAACTTCTTGTAATACGTTACACTAAGTTCAAGCATACAATCAACAAATATCAAACAGACATATAACCACATATATCAAACACTAGTCATTATTCAATATTACGTAACTTGACTTACACAAAATGCTAACTATATTTAGACTGCTATCGTCACACAGGGTGTACCAATAGACTCCCCCTTGACGATAGCTTCTAACTATTTATATTTTGACTAAGTACTTGGTTTATTCAAAATACTACCAGCATACAGGCCTTGTTCAACACAAACCTTAACCACATTCTGATACTTTTTGGCCTCAGACTCCATATATGCATCACACGAGATTTTGTGAGCATGAAGAACTCGAAGATCATCCTTGGACAGATTAACTAGGTGAAGCGGATCATACACTCTAAGAATCACCTTTTCTTCTAGGTCCTCCATTACCGCTTCACCAGTCTCGCTTTCAACGTACCACCAGTTGAGATTACCCAACACATTCTGTGGCATCGGTTTTAGAGGGACTTTCTTTAAACATCTAACTGGTTTGAACTGAATTTTCATACATGGTCTACCAGTTAGAGGATCAATTCTAGTGTGGTCCATCACTCTTTTACCAATTCTTGGATTGAGCCTTTCAAATTTCCTCGACCTCCCTTCCCTTCTAATGATCTTAGCAATGATTTCAGCGTAGGGATCATCTCCGATATTGATAAGCTCCTTCCACGCCAACGCTTTTATCTCAACCTTTGGTAGTGAGTTGAAATCTTTCAATCTTCTCCTGAGATACTGGAGGTCATCCTTTCTCTTGATGATAAACAGCTGCAGTTCTCGATCAAAGAACCAGCTAAGTATATTTCCGGATAGCTTTCCAGCACTAGGAACCAACATCTTTTCCTTCAATCCTATATCCTTCTTCTCTGCCCTAAACCATAGCTTTCGATGTTCTTCATCAGTAAGCTCCCTGGCAGGATCTTCAACTTGTGATTCAACATTTAAAGCAGCTTTAACAGCTTCTATGTTAATCACATTTTGTTCCTCCGGCACATATGTATCGGTGCTGGGATTTTCCTGAATGATGATTTCATTAGCTTCATCTTCATCATCAACCAATACTTCATCGTCAGGATTCCATTCAGGAACGTCTTCAGGAATAATTTCTCCTTCCTCCAGCTTATCAATCTCATCTTAAAAGTCAAAATCCAACACCTCTTCCTCAATATTCATCAGAGCTTCAATCATTTCGCTCATGTCGCTCTCCATGACCTTTGAGGAACTCGCCTCACCTCATTCAGCACCAGTCTGACTTGTCTCCCCCTGAAGTTCGGCATGTTGAGCGGCAGAAAAATCTACTGGCTCATTGTCTTTTGGTGCATCGGGATCATTGCCTTCATCATCGTCCCTTCTCAACTCCTCAGCATCCCTGCAACTATTCTCCCCCTGAGCCTTTAGGTTTTTCATTAATTGCTCAATCAGGGACCTCATAGAGCGGATTTCTGCAGCCTGATCTGTGACGAACGTCTTTAACTCAAGATTCTCTTGTTCAATCTTTGTAACAGACGTATTCAATTCTACATTCTCTTTGTTAATATTTGCGTTATGCGCCTGTATCTCGCCGATGGCATTAGTGAGCTGAAATATTTGGACTTGTTGGAAACCAACCTTGCTTCTAAGCTCAGAAAACCATTGATTGTCAGTGAAGGTAGATGAAGATGATGGAAAGGATGTGATGGGTGACGGGTTGATTGGTTGTGGAATTGATGGAATTGATGATTGAACGGGTGGTGGTGGAATGGATGGCTGAGCTGATGGCTAAGTAGATGGAATTTCAGGCCCAGAAGCAGAAACCGATGAAGCTCCCTGCATGAATCGATGCCTCTTGGCCCTCTGCCTAGGCACCAAAGGAGCTGTATCTTCATCCTCGAAATCGGAGTCATCTGCACCCGAATCCCTAGATGCTCTCCTCTTCCTTGCTTCTTCATCAATAACCATTATTCTTGATCCATATGTGGTTATTCGAATAGAAGGATCTTCTGTCTCTTTCTCAATCTCAATCTCTTCAACTTCTTCCGACTCAGACTCAGATGTGGTCACAGCTTGACCCTCTTGCTCAGGTACATAATCCTCTATCTGGCGAAAAATATCTTCTTCATCAGCTGGAGGTTCCAAAATATCTCCAACAACTTTAGAAGTAATCGCTTCATTTGCATGCGGCCCTTGAGGCCAAATCTCTTCCAATGTCTCCACCCGTGGATCAATTTCGGGGGCTACAACTGAAGGACCTGCTTCTTCTGGCTCTTGCACTTGACTAGTTGAAGGCCTAGTAGCCTGAGTTTGTCAAACTGAAGGTCTCTGTCTCCTTCTTTGTTGATGCTGAGGCCTCTGCTGTTGCTGTTGCTGTTGCGGTTGTTGCTGAACCTGAACTTCCCCGGACCAGTTGGCACCATCAGGGGCTTGAAAATCAGGATTCACCACCGCACCAAAGAGTGGTGCATATAGTGGTCTTGTCAATGCACCTCTGTGCGTTTGACAATCAGCAAAAATCCTTTTGTCGATCACAGCGACACTTTGAATTTCTAGTAATGGCGGCAGGTTTGGCAAAAAATGTCTGATCAACATCATCACGAACCTAGGATACAGCAAAAAGCTTTCTCTTGCCGAAGCTGTTATTTGGTGAACAAACTCCGCAAAGAACATTTCAGAATAACTGAACCTCTGGTTGTAGACCAATGCTACCATCGCTAACTGCATCTTCGACACGATGTAATCAAAACTGGCTTTCTTCGGGGCGAAGAATACCAGGAAAACATGTGCTAAATACCTCCATTTCCCAATCAAACCGCTCTTCATGAACGACGCCTTTGCCACATCAAGGCAAAGAACATTTCAGAATATTTTGAACTTATGTAAATTCAAAATCCAACACATATGAATTTCTACAAATTTGGTTTAAAGTTTAGTCAAATATTTCGATTTTAACCGCAAATTAGAATAACATATTCGAAAACAACCCTCATTCGAGTTTATTGGTTTGTTCGAGTTTAATGACAAACTCGAAGCAAAGAACAAACTCGAAATGTCGGTAGTTTAAAATCTAAAGACCAAGATTTAAACCATTTTAGACTTAGAAAATCACATCCATTAGTCCTAATAGGTTCTAATCGAAGATATTTGGCACTTATTTGATGTTTCACCGGTTCAAACTTTGTTATTTTGAATTACAAAGTTCACACCATTAAAACCTCAAAATCGGTCGATTTTTGCACAAATTGAGTCTAAAACATCCTAAATCTTGTATAATGATGTTGATTATGCCTAGATTTGGTAGTATTTTCGAACACAAACGGACAAAAACTCGAGTTAAAGTGGAAAAATCGAAACGACAAACTCGAATGTATAAACTCAAAATCTCTCTGTATAAACTCGAAGACTCAAATTCGAAGGTAGGTGAATAATGAATGTCACTGTTGACCTATTTATATTAACCACCTTCGAGTTTGTATCCAAATTCGAATTTACTGCCAAAATCGAATGAGACATTCGACTTTGGCTTAAATTCAAATTTAACTAAAAATTTCGAAAATTTTGAATGCTTTGAATTAAATTCAACTTTTTCAACTTTTTTCGTGTAATGGAATAAACTATGCAAAATTCATTTCCCTAAGCACAAGATTTTCAAGCAATGTTTAATTTATTCAACTAAAGAATGCATCCTCAGTAACTTTGACCTTTTTCCTAAATACTATAAAATAAAATTAAAATAAAATAAACAAAGATAAAAAATAAATTAAAATAAAAATTAAAATTTTGAACAAAACTTAAACTTAAACTAACCTATAATATTAAAATTTACAACCTATATTTTATACTAACAGAATATTTTTGGTGAGTATAGACAAAGAAAGGTTCAATCAGATAGCGGTGTCAAATACGCACTTTCAGTATTCAACTTTCACACTTAGGAATTTTTTTGATTCCTTTGATTGTTTGTCGTGACACACATTTCTAGACGGTTGTTGGTATTATTTTCCGCTTAAACATGTTACATTTTGGAATATCCGTTGGCCTTTTTATTTATCAAGGAATTACCCTACGTGACTCATACTTAGACATACTTTTATGATCAAGGCATACACACAATGGTTATAACTTTTTGGTATTGCAAACTTTCTTTAAAAGGCAAACGTCAGACACGGGTCTGTATTTACATACAACAGAGTATCTTAGTTTGTCTTAAAGTTTATTTTTAAAGCTAGCAAGACAGCGGTGACAGGTCTGTACCAACGTACAACAAAGCGACTTATCTTGCTAACTCGAATCAAACCAAAGGCAACAGGTCTGTAGTTACGTACAATAGAGTTGCTTGTTTTGACTCTCAACTCAGTATATGATTTTTCATTCTTTTCATTTCTTTAAGATGCATCTGATGTTGCTATACATCCCCTAGAAAGTTTGCATACCTCATTTCGAATCAATGTCTGTATGTCTCTAACATAAAAATTAAGACCATTTGGTCATACATCTAAGTTAGTGACACGTCTGACTTTTTCTTGAATATTTTATTAGCCTTGAGACTCCCTACATGTATTATGCCTACCAACATATTAACTAGATAATCTATAACACTTAGAATTTTAGGTGCATTATGTGTGAAAGCTTAACACTTAGAGATTGTAAAGACTGTGCTAATTTTCGTCACTTTGAACCTATATATCTAAGACTTAACTCCTTTTCTGATATTCTCTTTTTTTTGAACTTTTTATGGTTTTCTCTCTTTTTACTTTTGTTTTCCATAAATAAGAGTAAGAAAATAAAATAACCTACTAACTTACTATAAAAGAAAAGAAATCTTCTTGCTATAAAAAGAAATAACTTCTACTAAGGTCAAGCTACTCTGGATTGCGCATTCCGTTTAGTTGAACTAAAAACTCAAAACGTGACTTAACAAAAGATTTGGTAAATAAATCCGCATTATTATCATCTGTTGCAACTTTTACCAGCTTAATTAAGTTCTCTTCAGCACAATCACGTATAAAGTGGTGTCTTATGTCTATGTGCTTAGTTTAATTATGTTTAACTGGATTATTTGTGATAGCAATAGTAGACTGGTTATCTATCCTAATAGGAGTTTGAGTATAAGCCAAACCGTAATCCCGCAATTGTTGTTGTATCCATAAAACCTGTGAACAGCAACTACCAGCAGCAACATATTCGGCCTCGCACGTTGACACGGCTACCGAAGTCTATTTCTTACATTGCCAGGAAACTAGCGTCCCTCCTAGGAACTGACAACCTCCAGTTGTTGATTTGCGAGTCAAGATGCATCCTCCGTAGTCTGAATCCGTGAACGCCTCCAATTCCAGATCGCCCTCCGTGTGATACCAAAGTCCCAGCTTCGGTTTCGACTTGAGGTATAGTAGAATCCGCTTCACAGCTTTCATGTGCATCTCTTTTGGATTAGCTTGAAACCTGGCACAAATACAAACAACAAACATAATATCAGGTCTTGAAGCAGTTAAATACATAAGTGATCCAATCATGGCCCGGTATAACGTCGGATCCACATCGGTATCACTTTCAGTACCCGGTCCGAGATTATGATTCACGTGAATCGGCGTGCTGTAGTGAGCTGTCAGTTTGGTTCCTTCCATCCCGAAGCGCTCTAAGATGTCATAGACATACTTCGTCTGATGAATAAACATGCCCTCCTTCCTCTGTTTGACTTGTAAACCCAGAAAGAAGTTTAACTCACCCATCGCACTCATCTCAAACTTCGACTTCATCACCTTGTCAAAATCTGTGCACATCTGCTCGTCTGATGATCCAAAAATTCTATCATCGACGTACACTTGTAGCAAGATGAAATGTTCACCTTTTCGCTTCAGGAACAGCGTACTATCTATCCTCCCTCTTTCAAACCCGTTGTCTAAAAGATGATTAGATAATGTCTCCTACCACGCCCTCGGTGCTTGATGTAATCCATACAAAGTCTTATCTAACCGATATACTCTGTCTGGATATTTCGGATCTGTAAACCCAGGCGGCTGTTCCACATATACCAGTTCCTTCACTTTCCCATACAGGAAAGCACTCTTAACATCTAGCTGATAAACCTTAAATCCTTTGAAGGAAGCGAAAGCTAGAATCAAACGAATAGCTTCCAACCTTGCCACTTGCGCTAACACTTCATTGTAATCGATTCCTTCCTCCTGGTTGAAACCATTTACTACAAGCCTTGCTTTGTTGCGAGTGACTCTACCTCGATCATCTCTCTTGCACTTAAAAACCCATTTGGTTCCTATTGCAACTTCTCCTCGAGGTAACGGAACTAACTCCTACACTTCTAGTTTCCTAAACTGTGACAGTTCTTCCTGCATCGCTTCAACCCAAGAGTTGTCTTTTACTACCATTTGCACATTTTTCGGCTCTACTTGCAAGATGAAACATGAGTAGAGGCAGGTATGAAAGGCCTCGGAGTCATTTATCATCGACAATAACACTATGTTGTTATTCAAACTACACCTAATCCTCACACCAGCACTAGGATTTTCTATGATACTCTCAATAGGATGATTCTTGTTGATCCTAGATGTTTCTATCTCGTCAACTCTCAGATTATCTCCCAAATTTGATCCTATCTCTCCTAACTGGGGAACGACTTCAGACTCCACATTCTCTTCCTCATGGACATTCTCTTAAGAGTTAGAATTTGTTGTCTGATTTTCGTCTGTAGGCACTTCAGAATCATTTTGTGCTGGAGTTCTATCTTCAGTTGATGTAGGCTCGGATGTTGATGGAAAGGTGGTCCTCGGAAAACTTCGACCCTCGTCATTCAGATTTAATGACGACATGTCATGTTCGATTGTACCTGCATTTCCATCCAAAGGAATGTTAAATGACTCAAATAATTTATCATAATCAAATAGCCATTCCGGACCCTTTTGGGGTTCATGTGTATAACTTGTACAATATTATACACAATCTCCACTGTACCATTAGATTTATTAAAAACCCGTTTGTTTGGTGAGTTCGGCACATAACCTAGGAAATATCCTTCGTCAGCCTTTTCACCAAACTTAGGTTGATGTTTTGTTTTCATTAAAGTGCATGGTACCCCAAAAGGTTCGAAGCCAGTTAAATTAGGTGGCCGTTTATTCAAAAATTCATAACAGGTTTTGTTCAAAGATTTGACAGTATGGACCCGGTTTAAAACATGGCACGCGGTATTCACTGCCTCCCACCAAAACATGGTAGGAAGCTTTGAATCCGAAAGCATGGTCCTTGCTGCCTCAATCAATGTCCTGTTTTTCCGTTCGGCCACCCCATTTTGTTATGGCTCATATGGTGCACTGAATTGATGCACTATGCCCTTGGATAGGCAATATACACCAATAACAGTGTTTTTGAACTCTGTTCCGTTATCACTTCTAATACGCTTAACCCTCGTTCCGTAAGAGTTTTCCACTTGGTCAAAGAACCCGATGAGCTTTGCAGTCGTCTCGTCCTTTGTACCTAAAAAGAAAACCCAAGAAAAACGTGAGTAATCGTCTGTAATAACCAAACAGTTCCAACTACCACCTATACTCTTTTTGTTGATTGGTCCGAAGAGGTCCATATGCAACAAATAGAATGTGGCAGCGATTGCGTTCTGAGTCTTGGACTTGTGTGCTTTCTTGTGTTGCTTTCCTTTGTTGCACGGTAGACACTTATCCTCGAACTGAAAACTCTTCATGGGAACACCTTGCACTAATCCATTTTTCGTAATGTAGTTCATTTTTCTTATGTGCAAGTGTGCCATGTGTCTATGCCACAAAACCGAATCAGTCTCCGAAGCTTTTACAATAGACAAATTGGACCCATTGAAGATTCCGGCTTGTTCATGTCGAGCATGTACATGTATTCTTCCTTGGAGCCCTCATCAGTATCCATTCTTCAGGTACCTTGAATCCCGGTTTTAGCACTAACGCCTCGGTGTCGGTGAAAACCACCAAGTTCTTCTTATCACAGATTTGAGATACACTAATTAGATTATGAACCAGTTTATCAACATGATAAACGTGATCCAATTGGATAGTCCCATTTGTGACCACTCCAGTACCAGTGATAGTTCCTCCTTTATTGCCAGTGAATGATACAAATCCATGATTCCCTCCCTTGAAGTCTGCGAGTAGACTCTTTCCCCTGTCATGTGCCTGGAGCAACCACTGTTGATGAATCATTTGTTGTTTGGACCTGTAGTTATCTCCTGCACATGAAAGAAAATAGGTTAGTTATCACGGGGAACCCAAGCCATAACTTACTTGGTAATACCATTCTCGTCCACATACTTAAACTCTTTCAAATACCCATCTTGCCGTTCAAGTGACTTCGGTTTTTGATTTTGAGCCTATTGTGGTGCAGAGTGATTTAAGTTCACTCTCGGCCTTTGTGTAGCCATTTGCTGTGGAGCTCTTGAATAATTTCTATTATAATGCATTTCCGATTGATATCCCGGAGCTCTACCTGGTGTTTGATGTCTTACAGGAGTGTGTGACCTAACCGGAGTGTAAGTTCTGCCAGGTGTAGTACTCCTATATTATTGTGGCGGTCGTGACCTAGATTGATTATTGACTCGATTTGGTGAATTAGTCCTAATCACTTCTTTGGTTTGACCTGACACAGGCATTTGTTTCACAGCAGACTTAGGTGCGGCTTGCACAGTTTTCTCGGTAGATTGAGAACTACTAGTGCTTTCTACACTTGGAGAAGGCATAAGTTGTGCTGGCTTTCCAATCTTAGGTGTAGAATCTACTTTCCTATGTGGACAGCTAGACGCAACATGCCACCTTTCGTGACATCGAAAGAAAGACATTTTGTCAATCGACTTTTTATGTGTGCCCTTTGACTTAGGTGTCTCACTATTGTCTGGCTCTTTTGTTTCAACTATAGCGACTGGCTCATCCTCCTAATCATTAAAGTCAATTTTCTGTTGTCCTACAGGCTTATCACTAGAGGATGGTACAAACTTAACTTTCTTAATCTTGATATTATCAGCAGTCACCTTAGTTTCATTTTCCTTAGCAATTTCAGACACTCATTCCGGTATTTCCTCTGATTCAACTGATTTCTCAGTTGTCTCCTGACGTTGAGGTACATAATTATCATTGAAAGCTGGAGGACTCCCATGATATCCTAGACCTACAGGCTTCTTAGACTGACGCTGTGCATCTAAGATTTTCCCTAGGTTGAGCGATGAGTTCCTAAACTTTTCAAGTTTACTATTTACCTCAGCTACCTTTACCTTAGATTCTGCTAGCTCTACTTCTTTGGATTTAAGCTCCTTGGTTAATGCCTTAACATGTTCATACATCAATTCTAACATAACACACTTTTCGCTTAGTTTGTCCTTTGGAACTATAACATCCTGTGCATCAGCCTTAAGCTTATCCCTAAGATCTTCCTTTATGTCTACTAAGCTAGCATTGTCTGATTTTTATGATTCATTCAGAGCAGATATAGTTTGATTTAATTCATGTACTAAATTCAAGCTATCGTTAGACGTAGTTTATAAAACACATAAATCATAGAAAAGAGAAAAGTCTAGAGTTACCTTGGCATGATCTGATTCCACGTTGGCCATCTGTGCGGCGAACTCCAGAATCGTCTGATCGTCTGACTTTTCTACCCACATCGGACTGCTTTCATTCTGACTGCTGTCCCCTGTCTTCTCCTCTGCTCCATCACTTCCTGTCTCGGTCACCTCAGCCATAAAGGCTCTAGCGTTCGACTCTGGATGTGTACTCCAGTCATAAGTTCCATCAAGCTGTCTGTCTGATGTCACGTTGGATAACAGACCAGCTATATTTGCCTGACTGGTTCAACTACCCAGCAGATATCTCCCTTGAGATTGATTCTGATACTGGTTCTGGTACTTCTCTACTTTTGGTCTCTGACACTCTCTACCGAAGTGTCCTAACCCCTGACAGTTGTAACACTTAACATTGGACTTATCGAACCCAATCTTATTTTTACTAACGTTGAGGTTTCTGCCCGATCTCTTGATGAACCATTTAACTCTCTGAGTTACCATGGCCAGTTGTCATTGTAGATCCATCTCCTCCAGATCATCAGGATCTACCTGATCGTAATCCTCATCCCAAAGTGCAGGATCGTTGATTTTGCCGTGAACGCAATTGTCGTAAGCGGCCACAAATGAAGCCAACAGATTCAGATGGTCTTCAGCTGACTTTGCGCTCATAGGCATCTTTGAATACCCTTGAGATGTAGATGATGATGTAGCCCGATTCTACTTTTCAGCCGGAGTCGATCTTTCTCCAGAAAAGAAAGCTGTAGCCGTCTTCACATCAGATACCACTGAAGATTTTGATTTCCCAAAGTACATAGCAGGATCTTGAACTTGATCATAATCCGTTTCCTTCTTCAGCAACTCAAAGTGATATGCCCTCAGCGTTCGTATAACGTTATCTAGAATCAGAGTATAGAACTTATCTTCATCATGCTTGATGAGTGCCACATACATTTCCCATTTGGCAGGCAAAGCATCTAGAAATCTTGTTAATCTTCTCTGTTTCACTCTACTCCACATCATGACTGTCTAACTCAGTCAGCAAATGGTAGAATCGTGTAATAGTCTCATCCAGCTTTTCGTTCTTCAAGGCTTTGAAGATCGCGAACTGCTGCTTGAGCATTTCCATTCGCTTCTTTCTGACCCTCGGGTTACCTTCACACCATTTCTCCAACGCATCCCACAGCTCTTTTGCTGTCTTCTGATTACGAAAAGTGTGCAAGATCTCCTGAGGTAACGCCATTCTAATGATAGCGAATGCACAGTTCTCTGCTTCATATAGCTTTTTATCGTCGTCCTTCATTTTTGAATAAGTCACAACTTTTTGTCGTCCTTCAACCACAGTCGTAGGTGGAATGTATCCTTCGTCAATACAAATCCACATTCGCATATCATTAAACCTCGCGAAGTCGGCAAACCTATCCTTCCACCAGTAATAGTCCTCTATTTTCATCAACTTCGGTGGAGAATTCGCTTTTCCAACCTCGTGATCCATCTCCATAAACCTCTGCAGACTTGTCATTGTTTCAAATATATTTGAATTCAAACTCAATTAATTTAATTCGAAATTAATTTAAATTAATTCTTTCGAATTTAGGTAAATTCGAAACTAAGTAAATGTAAACCAGTTTGGAATTAAATTCGAATTTAAGTTTGAAATTTAATTAAATTCGAAATTACAAGTTCCACTGTTGTGTCAACTGGAAGTCTTAGTGACCCAGTAGTTACTCTTTCCCCGTTTGTCACTGAATCCACTTTGAGTCAAGCATTAAATGCTTCTATTGCTGGTGTAAATACTCATGTATCTGCTCAATTATCATAGGTAATGGCTCAAATGAATAACATTCACAAGTTTTTGAAAGGAAAATCAGTAGCAGAGGAGTCAGTGAAGCAACCCGATCCGAATCAAGCTATTGAAGAGCTGAGAGACTTAGTATTTGAGCAATTGATGAGATGAGAGAAAGGATGATAGGGTTAGAGGGTACGGTAATCACTGCTTTGGGGAATTTATCTGAACGTGTGGCGGGTGTTGAACTGACTTGCAAGGCTCAACATTCTGCGCCCAAACGTAAACATGTTGAGCATTACGATGACTCCGATGATGCTCCTCATGAGAGGGAGAAGAGGAGGAAGCTTGATGAGCCTAAACATGGTATATTGATGATTACCTATCTGGAAAAAGAGGCTGAAGTTAAAGAGAAAGGAGAGGCAGGAAGCTCAAAAGAACCTGCTGATGTTCAAAAAGGACAGGAATTGATTATTTATGAAGATGTTCCTAGTCCATTGAACATTCAGTCAGATTTATACAATTTTGATGAATATGAAGAGTTTGCAGAAGAGGAAAAAGAAAAAGCTTTAATGATTGAAGAAGTTGTTGAGATTGAAGAATCAAAAGACGATGATGTTATAGAGCTAACAGATGTTGCTGTTAGAGCTGAGAGGATTGAAGAAGAAGAAGTGTTGGTTCAAGAGATCTTAAAGAATGATATACCTATACCAACGGTTGTGAAGCCTGAGGTGACGGTACAGGTTAAAGAAGAAGAGATAGAACCATTTCCGGTCGAAAGTTTTGTTCCTCCGGTTGTGAAAGAAGTGAATGAATTTGAAGTTATGGAGAGATTTTTTGATGAGTATGTGGTTGCAGATGAGACTCAAAAGCAACATCAATTGAGGTTTGAATTTCAAAGGCTAGTTCAAAAAGAGATTGATGATATGTTGTGCCTTCTTAACGAAGAAGAAGTTAGAAAGAAATTGAAAAAGGGTCTGGAGCTTACCTCAAAGAAATCGCCCGAATATGTTAGCAAAAGGAACAAACTTCCGTACCTTGAAGATCATCTGGAGAAAAAGATTTTTTGCAAGAAGCAAGCTCTGTGTACATTCCTGAAGTTGCTGAGAGTGTTGGAACCAAATCGACCAAATCTGGTGAACTATGCAAGTTTCCTTCAAAACAAGGCTCAGATTGTAGACAAAGTTAGAAGTGAGTTTCCGATAGTGGATCTAGTAAAGATTGAAAAGGATAGATTTGTTAAGATCTTTTATCCTACATTCAGTGTTACAAGATCGGATGGGAATACGTATAAGTTTACAGAAGCTGATATGTTTTGGATGAATTTGGTTGACATTGAAGATTTATTTGATGAATTATGTAGAAACAAAAATATTGAGCTTTGCAGATTTGCGTTGAAGACATTGTTTCATTTCATGCATATAAAGTTCGTTCTTATGTCAATCCAAGATCTTCAAATTGGTGTTGAAAGGGGCATGAGAAAGATAAATGTGACTCCACCAAACAGAGAAATCAAATTTGCCAGGGAACTGAAAGAATTTCAAGTCATTATGGTTAAGCGTCCAGTAGTCATGTACAAAGACAGAAATCGGAAGCTGAGAGCTATGAGGACCATTGAAAAAATGGGGTGGCAGAACGGAAAAACAGGACTTTGATTGAGGCAGCAATGACCATGCTTTCGGATTCAAAGCTTCCACCATGTTTTGGGGGGGGGGGGGCAGTGAATACCGCGTGTCATGTTTTAAACCGAGTCCTTACTGTCAAATCATTGAACAAAACCTGTTATGAAGTTTTGAATAAAAGACCACCCAATTTAACTGGTTTCGAACCGTTTGGGGTACCGTGTACGTTATTGAAAACAAAACATCAACCTAAGTTTGGTGAAAAGGCTGACGAAGGATACTTCCTAGGTTATGTACCTAACTCAACAAACAAAAGGGTTTTTAACAAAACAAACGGTACGGTCGAAATTGTGTTTAACATTGACGTAACAAGTTATACACATGAACCCCAAACTGGTCCGGATTGGATATTTGATTATGCCTCATTGTTTGAATCATTTAACATTCCATTGAATGGAAATGCAGGTACAATTGAAAATGACTTATCGTCATTAAATCTGAATGACGACGGTCAAGGTTTTCCAAAGATGAGCATTCCATCAACTACTGAGCCTACAACGATAGAAGATAGATCTCCAACAGAGAATGAACCTGAGTTACCTATAAAGGAGACTCAGACAAGTAGTTCTAACTCCGAGGACAGCGATCATGAGGAAGAGAATGTACCGTCTGAAGTCGTAAACCCGTTAGGTGAAATAGGATCAAACCTAGGAGATAATCTTAGGGTCGATGAGATTGAGACATCGAGAATAAACAAGGATCATCCGATTGAGAGCATCATAGGAAATCCGAATACCAGTGTGAGAACTAGGAGTAGTGTGAATAACAACATTGTGCTGTTGTCGATGATTAATGACTCCGAGGAGTATCACACATGTCTTTATTCATGTTTCATCTCGCAAGTAGAGCCGAAGAATGTGCAAATGGCACTGAAAGACAACTCTTGGGTTGAAGCCATGCAAGAAGAACTGTCACAATTCAGAAAACTTGAAGTGTGGGAGTTAGTGCCGCTACCTCGAGGAGAAGTTGCAATAGGAACCAAATGGGTTTTTAAGTGTAAAAGAGATGACCAGGGTATTGTTACTCGCAACAAGGCAAGACTTGTGGTAAAGGGATTCAACCAAGATGAGGGAATTGATTACAACGTGGTGTTTGCACCAGTGGCAAGGCTCAAGGCAATCCGTTTGTTCCTGGCATTTGCGTGCTTCAAAGGATTTAAAGTCTATCAACTTGATGTAAAGAGTGCCTTTCTGTACGGAAAGGTGTAGGAACTGGTGTACGTGGAACAACCGCCTGGGTTCACTGATCCAAAGTATCCCGACAGAGTGTATCGATTAGATAAGGCTCTGTATGGATTGCATCAGGCACCAAGGGAATGGTATGAGACATTATCAACTCATCTTTTGGACAACGGGTTTGAAAGAGGGAGGATTGATAGTACATTGTTCGTGAAGAGAAAGGGAGAAGATTTTATCTTGGTACAAGTGTACGTGGATGACTTCATTTTCGGGTCATCAGACGAACAGATGTGCAAAGATTTTGAGAAGGTTATGAAGTCAAAGTTGGAGATGAGTGCTATGGGTGAGTTAAACTTCTTTCTGGGTTTGCAAGTTGGCCAAAGGAAGGAAGGCATGTTTATCCATCAGACGAAGTATGTCTACGATATTCTGGAGCGCATTGTGATGGAAGGGACAAAGAACACTGCTCATTTTAGTACTCCGATTCAAGTGAATCACAATCTCAGACCGGGTACAGAAAGTGATATTGATGTGGATCCGACTCTATATCGGGCCATGATCGGGTCACTCATATATTTAACTGCTTCTAGACCTGACATTATGTTTGCTGTGTGTATTTGTGATAGGTTTCAAGCAAATCAAAAAGAAATGCATATGAAAGCCATGAAGCAGATTCTGAGATACCTCAAGTCAAAACCGATGTTGGGACTTTGGTATCACGCTGATGGTAATCTGGAATTGGAAGCATACACGGATTCAGATTATGGAGGTTGCAGCTTGAATCGGAAATCAACAACTGCAGGTTGTCAGTTCCTAGGAGGGAGACTCGTATCCTGGCAATGCAAGAAACAGACTTCGGTGGCCGTGTCAACGTGCGAAGCCGAATATGTAGCTGCCGGTAGTTGTTGTTCACAGGTTTTGTGGATACAACAACAGTTGCGGGATTACAGTTTGACTTACACTCATACTCCCATTAGGATAGATAATCAATCTGTAATTGCTATAAGTAATAATCCAGTTAAACACAGTAAAACAAAGCACATAGACATAAGACATCGTTTTATACGTGATTGTGCTGAAAAGAACTTAATAAAACTGGTAAAAGTGGCAACGGAAGATAATAATGCAGATCTATTCACTAAAGCTTTTGATAAGTCACGCTTTGAGTTGTTGGTTCAACTAAATGGTATACGTAATCCAGAGTAACTTGGTCTTAGTATATATATTTTATTATAGTAAGTTAGTAGTTTAGAATATTTTCTTTCTTTTTATAGTGAGTTAGTAGGTTAGTTTATTAGCTTATCTTAAAAAATATGAAAAACAAAAGAGAAAAGAGAGAAAACCATAAACAAAAGAGAATATTGAAAAATGAGTTAAGTCTTAGATACATAGGTTCAAGGTGACGAAAATTAGCACAGTCTAAACAAACTCTAAGTGTTAAGCTTTCACACATAATGCACCATAAATTCTAAGTGATGTAAAATTTCTTGTTTGATGTGTCGGTAGGCATAATACACAAAGGAAATCCTAACAGCTAATAAAATATTCAAGAAAAAGTCATATGTGTAACTAACTTAGATGTATGACCAATGGTCTTAATTTCTATGTTAGAGACATACCGACAATGATTTTAAATGAGGTATGTGTTGGTACACTCTGTGTGACGATAGAAGTCTAAGTTTTGATAGCATTTTGTGTAAATCAAGTAACTTGGTAGTGAAAATTGACTAGTGTTTGATATATGTGATTATATATTTTTGATATTTGTTGTTTGTATGTTTGAACTTGGTGTAACGTATTACAAGAAGTTCAAACATAAAGTTCAAAGATATATTCAAACATAAGTTAAAACATATGTTCAAATAGAAGTTTGATAGTTGAAATTCGAATTTGTATAATTTTGAATATGTACTTATAGGTAAATTCGAATTTGTCAAGAGGACAAATTCGAATGGCCTTGGGCCTGATTCGAATTTGTCCTAGACAAACTCGAATCTGTCAGTATAATTAAGGGTAAACTCGAATAATTATGAGACTTTGCAGAATTACAGAGGGTGATTAAGCAAAGGCGATCTCGAGTTTACTAGTATTCAGAGAGTGTTTTCAGAGAGAATCATCGTGTAGGGGCGTTCAAGGTTGTTCGTCTAGCATCGTGGTAGTCTCCGTGTTCCGTGTGCGTGATCTTACCGTCAAGCCGCTAACGAGGATTCCACACTCGTTGGACGGTGTCGCGTCTCGATAGATCCGTGAGTTCAATACCTTACAAGTGGTATCAGATCCTTTGGGGTGTTCTTCGTGTTCATAAGATACATCCTAGGTTTCTTGACATTTTGGACGGTTAATATCACGATTTTGGAGGTTTTTCGAGCTTATCAAATCAGATTACGGAAAATACTTTGTTGTAGTTCAAGTTTTTGATCGAAATCGGTATTTTTAATCGTAAAAATATTGGTTTAATCTGAAAAACTTGAAAAACTCGATGTATTAGCCGTTTTTCGAATTTGCGGTGCTCGAGTTTATTAAGGGTGTATTAGGGTTTGCTCAGTTTCGAGTTTGACATAAAATACGCTCCTTTCGAGATTCCTTTGGGTTTGATTCGAAATTGGCCTTTTCGAATTTGCTTGCTTTCGATTTTAGGCTAAGATCGAATTTGGAGTTTCGAATTTAGTTGGGTTTTCGACTTTAAGTGGACCTTCGAATTTGTCTTTAATTTCGAATTTAATTGGATTTCAAACTTAAATTCGAATTTAATTCCAAACTGGTTTACATTTAATTAGTTTCGAATTTACCTAAATTCGAATGAATTAATTTAAATTTATTTCGAATTAAATTAATTGAGTTTGAATTCAAATATATTTGAAACAATGACAAGTCTGCAGTGGTTTATGGAGATGGATCACGAGGTTGGAAAAGTGAATTCTCCACCGAAGTTGATGAAAATAGAAGACTATTACTGGTGGAAGGATAGGTTTGCTGACTTCACGAGGTTTAATGATATGCGAGTGTGGATTTGTATTGACGAAGGATACATTCCACCTACGGCTGAGGTTGAAGGACGACAAAAAGTTGTGACTTATTCAAAGATGAAGGACAACGATAAAAAGCTATATGAAGCAGAGAACCGTGCATTCGCTATCATTAGAATGGCGTTACCTCAGGAGATCTTGTACACTTTTCGTAATCAGAAGACAGCAAAAGAGCTGTGGGATGCGTTGGAGAAACGGTGTGAAGGTAACCCGAGGGTCAGAAAGAATCGAATGGAAATGCTCAAGCAGCAGTTCGCGATCTTCAAAGCCTTGAAGAACGAAAAGCTGGATGAGACTATTACACGATTCTACCATTTGCTAACTGAGTTAGACAGTCATGATGTGGAGTATAGTGAAACAGAGAAGATTAACAAGATTCTAGATGTTTTTCCTGCCAAATGGGAAATGTATGTGGCACTCATCAAGCATGATGAAGATAAGTTCTATACTTTGACTCTAGATAACGTTATAGGAACGCTGAGGACATATCACTTTGAGTTGCTGCAGAAGGAAACGGATTATGATCAAGTTCAAGATCCTGCTATGTACTTTGGGAAATCAAAATCTTCAGTGGCATCTGATGTGAAGACGGCTACAGCTTTCTTTTCTGGAGAAACATCGACTCCGGCTAAAACAGAAGACTCATTAAGTAGGGCTTTCTTAGGGTTTTCTAGACCAGAAGAAAAGCAGAATCAGGCTACATCATCATCTACATCTCAAGGGTATTCAAAGATGCCTATGAGCGCAAAGTCAGCTAAAGACCATCTGAATCTGTTGTCTTCATTTGTGGCCGCTTACGGCAATTGCGTTGAGGGAAAAATCAATGATCATGCACTTTGGGATGAGGATTACGATCAGGTAGATCCAGATGATCTGGAGGAGATGGATCTGCAATGGCAACTGGCCATGGTAACTCAGAGAGTTAAACAGTTCATCAAGAGAACAGGCAGAAACCTCAACGTTAGTAACAATAAGATTGGGTTCGATAAGTCCAAGGTTAAGTGTTTTATGATTTATGTGTTTTATGTGTTTTATGTACTACGTCTAACGATAGGTTAAATGTAGTACTTGAATCACATCAAACTATATCTGCTCTGAATGAATCATTAAAATCAGACAATGCTAGCTTAGTAGACATAAAGGAAGATCTTAGAACTTAAGGCTGATGCACAGGATGTTATAGTTCTAAAGGACAAACTGAGCGAACAGTGTGTGTTGGTACATCCGGTGTGACGACAACAGTCTAGTTTTTGTTATTGATATCATGATTGTTTGTATCTTTGAACTTGGTGTAATGTATTACAACAAGTTCAAACATAAAGTTTAAAGATAAAATCAAACATAAGTTTGATAGATGAAGTTCGAATTTGAGCGAATTTGTCTTTGAGGTAGATTCGAACTTGTCAAGTGGACAAATTCGAATGGGCCTTGGGCCTGATTCGAATTTGTCCTAGACAAACTCGAATCTGTCAGTATAATTAAGGGTGAACTCGATTAATTGAGGGAAGATCTTTGACGGCTCAGAGGTTCTGTCGAACTTGAGAGCAAATAGACTTTTGGCAGAGAAGCCTTTTGCAGAATTTGTCAGGCGATTAAGCAAAAGGCGATCTCGAGTTTACTAGTAATCAGAGAGTGTTTTCGGAGAGAATCATCGTGTAGGTACGTTCATAAGTAATTTGTATAGCATCTTGGTAGTCTCCGTGTTTCGTGCTTGTGATCTTACCGTCAAGCCGCTAGCGAGGATTCCGCACTCGTTGAACGGTGTCACGTCTAGATAGATACGTAGAGTGAAGACCTTACAAGTGGTATCAGAGCATTTAGGGTGTTCTTCGTGTTCTTCGTGTTCATAAGATACATCCTAAGTTTCTTGACGTTTTGGACGGTTTTTATCACGATTTTTGTGGTTTTTCGAGCTTAACAAATAGGATTTCGGGAACTACTTTGTTGTAGTTCAAGTTTTTGACCAAAGTCAGTTTTTTTATTTGTAAAAATATTGATTTAATCTGAAAAAACTTGAAAAACTCGAAGTATTAGCCGTTTTTCGAATTTGCGGCGCTCGAGTTTGTTTAGGAGATATTAGGGTTTGCTCATTTTCGAGTTTGACCAAAATACGCTCCTTTCGAGTTTCCTAAAAGTTTGCTTCGCATTTGGCCAATTCGAATTTGCTGGGATTTCGATTTTACACTAAGATCGAATTTGGACATTCGAGTTTAGTTGGGTTTTCGAATTTAATTGGGGTTTCGAATTTAGTGGACTTTCGAATTTAGTTTCGTCTTTGTCATTAATTTCGAACATAGTTGGGCTTCAAACTTAAGTTCGAATTTAGTTCCAAATCAGTTTAAAATTAATTAAATTCGAATTTATTCAAATTCGAAGGAATTATTTTAAATTAATTTCGAATTAAATTAACTAAGTTTAAATTCAAAAATATTTGAAACAATGACAAGTCTACAGAGGTTTATGGAGATGGATCACGAGGTTGGAAAGGCGAATTCACCACCGAAGTTAATGAATATTGAGGATTATTACTGGTGGAAGGATAGGTTTGCCGACTTCGCAAGGTTTAATGATATGCGAATGTGGATTTGTATCAACGAGGGATACATTCCACCTACTGCAGAGGTTGAAGGTCGTCAACGAGTCTTAACGTATTCAAAGATGAAAGATGAAGATAAGAAAGTTTATGAGGCCGAAAACCGTGCATTCGCTATCATTCGAATGGTGTTACCTCAGGAGATCTTGCACACTTTCCGTAATCAGAAGATAGCTAAAGGGTTGTGGGATGCGTTGGAGAAACGTTGTGAAGGTAACCCGAGGGTTAGAAAGAATCGAATGGAAATGCTCAAGCAGCATTACGCCATCTTCAAAGCGTTAAAGAACGAAAAGCTGGATGAAACTATTACACAATTCTACCATTTGCTAACTGAGTTAGACAGCCACGACGTGGAGTATAGTGAAACGGAGAAGATTAACAAGATTCTGGATGCTTTACCGGCCAAATGGGAGATGTATGTGGCCTTAATAAAGCATGATGAAGACAAATTCTAGACTCTGACTCTAGATAATGTTATAGGAATGCTGAGGGCATATCGCTTTGAGTTGCTGAAGAAGGAAATGGATTATGACCAAGTTCAAGATCCTGCTATGCACTTTGGGAAATCAAAATCTTCAGTGGCTTCTGATGTGAAGACGGCTATAGATTTCTTCTCGGGAGAGAGATCGACACCGATTGAATCAGAAGACTCAGTGAGTAGAGCTTTCTTAGGGTTCTCTAGACCGGATGATCAGCCACAGGCATCTACTTCAGGATCATCGTCTCCAGGATACACGAAAATGCCAATGAGTGCTAAAACTGCAGAGGAGCAACTGAAGCTTCTAGCATCGTTTGTAGCCGCTTACCGGAATTGTATTCAAGGGAAAATCATTGATCCAGCTCTATGGGAAGAAGATTATGATCAGGTGGATTCGGATGACTTAGAGCAAATGGATCTACAATGGCAATTGGCTATGGTCACACAAAGATTGAAGAGGTTCATGAAAAGCACGGGAAGAAATCTAAGTGTGAATAAAGTAGGATTTAATAAGTCAAAAGTTAGATGTTAAAACTGTCAGGAGTTGGGACACTTTGCGAGAGAGTGTCAAAGACCTAAGATGGATAATAATCAGAACTCAGGACGTCAGTTTTCAACCAATTCAGGGAATCAGAGATCAGGGGGTCAGGGTTCAGTGGCTGGTTTACTTACTAATGTGGGGTCTAACAGACAGTTAGATGGCACATATGATTGGAGTACACATCCAGAGACTAATGCTAGAGCCTTCATGGCTGAAGTAACAGAGACTGGAAGTACGGGAGCAGAAGAGGAAAAGAAAGAGGATACGCAACAGTCTGATTCAGATCCTTTGGTGCTGGAAATTACTGAGGAGCTGACTACTTTAGAGTTTGCAGCTCAGATGGCCAACATCAAATCTGATCGGAAAAAGGTAATTCTAAACTTTTCTACTTCTCATGATTTATGTGTTTTATGTACTACGTTAAATGATAGCTTGAACCTAGTGCTAGAAACACATTCATCTTTAACTGCTCAAATTCAATCCTTAAAATCAGATAATGCTAATTTATTAGACATTAAGGAAGATCTTCAGGTCAAACTGAGAAATGATGCTCAAGATTTAATAGTTCTGAATGACAAATTGATTGAACAAAGTGTCAGGAATGAACTAATTTATGAGTATGTAGAGTCACTAACCAAAGAGATCTCTCTTAGAGATATGGAATTAGCTGAGTCTAGGGATAAGGTTGTTGAGGAAAATAGCAACCATGTACCTACTCCTCAGGATGAGACCAATGATATGGTTAAATCAGAGGTAGTCAAGGTGACTGAGTTTTTTAAAGTATCTTCAAATACTCCTCAGGTTGGGCAAACGGTACAGAGTGTTCAG
Organism: Centrapalus pauciflorus; assembly: GCA_020465985.1. Classification (NCBI taxonomy): domain Eukaryota; kingdom Viridiplantae; phylum Streptophyta; class Magnoliopsida; order Asterales; family Asteraceae; genus Centrapalus; species Centrapalus pauciflorus. The sequence goes on along the minus strand of JAANYP010002958.1, from coordinate 42,195 downwards.
TCTAGTTGTAAGCCAAAAGTAGAAGAGGAAAATACTATAAGTAATGATAACAAAGGGGAGTTAAACCAAGCTGTTGATACAAACAACCAGGACATTAGTAAGACACCTAGGTCAAAGAGTGCCTATAAGAAATCTATTGACAAGATGTCTTGCTTTAAGTGTCATGAGAAAGGACATGTTGCTTCAGGTTGTCCCTACAAAAAGTCAGAGCCTTCACTAAACGTAGGGAAACAAGAGCAGCAAACCTTAAAAACAATGCCTAGTGATACGAACTGGAGTAGCTCTCAAATTTTTGAGAAGAACTCAAGTGTGATGTCATGTCTAGGTAGTCGACAACCACCCGTGTCTATCAGACAAAAAGAAGGACTTAGGAATAATTCACGTAATTGATTCTCTAGTCAATCAATGTCTGGCCCCCAATCCGTCATTAGAAATAATTCACCTACGAGGAGTCACACTCAAGTTAGGTCTAATTCTCCTAATAGACACAAGACACCAGTTAGAGCCCAGAACTCTCAAACTGAGATGTACTATAACAGATTTTATTCAAGGGCTGAACCGCAAAGACCAACCCAAAGGTCGAGAATGCATGTGAATCACTCAACTCCACAACAGGTTCTTAATCGATAACCGAAGTCACCTGAAAGGAGAGGTGGGTATTTGAAAGAGTTCAAGTTTGTGGATGACTGATTTTTCTTGTTTAGTGTGCAAGAGTTAACTACAGGTCCTAATAACAAATGGTCTATGGATAGTGGTTTCTCTCGACACAGGACAGGGGTACAAAGGACGAAACAACAGGCATGCTGATTGGGTCCTTAGACCAACTGGAGAAGTCTTACTGGTAAAGAGTAAAGTGAATTAATTGAGATAACAATGCTGATTTATTCAATAAAGCTTTTGATATGTCACACTTTGAATTGTTAGTTCAGCTAAACGATATGCGTAATCCAGAGTAACTTGACCTTAGTCTATTTTTTTTTCTTTTTATAGTAAGTTAGCAGTTATGTAGAATTTATTTTCTTTTATAGTAAGTTAGTAAGTTACTTTATTAGTTTATTATTATTTATGAAAAACAAAAGAAAAAAGAGAGAAAACAATTAAAAAAGATCTTTGACGGCTCAGAGGTTCTGTCGAACTTGAGAGCAAATAGACTTTTGGCAGAGAAGGCTTCTGTCGGTATTCATAGAGTAATGAATATGAACTAGAAGCTATCGTCAAGGCGAGCTGTCTAGTTTCGGTATTCATAGTCTCTGAATCTGATAGTCTATTACGATCAATGAACAACAACTAGAAGCTATCGTCAAGGGGGAGTCTGTTGGTACATCCGGTGTGACGACAGCAGTCTACTTTTTGTTATTGATATCATGATTGTTTGTATGTTTGAACTTGGTGTAATGTATTAGAAGAAGTTCAAACCTAAAGTTCAAAGACAAAATCAAACATAAGTTTGATTGTTGAAGTTCGAATTTGAGGTAAAATTTGAATTTGTCTTTGAGGTAGATTCGAACTTGTCAAGTGGACAAATTCGAATGGGCCTTGGGCCTAATTCGAATTTGTCCTTGACAAACTCGAATCTATCAGTATAATTAAGGGTGAACTCGATTAATTGAAGGAAGATCTTTGAGGGCTCAGAGGTTCTGTCGAACTTGAGAGCAAATAGACTTTTGGTAGAGAAGGCTTTTGGAGAATTTGTCAGGCGATTGAGCAAAAGGCGATCTCGAGTTTACTAGTAATCAGAGAGTGTTTTCGGAGAGAATCATCGTGTAGGTACGTTCGTAAGTCGTTCGTATAGCATCTTGGTAGTCTCCGTGTTTTGTGCTTGTGATCTTACCGTCAAGCCGCTAACGAGGATTCCGCACTAGTTGGATGGTGTCACGTCTAGATAGATCCGTAGAGTGAAGACCTTACGGTGTGTTAGGTTAGAATTGATGTATGAACATGTTGAGGCATTAACCAAGGAGGTTAAATCCAAAGAAGTAGAGCTAGCAGAATCTAAGGTAAAGGTAGCTGAGGTAAACAGTAAACTTGAAAAGTTTAGGAACTCATCGCTCAACCTAGGGAAATCTTAGCTGCACAACGTCAGTCTAAGAAGCCTGTAGGTCTAGGGTATCATGAGCGTCCTTCACCTTTCAATGATAATTATGTACCTCAACCTCAGGAGACAACTGAGAAATCAGTTGAATCAGAGGAAATACCGGAACCAGTGTCTGAAATTGCTAAGGAAAATGAAACTAAGGTGACTGCTAATAATATGAAGATTAAGAAAGTTAAGTTTATACCATCCTCTAGTGATAAGCCTCTAGGACAACACAAAATTGACTTAAATGATCAGGAGGATAAACCAGTCGCTATAGTTGAAACAAAAGAGCCAGACACTAGTGAGACACCTAAGTCAAAGGGCACACATAAAAACTCGATTGAAAAAATGTCATGCTTTAGATGTCACGAAAGGGGGCATGTTGCGTCTAGCTGTCCACATAGGAAAGTAGATTCTACACCTAAGATTGGAAAGCCAGCATAACTTAAGCCTTCTCCAAGTGTAGAAAGCACTAGTAGTTCTCAATCTACCGAGAAAACTGTGCAAGTCGCACCTAAGTCTGCTGTGAAACAAATGCCTGTGTCAGGTCAAACCAAAGAAGTGATTAGGCCTAATTCACCAAATCGAGTCAATAATCAATCTAGGTCAGGACCGCCACAACAATATAGGAGTACTACACCTAGCAGAGCTTACACTCCGGTTAGGTCACACACTCCTGTAAGACATCAAACACCAGGTAGAGCTCCGGGATATCAATCGGAAATGCATTATAATAGAAATTATTCAAGAGCTCCACAGCAAATGCCTACACAAAGGCCGAGAGTGAACTTAAATCACTATGCACCACAACAGGCTCAAAATCAAAAACCCAAGTCACCTGAACGGCGAGATGGGTATTTGAAAGAGTTTAAGTATGTGGACGAGAATGGTATTACCAAGTCAGTTATGGCTTGGGTTCCCCGTGATAACTAACCTATTTTTTTTCATGTGCAGGAGACAACTACAGGTCCATACAACAAATGGTTTGTATCATGAAAGGGGAAAGAAGTCTACTCGCAGACTTCAAGGGAGGGAATCATAGATTTGTATCATTCGCTGGCAATAAAGGAGGAACTATCACCGGTACTCGAGTGGTCACTAATGGGACTATCCAATTGGATCACGTTTATCATGTTGATAAACTGGTTCATAATCTCATTAGTGTATCTCAAATCTGTGATAAGAAGAACTCGGGGGGTTTTCACCGACACTGAGGCGTTAGTGCTGAAACCAGGATTCAAGGTACCTGAAGAATGGATACTGATGAGGGCTCCAGGGAAGAATGACCTGTACATGCTCGACATGAACAAGTCGGAATCTTCAATGGGTCCAATTTGTCTACTGTCAAAAGCTTCGGAGACTGAGTCGGTTTTATGGCACAGGCGCATGGCACACTTGCACCTAAGAAAAATGAACTACATTACGAAAAATGGATTAGTGCAAGGTGTTCCATGAAGAGTTTTAGTTCGAGGATAAGTGTCTACCGTGCAAGAAAAGAAAGCAACACAAGAAAGCAAACAAGTCCAAGACTCAGAACTCAATCGCTGCCACATTCGATTTGTTGCATATGGACCTCTTCAGACCAATCAACACAAGGAGTATAGGTGGTAGTTGGTACTGTTTGGTTATGACTCACGATTACTCACGTTTTTCTTGGGTTTTCTTTTTAGGTACAAAGGACGAGACGGCTGCAAAGCTCATTGGGTTCTTAGACCAAGTGGAAAACTCTTACGGAACGAGGGTTAAGCGTATTAGAAGTGATAACGGAACAGAGTTCAAAAACACTGTTATTGGTGTATATTGCCTATCCAAGGGCATAGTGCATCAATTCAGTGCACCATATGAGCCACAAAAAAATGTGGTGGCCGAACGGAAAAACAAGGCATTGATTGAGGCAGCAAGGACCATGCTTTCGGATTCAAAGATTCCTACCATGTTTTGGGGGGAGGCAGTGAATACCGCGTGCCATGTTTTAAACCGGGTCCTTACTGTCAAATCTTTGAACAAAACCTGTTATGAAATTTTGAATAAACGGCCACCTAATTTAACTGGCTTCGAACCTTTTGAGGTACCATGCACTTTAATGAAAACAAAACATCAACCTAAGTTTGGTGAAAAGGCTGACGAAGGATATTTCCTAGGTTATGTGCCGAACTCACCAAACAAACGTGTTTTTAATAAATCTAATGGTACAGTGGAGATTGTGTATAATATTGATGTTACAAGTTACACACATGAACCCCAAAAGGGTCCGGAATGGCTATTTGATTATGATAAATTATTTGAGTCATTTAACATTCCTTTAGATGGAAATGCAGGTACAATCGAAAAGGACATGTCGTCATTAAATCTGAATGACGAGGGTCGAAGTTTTCCGAGGACCACCTTTCCATCAACATCCGAGCCTACATCAACTGAAGATAGATCTCCAACACAAAATGATTCTGAAGTTCCTACAGACGAAAATCAGACAACAAATTCTAACTCTGAAGACAATGTCCATGAGGAAGAGAATTTGGAGTCTGAAGTCATTCCCTAGTTAGGAGAGATAGGATCAAATTTGGAAGATAATCTGAGAGTTGACGAGATAAAAACATCTAGGATCAACAAGAATCATCCTATTGAGAGTATCATAGGAAGTCCTGGTGTTAGTGTGAGGACTAGGAGTAGTTTGAATAACAACACAGTGTTGTTGTCAATGATAAATGACTCCGAGGCCTTTCATACCTGCCTCTACTCATGTTTCATTTTGCAAGTAGAGCCGAAAAATGTGCAATTGGCACTAAAAGACAATTTTTGGGTTGAAGCGATGCAGGAAGAACTGTCACAGTTTAGGAAACTAGAAGTGCGGGAGTTAGTTCCGTTACCTCGAGGAGAAGTTGCAATAGGAACCAAATGGGTTTTTAAGTGCAAGAGAGATGATCAGGGTATAGTCACTCGCAACAAAGCAAGGCTTGTAGTAAAGGGTTTCAACCAGGAGGAAGGAATCGATTACAATGAAGTGTTCGCGCCAGTGGCAAGGTTGGAAGTTATTCGTTTGTTTCTAGCTTTTGCTTCCTTCAAAGGATTTAAGGTTTATCAGCTGGATGTTAAGAGTGCTTTCCTGTATGGGAAAGTGAAGGAACTGGTATATGTGGAACAGCCGCCTGGGTTTACAGATCCGAAATATCCAGACAGAGTATATCAGTTAGATAAGGCTTTGTATGGATTACATCAAGCACCGAGGGCGTGGTACGAGACATTATCTAATCATCTTTTAGACAACAGGTTTGAAAGAGGGAGGATAGATAGTACGCTGTTTGTGAAGCGAAAAGGTGAACATTTCATCTTCGTACAAGTGTACGTCGATGATATAATTTTTGGATCATCAGACGTGCAGATGTGCACAGATTTGGAAAAGGTGATGAAGTCGAAGTTTGAGATGAGTGCGATGGGTGAGTTAAACTTCTTTCTGGGTTTACAAGTCGAACAGAGGAAGGAGGGCATGTTTATTCATCAGACGAAGCATGTCTATGACATCTTAGGGCGCTTCGGGATGGAAGGAACCAAGCTGACAGCTCACTTCAGCACGCCGATTCAAGTGAATCATAATCTCGGACCGGGTACTGAAAGTGATACCGATGTGGATCCGACGTTATATCGGGCCATGATTGGATCACTTATGTATTTAACTGCTACAAGACCAAATATTATGTTTGCTGTTTGTATTTGTGCTAGGTTTCAATCTAATCCAAAAGAGATGCACATGAAAGCTGTGAAGTGGATTCTACGATACCTCAAGTCGAAACCGAAGCTGGGACTTTGGTATCACGCGGAGGGCGATCTGGAATTGGAGGTGTACACGGATTCAGACTACGGAGGATGCAGCTTGACTCGCAAATCAACAACTGGAGGTTGTCAGTTCCTAGGCCGAATATGTTGCTGCTGCTAGTTTCCTGGCAATGCAAGAAACAGACTTCGGTAGCCGTGTCAACGTGCGAGGCCGAATATGTTGCTGCTGGTAGTTGCTGTTCACAGGTTTTGTGGATACAACAACAATTGCGGGATTACGGTTTGGCTTATACTCAAACTCCTATTAGGATAGATAACCAGTCTACTATTGCTATCACAAATAATCCAGTTAAACATAATAAAACTAAGCACATAGACATAAGACACCACTTTATACGTGATTGTGCTGAAAAGAACTTAATTAAGTTGGTAAAAAGTTGCAACGGATGATAATAATTCGGATTTATTTACCAAAGCTTTTGAGAACTCACGTTTTGAGTTTTTAGTTCAACTAAACGGAATGCGCAATCCAGAGTAGCTTGACCTTAGTAGAAGTTATTTCTCTTTATAGCAGTAAGATTTCTTTCCTTTTATAGTAAGTTAGTAGGTTATTTTATTTTATTACTCTTATTTATGAAAAACAAAAGAAAAAAGAGAAAAAAACCATAAAAAGTTCAAAAAAAAGAGAATATCAGAAAATGAGTTAAGTCTTAGATATATAGATTCAAAGTGACGAAAATTAGCACAGTCTTACAATCTCTAAGTGTTAAGCTTTCACACATAGTGCACCTAAAATTCTAAGTGTTATACATTATCTAGTTTGATATGTTGGTAGGCATAATATATGTAGGGAGTCTCAAGGCTAATAAAATATTCAAGAAAAAGTCAGACGTGTCACTAACTTAGATGTTTGACCAAATGGTCTTAATTAGTATGTTAGAGACATACAGACATTGACTATAAATGAGGTATGCAAACTTTCTGGGGGATGTATAGCAACATCAGATACAATTAAAAGAAATGAAAAGAATGAAAACTCATATACTGAGTTGAGAGTCAAAACAAGCAACTATGTTGTACGTAAGTACAGACCTGTTGTCTCTGGTTTGATTCGAGTTAGCAAGATAAGTCGCTTTGTTGTACGTCGGTACAGACCTGTCACCGCTGTCTTGCTAGCTTTAACAATAAACTTTAAGACAAACTAAGACACTCTGTTGTATGTAAATAAAGACCTGTGTCCGACGTTTGCCTTTTAAAGAAAGTTTGCAATACCAAAAAGTTATAATCATTGTGTGTATGCCTTGATCATAAAAGTATGTCTGAGTATGAGTCACGTAGGGTAATTTCTGGATAAATAAAAAGGCCAACGGATATTCCAAAATGTAACATGTTTAAAGGTAAAATAATACCAACAATCGTCTAGAAATGTGTGTCACAACAAACAATAAAAGGAATCAAAAAAATTCCTAAGTGTGAAAGTTGAATATTGAAAGTGCGTATTTGACACCGCTATCTGATTGAACCTTTCTTTGTCTATACTCACCAAAAATATTCTGTTAGTATAAAATATAGGTTGTAAATTTTAATATTATAGATTAGTTTAAGTTTAAGTTTTGTTCAAAATTTTAATTTTAATTTTAATTTATTTTTTATCTTTCTTTATTTTATTTTAATTTTATTTTATAGTATTTAGGAAAAAGGTCAAAGTTACTGAGGATGCATTCTTTAGTTGAATAAATTAAACATTGCGTGAAAATCTTGTGCTTAGGAAAATGAATTTTGCATAGTTTATTCTGTTACACGAAAAAAATTGAAAAAGTTGAATTTAATTCAAAGCTTTCAAAGTTTTCGAAATTTTCAGTTAAATTCGAATTTAAGCCAAAGTCGAATGTCTCATTCGAATTTGGCAGTAAATTCGAATTTGGATACAAACTCGAAGGTGGTTAGTAAAAATAGGTCAACAGTGACATTCATTATTCACCTACCTTCGAATTTGAGTCTTCGAGTTTAAATAGAGAGATCTCAAGTTTATAAATTCGAGTTTGTCGTTTCGAGTTTTCCACTGTTACTCGAGTTTTTGTCCGTTTCTGTTCGAGAATACTACCAAATCTAGGTATAATCAACATCATTATACAAGATTTAGGATGTTTTAGACTCAATTTGTGCAAAAATCGACCGATTTTGAGGTTTTAATGGTGTGAACTTTGTAATTCAAATTAACAAAGTTTGAACCGGTGAAACATCAAATAAGTGCCAAATATCTTCGATTAGAACGTATTAGGACTAATGGATGTGATTTTCTAAGTCTAAAATGGTTTAAATCTTGGTGTTTAGATTTTAAACTACCGACATTTCGAGTTTGTTCTTGGCTTCGAGTTTGACATTAAACTCGAACAAACCAATAAACTCGAATAAGTGTTGTTTTCGAATATGTTATTTGAATTTGCTGTTAAAATCGAAATATTTGACTAAATTTTAAACCAAACTTGTAGAAATTCATATGTGTTGGATTTTGAATTTACATAAGTTCAAAATAAAACAAATTTGAATTTAAACAAGTTTATTTTTATTTTGGTCATTCTAATGTGTTGTATACTTTATTGTGCAGATATGGCTGATAGAGTTTTTATCCAAAAACACAATATGGTCGTGTCACCAGAGCGCGAGCTACCTGAAGCTCAGGCATTCCGCCAGATGGTGGATTTTTTGGCTGCTTCAAGGGTTTCTTATGCCCTTTCGCACAATGTCTAGATAGTGCAGCCTTATGTTCGGGAGTTTTGGGATCATTTGCAGGTTGATTGTACTATTACTCCGACAGTATTAAGGACCAGAATAGTTGGGCAGCCCCTCGTGTTCTCAGCAGACGTCTTGCGCCGGGTCTTGCAGTTGGGGTCTGCAGAGCAGGAAGCTGGGCCGATAGACTTTCCGTTGGAAGTTAGGCAAGCTGCGTTCTTAAGAATGGGGTATAGCCTTGATGTGGCAAAGGCGTCGTTCATGAAGAGCGGTTTGATTGGGCAATGGAGGTATTTAGCACATGTTTTCATGGTATGCTTCGCCCCGAAGAAATCCAGTTTTGATTACATCGTTTCGAAGATGCAGTCACCGATGGTAGCATTGGTCTACAACCAGAGGTTCAGTTATTCTGAAATGTTCTTTGCGGAGTTTGTTCACCAAATAACAGCTTCCGCAAGAGAAAGGTTTTTTTTGTATCCTAGGTTCGTGATGATGTTTATCAGACATTTTTTTTGCCAAACCTGCCACCATTATTGGAAATTCAAAGTGTCGTTGTGATCGAGAAAAGGATTTTTGCTGATTGTCAAATGCACATGGGTGCATTGGTAAGACCACTAGATGCACCACTCTTTGGTGCGGTGGTAAATCCTGATTTTCAAGCCCCTAAAGGTGCCAACTGGGCCGGGGAAGTTCAAGTTCAGCAACAGCCGCAACAGCAGAGGCCTCAGCATCAACAAAGAAGGAGACAGAGACCTTCAGTTAGAGAAACTCAGGCTACTAGGCCTTCAACTAGTCGAGTGCAAGAGCCAGAAGAAGCAGGTCCTTCCGTTGTAGCCCCCGAAATTGATCCACGGGTGGAGACATTGGAAGAGATTTGGGCTCAAGGGCCGCATGCAAATGAAGCGATTACTTCTGAAGTTGTTGGAGATATTTTGGAACCTCCAGCTGATGAAGAAGATATTTTTCGCTAGATAGAGGATTATGTACCTGAGCAAGAGGGTCAAGTTGTGACCACATCTGAGTCTGAGTCGGAAGAAGTTGAAGAGATTGAGATTGAGAAAGAGACAGAAGATCCGTCTATTCGAATAACCACATATGGATCAAGAATAATAGTTATTGATGAAGAAGCAAGGAAGAGGAGAGCATCTAGGGATTCGGATGCAGATGAATCTGATTTCGAGGATGAAGATACAGCTCCTTTGGTGCCTAGGCAGAGGGCCAAGAGGCATCGATTCATGCAGGGAGCTTCATTGAAAAAGAGAATGGAGAATTGAAGACGTCTGTTACAAAGATTGAACAAGAGAATCTTAAGTTAAAGATGTTCGTCGCAGATCAGGCTGTAGAAATCCGCTCTATGAGGTCCCTGATTGAGCAATTAATGAAAAACCTAAAGGCTCAGGGGGAGAATAGTTGCATGGATGCTGAGGAGTTGAGAAGGGACGATGATGAAGGCAATGATCCCGATGCACCAAAAGACAATGAGCCAGTAGATTTTTCTGCTGCTCAACATGCCGAACTTCAGGGGGAGCCATGTCAGACTGGTGCTGAAGGAGGTTAGGCGAGTTCCTCAAAGGTCATGGAGAGCGACATGAGCAAAATGATTGAAGCTCTGATGAATATTGAGGAAGAGGTGTTGGATTTTGACATTGAAGATGAGATTGATGAGCTGGAGGAAGGAGAAATTATTCCTGAAGACGATCCTGAATGGAATCCTGACGATGAAGTATTGGGTGATGACTAAGATGAAGCTAATGAAATCATCATTCAGGAAAATCCCATCACCGATACATATGTGACGGATGAACAAAATGTGATTAACATAGAAGCTGTAAAAGCTGCTTTAAATGTTGAATCACAAGTTGAAGAACTTGCCAGGGAGCTTACTGATGAAGAACAACGAAAGCTATGGTTTAGGGAAGAGAAGAAGGATATAGAATTGAAGGAAAAGATGCTTGTGCCTAGTGCTGGAAAGCTATCCGGAAATATACTTAGCTGGTTCTTTGATCGAGAACTGCAGCTGTTTATCATCAAGAGAAAGGATGGCCTCCAGTATCTCAGGAGAAGATTGAAAGATTTCAACTCACTACCAAAGGTTGAGATAAAAGCGTTGGCGTGGAAGGAGCTTATCAATATCGGAAATGATCCCTACGCTGAAATCATTGCTAAGATCATTAGAAGGGAAGGGAGGTCGAGGAAATTTGAAAGGCTCAATCCAAGAATTGGCAAAAGAGTGATGGACCATACTAGAATTGATCCTCTGACTGGTAGACCATGGATGAAAATTCAGTACAAACCAGTTAGATGTTTAAAGAAAGTCCCTCTAAAACCGATGCCACAGAATGTGTTGGGTAATCTCAACTGGTGGTACGTTGAAAGCAAGACTGGTGAAGCGGTAATGGAGGACCTAGAAGAAAAGGTGATTCTTAGAGTGTATGATCCGCTTCACCTAGTTAATCTGTCCAAGGATGATCTTCAAGTTCTTCATGCTCACAAAATCTCGTGTGATGCAGATATGGAGTCTGAGGCCAAAAAGTATCAGAATGTGGTTAAGGTTTGTGTTGAACAAGGCCTGTATGCTTGTAGTATTTTGAATAAACCAAGTACTTAGTCAAAACGTAAATAGTTAGAAGCTATCGTCACGGGGGAGTCTGTTGGTACACCCTGTGTGACGATAGCAGTCTAAGTATAGTTAGCATTTTGTGTAGGTCAAGTTATTGAGCAACATTGGAGCTTTTTCTTTTTCTTGGTGAGTGGGTTTCTTAGAAGACTTGGATTGAATATGAGTCTTCTTTGAAACCTCATTTTTGAAAGGTATTGAGCACTCACCTTTAAAATTGATAGAATAATTTTCAATTTTAGTTTTACCTTTGTTAGATGACACATGTGGGATTTTGGTAGGACGAGGAACTTTTTGCTCTTTTAAATGATCATTTAAGCTTTGAAAAACCATGTCAAATTTTTCTTTGTAGACAGTTAATTCTACAGTTTGTTGAAAACTTTGATTTACCAATTTTTCCTCAATCTTAAGAAGAGCTTCTTGAAAATCAAGAGCTTTTTTTCGAGTTGACTTTAATTTCTTTTCTAAAACTTTAATTTTATGTTGTAGAACTTTTTTAGGAATGTAAAGGTGAGGGATTAGTTTGACTGGTTCTGCTTTCATTTCAGCTTCAGAATAACTAGACAATAAGTCTTCCTCTAGAGAGGGTACTCTATACGGATAACTCTCGTTTAGCTCTTCATTTTAAAAGATTTTTCTTTTTCTTTATTTGCATTACGTTTCTCATCCTCTTTGGTTAAGACTTCTTTTGATGATTCGAAAAAGAAAGATTTAAGCCCAGCACCCATGTAATTCATGTCATAAAAAAGAGGTAAAACTTGTTGAGCCATTTCCAAATACTTAGGATTTTTAAAACCAATTCCTTGTTTGGAATGATAAAACCTAGTCTCTTTGTGTTGGTTCAAGTGAATAGTTTGTTCTGTGTGACCTCTTTTTAAAAATTTATCATCAAGGGTCTTTATTCGAGAGTACAAACTTATTCTTTCTTCTTTTATCATTTTATATTTTCCTAAGCTATCTATGTTTTCCATACTTACCGTCTATAATTGTTTTGATATAACATATATTTCTGATTTTAGTGAGTGTTTTTCATTTGATAACCAATCCATACAAGATTCTAGATATGAATACCTATCCTGAACATCTACCTTTTCAATTAGCATCTATTTTGTCATGTTTTGATTAGTTAACCACTTCTTTTGATATAACTCAGATGACTCTTTTAATGTTTGGGCTAGATGTTTGGCCTTGACACACTTTTCCGTTTCAACATTTAATCTATCTTCTAGATCAAGTATATGAGTGTGCAAGTTACATTCACTATGTATAGATAAATTATTTACATGATTTGGAATGTAAAAGGAATGTACCTCTCGTGCCTCAGAATCTGATGAAGAACATTCTGGATCCTCGGATCTGGCCATCAGAAATGCTGGTGGATTTTGCTGTGTCTCCCCCTCAGCAGCATTGTCTGAATCTGAATCGGTCGATGTAGCATAGTCGGCCAATCCAGGATGATCCGCCATGTAGCAATTCTTACCCTTGTCATCCTCTTCATCAGTATCCTTCGAATCCCAATAATCGTCTTGTGCAACCAAAGCCATGGCATCAGAACGCTTTTTAACGGCCTCCAGTTTTCGCTCATAATAGCCAACGTCTCTTTCAAACTGATTCTTGCATTCCCGAGTAAAGTGGCCCGGTTTGCTGCATTTGTAGCATAGACGTTCTTCATTTCCTTTAGGCTCTTCAGCTCTTGGCCTTTCATCTCTCCACTCAACCGGCTTCTTGTCGGCACGGCGAGGTTCTCGGCTATCATCCCTCCGGTTGTCTCGACAATCGATTCCCTGCGATCGTCACGTCTATCATCCCGTCTATCCTATCGACGATCATCCCTACAGTTATATTCGCGTCTATCATCTCTGCGATCATCTTTCCTATCGTCTCATTTTTCATTACGGCGGTCATCCCGATAGTCCCGTCTGTCGTCGTATCGGCAATCATCTCTGTCATTTCTCCTGTAGTCATCCCTCCGGTCATCCCTACGATATTCATCACATCTGTCATCCCTCCGATCATCAGAATACCTCCGCGGGCCGGTGTCGTAGCGAAGCTGATTGTTTGTCTTATTGGAGAAACGTCGATGTTGAAGACGATTAGTCCATAAGGCTATCTGTTCTTGAATCGTCGCTTCTTCTTCATCTAAAGTCTCACGCGGAGGAGAAGCGTATCGGCATTGGGAGGATGAGGATCCTTGCGTGTAAAATGTAGTAGAGAGGTTCTTGTTGGATATCAGGGCCAGAGAATCAGCCGGTTTAATGCCCGTGTTGGCAGATAGTAACAAGGATGCTAACTTATTGACCATCTGTTTCTGGTGGTCTACTCTCCCTGATACTTTTTCAGGCTCCTTAAAAACTACATTGATAGACACATTGGGGATGTCCAACACTCGTCTCGTGGCTCGGCATGCAACTTGCCATTCAGCGGCTAAGGCAGTAAAGAACTAGATGTTGATGTCATCCTTGTCTTTCTTAATGTGCATTTTGTTGAGTTCGTTTAGAACTGCACAGAATCTGGTGAAAGTGGCCTGTAGTGATTCCCCGTCTTTGGCTCTGAATTTGGTAAACTTAGCCTTTGACTCCTCAATCTTCGCTCTGTCATCTAAATTGGCCTCCAGCAGCTGAACCTCCAGTTCATCCCACATTTCCTTGGCAGACATCTTGCTGTCTACTCCGACAAGGATATCAGTGGGCAAAGCTTTATAGATCAGATATTCAGCCCTTTTGTCAGCATGTTGCCTGTCTCGCTCTGCCTCGTTTGCAGGTTCACGTTCTACTTTAGATGCGAGAATAGGAGGGTCGGCTTCGGACCTTGCAGGAGTTTCCCGATAATAGATGACTGGGCCTTCGGTAATAGATTGGAGCATAAGGTTTCCATTGGGTTGCATACCTTGCTCATATTCATCCGGATATAGAACAGGTGGTCTGTTCTCGGATCCTAGGACAAGGGCCTTTCAAGACATGATTTAGTGCTGATTGGAAAGAATGAGATCTTGAAGGTGGAAACTGGATTCGGATAAGCAGAATTTTGGATGAACAGTACCTCGGATGGTATGAAGTACGGATGAACAGTGACTTCGGATGAACAGTGACTTCGGATAGGGGGCAGTTCGGATGAACAGTGTATATATCGACGTACAAAAATTCTGTTTGACCAAGATCCGATGGACCGAAATTTGGATGGACTGAATTCGAATGAACTGTATGGATTTCGGATTGACTCTTAGAAAAATTTCAAATGGAAATATCGAATTCGGATTGGGACCGAAGTTCGGATGGTCCGAAATGAGATTACAAATGAAAGCAGATGTTAATTTAAGTGTTTTAAAATTACTTGATCAAAACTTCGAGTAGTCCGAAGTTCATATTTGGTCCGAAGTGAGGTCCGAATTTGGGAAAAATATGGTCCGAAGTGCACCTAAATGTGGTCCGAAGTGGACCGAACTATAATCCGAAATGGTCCGAAATGGGGTCCGAAAAGCAACCGTTATGAATAAGTCCAGAATTAAACTAGCAGATTGTGGCCTAAAAATAATTTCTAAATGATTGGAAAATTATTTTAAACACTTTCAAGTACTTAAAATATACCAAAAAACCTAAACATCGTTTAAAAATGGACCAAATCGAAAGGAAAACCCATATTTTTGCAAGAATTAAAATCGGATTTAAATGGACGGAAACTTGTAATGATTGAACCTAAATAGCTCTAAATCAATAGGGATGAATAGGAGATGATTATAGGAATATAAAAAACACGAAAAAAGAAAGATTTAAAGTGAATAAAGATCAAACGGTGGGTTTTTAAGATGAACAGCGAAGAACATGTGCAAAATCCGAAGAATGAATTTGAAATCCACCTCCTGAGCTCTGATACCAATTGTTAATATTGATTCCAAGAATAATCAGCACTTGATATTGTATATAATCACTCAAACATTCACACAAACAGAATATATTACTCAATGATTGAGGAATGATGGTGAGATAATGAAGACCAAAAGATAAAGAGTATGTTTTCTCCAAAATTGCGGCGGCTGTATATTCGTCCGTGTATTCTCAAATTGCCAAAGTAATATCACAGAACCCTGGGTCATCAATATGACTAGGGAATAAAAACAAGTTTCATAGAATTACACTTTGACCCCCTTAACTTTAATAACAAAGAAACTAAATAAACTAAGACTAGAAATAAATTATAAGTAAACAAACTATTAATATTTATTACAAAATAAACCCACAAGATCGAAATTAAATATCTAACATTAGATTTGCTTGTTTGGGTTAGAATTTCAATTTTTGTTATTTTATTTCAATAATTGTGTGTGTTTTGTTTTCATTTGTCGAGTCCTGTTGAATGTGAGTGCTTAGTGTCAATGCAGTCTTTTAAATTTCCCCAATGGTTCTTGTTTGTCGATCAGGCCGTGGAAAATGATGATACATACAAAAATTGTACCCAGAATTAGTTAGTGTTAGTAAGAAATTCTAGAATTATGTTAAGAGTCGTGATAATAATTAATATATTAGTGTAAGTTGAGTTCAAGTAAGTTAAGATATATTTGTGCTTAAATGAAAGTAATGTGTCAAAAGATTTTGAAAAACTCATGCAATAAGGGGGAGAGCTTAATCATGTTATTAGCCTCAAAAGATTCGAGGGTAGCCTAGTTGGTTCAGGAAATTAAGTCCTTAGGGGTACCATTCATGCCTAATCCCATAAAGCCATCTAGTTTGGGAGCGATTGACCAAATCCCGCTACATGGACCAACTAGAAAAGCTATGGAATAAACTCGAGTTAAAAAGCAAATAGATATAAGCATGATAATTAAAAGTAATATTTTTCGTATACATGTATAGAGGGAAAAGATGGTCAAAAGACCCACATGCTTCAAGCTTCTAACCTTGACCTAAAAGAGTAATTTCCAAAAGTGAGATACATTATAATTACTTACAGAATATGTGTTATAACTAAAAATGTTCTTTAACTTATATTCAAAGTTTTAATGTATTATTGCGAAGGCTGACATAACCTAGATCTATTTGAACACACTGCTAATACAGCCGGTACATAGTTAATTCTGATTTTAACGCTTGTTCGGGGACGACCAAGAGTTAATTTGGGAAGATTGATGAGTCTATAATTTATATGGTTTCAGAGTCATTTTATGATCATTTTAAGCATCGATACTTCGTAAAATCCATATTTTTACTCCAAGTTTGTGTTTCAGGGCCAAGAAATTAAAAAGAAGCAATTCGAGAGAATTCAGAGCAAACCGAGCCAAATGGGGCTCAGGCGTGCGCCACCCTGCGCTCCACCAAGAGTCCTAACTGTCCAGATACGTTCCAGCACATGCCATCTAAACCCTAGCCGCATCCAGGGGCAGGGGGGTGCAGGCCAGGTGCGGCGCAAAAACGCGTTTTACAGCCTGTGGAACCCTAATCTCGATCTCGGTATAAATACAAATCGAGGGGCAGCCTTGGGGATGGATCAGACGTGTGTGAAAGTGTGTCGAAGCCCTGCCAGAGTGGATCTACGATACGAGAACAAAGACGGTGATTCGCAAGCTACACAAAGAATCAGATCTACGATTGTGCATAGCATATGATGAGCGGCTAATCCCATTAGCCGTTTGCGGAGGATCTACGGCTAAGTTTACCATTCTTTAATTTCTTTTGTTTTGAATTATTCGTATTAAGCGAGATCTATTATGTGTATGCAAATGATAAACATTCGGCTATGATTATGATTATGTGTTGCGATTTTGTAAAAGAAAGATACTTTATCGTGGTGTTATTATTTGTGTCGATTCCATTAGCATAGGGATTAAGACAAGTATTAATGTTGCATACGCTAGGCCGAGAGTTATTGGTTAAAACAGGTTTAATTAATTTAGTCGCGCAATTGATTATGTCTATGTGATCGTTGCATGAAATTATAGGGAGTAATACTTATGTCGTGGTGATCCCGTGAATGGTTATTCGTCTCTTGATTGTTTATCTACTACGTTAGTTGTTTTGTCATTAATTTTAGTTACAAAGCGATAGTCAATCATTAATCTAAACAAATCATTCAAATCCAAGAATTTATAATTTAAGTGCTTTCAATAAACTTAAAAGACTAATAACTTAACTCTAATTACGACCACACTCCCTATGTATTCGACCCTCACTTCTCTAAGCTAAATAGTGGATTTAAGGATTCTTTCTGCGGGTCACAACGACGGCCCGTCAGCTGACATTGCCACATATGTCAGCAACTGCTTAACATGCTCCAAGGTTAAGGCAGAACATCAGAAATCATCTGGATTATTGCAACAACCAGAGATTCCACAGTGGAAGTGGGAAGGGATAACCATGGACTTTATAACAAAACTGCCAAAGACATCAAGTTGGTATGATACCATTTGGGTAATAGTCGACCGTCTAACGAAGTCCACGCACTTTCTACCGATAAAAGAGACCGACAAGATGAATAAGTTGGCTCAAATTTACCTCAAGGAAGTCATCTCTAGGCATGGAGTGCCTGTCTCAATCATCTCGGATAGAGACAGCAGATTCACATCTAGATTTTGGTAGTCTTTACAGCAAACTTTGGGTACAAACTTGGATATGAGTACCGCGTATCACCCTCAGACTAATGGTCAAAGTGAGAGAACAATCCAAACCCTAGAGGATATGTTAAGAGCCTGTGGATTGATTCCAGAAATAGTTGGGATACTCATTTACCTTTAGTGGAGTTCTCGTACAACAACAACTATCACACAAGTCTGAAGGCTGCTCCATTTTAGGTATTGTATGGACGGAAGTGCCGATCACCTCTCTGTTGGGCTGAAGTTGGGGATAGTCAAGTCACAGGCCTAGAAATCATACTTGAGACCACTGAAAAGATAGTGAAGATTCGGAATAGATTAAAAGCTGCTCGCGATCGTCAGAAGAGCTATGCAGATGTGAGGCGGAAGTCTCTGCAGTTTCAAGTAGGAGAGA
The DNA here is from genome assembly GCA_020465985.1 of Centrapalus pauciflorus. NCBI lineage: Eukaryota > Viridiplantae > Streptophyta > Magnoliopsida > Asterales > Asteraceae > Centrapalus > Centrapalus pauciflorus. Next base: position 24,023 of record JAANYP010002958.1, on the reverse strand, counting down.
GAGTATTGCTGAAAGTGTCGCCATGGAAGGGCGTAGTACATTTTGGAAAGCGAGGAAAGCTGAATCCTCGTTACATTGGGTTATTCAAAGTCTTGAAGAGAAATTGGTATTGTAGCCTATCGGTTAGACCTACCGCAAGTGCTCAACAGCGTGCACAATACCATCCACGTGTGATGCTTGTAAAACAATATTTATATTTTATGTATTTCAAAAACGTCTCATTTAGAGGTCGTTCGTCATGATTATGCCTTTTGTTATATATTTAAATTCGATCTTGTGGATTTCATTTGTAATAAATATTATTAGTTTATTTGCTTCTAATTTAATTCAAGACTTTATTTGGTTGTTTCCTTTATTTTACAAGTAGTGGGGGAAAATATGTAATAGGTTGAAACTTGCTTGTATTCCAATGTAAAAGGTTGACCCACCTAGGGTTTCACAACCAGTCATACGTATTGAATCAGCCGCCACTTTTAGAGAAAATCATTCTCTGTCGTTGTCATCTTCATTCCTCACAAATCATTATGAAATTATTCTGTTTTGTCTTGAATATTGATGTGATTATACATGAGTGCTGATATTATTACTGGGAAATCATTTACAATAATTGGTATCAGAGCTCAGGAGGTGGATTTCAGCTGATTTGCATTCAGTTTCTGCCACTATTCTTCGTGTTCTTCACAAAACCCACGGTTTGATCATTTTTTTCATCCTAATATTTCTGTTTTTCATGTTTATTCATCCTATAGTGATTTCGAGCTGTTTAGGTTCAATCATTACATGTTCTTGTCATTATAAATCTGATTCTTATCATCAAAAACTCATGGGTTTTGGTTCGGTTTTGGTCTAGGTGTTTTGGTGTGTTTTAAATACCTACAAGGGTTTAAAATATTTTTTTAATCATTTAGAAATATTTTTTAGGTCAAAAACTGCTTATTTTAATTCTGTGAAAATTTTGGAAAATCATAACTGTTGAACTTCGGACCCCATTTCGGACCAACTCGGACATCATTTCGGTCCTCTTCGGATCAAATTTCGGTACATTTCGGACCCTATTTCGGACTCATCCGAACTTCGGACCATCCGAAATTCTGTTAAATTAATTTTAAAGACATAAAATTACTTGTGCTTCATTTGATATTTCCATCTCGGACCATCCGAACTTCGGATCTAATCAGAATTCGGTCATTTTAAGTTGCAAAATTATTGAAGTGTCCATCTGAACTACCACTATTCATCCGAGATTCGGTCCATTCGAATTTCAGTCCATCCGAGTTTGTTCAATCAGAATTTGGTCCATCTCATTTTCATTGTTCATCCGAACTCCTGAACATCCGAACTATATTGTTCATCCGAAGTTCTGAACATCCAAAGTATGCTGTTCATCCGAATTTGTCATCATCCGAATTCATCACTTCATTCGAATTCGGACCAACCGAATCACTATTCATTCCAGTTACTGTTCATCCGAAATTCTGATTATCCGAATTCAGTTTTCACCTTCAAGATCTCATTTTTTCAAATCAGCACTATCAACCATGTCCCGAGAGGCACTTGTCCTAGGATCTAAGAACACACCACTTGTTCTATATCCTGATGAATACGGGCATTGGAAGTCCAGATTCATTAAATTCGTCGGTATGCAACCCAATGAAAATCTTAAACTCCAATCCATTACCAAAGGCCCAGACATCTATTATCGGGAAATAGCAGCCAGGCCCGAAGCCGCCCACCTGTTCTAGCCTCTAAAGTTGAACGTGAACCTACAAATGAGGCAGAGAGGGATAGACAGCAGGCAGACAAAAGGGCGGAGTATCTCATCTGTCAAGCCCTTCCCACTTATATCCTTGTTAGGGTGGACAACAAGATGTCTGCCAAGGAAATTTTGGATGAACTAGAGGTCAAACGCTGGGTGCTGATTTACACAACAGAGCTAAGATTGAGGAGGCAAAGGCTAAGTTCACTGAGTTCAGAGCCAAAGACGGGGAGTCTCTACAGGCCACATTCAACAAATTCTGTGCAGTTCTGAATGAATTGAACAAGCTGCACATCAAGATAGATAAGGATGACTTCAACATCCAATTCTTGGCTTCCTTAGCTCCTGAATGGCAAGTTGCATGTCATTCCACTAGAAGAGTGTTGCACATTCCAAATGTGTTTATTAATGTGGTATTCAAGGAACTGAAAAAGTATCAGGGAGATGTCGATCATCAAAAGCAGAAGGCTATCAGTTAGCATCCCTGTTACTCTCTACAAACACGGGCATTAAACAAGCTGATTCTCTGGCCCTTATCTCCAACAAGAACCTATCTACTGCATCCTATACTCAAGGTTCATCATCATCCCAATGCCGATATGCTTCACCGCCGCGTTAGTCTTATTATGATGAAGAGGCGACGATTCAGGAACAAATTGCCTTATGGACTAATCATCTTCAACAAAGACGTAACAAGACAAGCAATCAGCTTCGCTATGACATCGGCCCAAGGAGGTCTGCTGATGATCGTCGGGATGACAGGAGAGATGACTATCGAAGAGATGATAGGAGGGATGAGTATAGAATAGATGATAGAGACGACCAGAGATATGATGACCGGAGGGATTATCGAGATGATCGCCGTTATGAAAGGCATGACAATAGGAGTGATGATCGGAGAGAGGATAGACGAGACTACAATCGTAGGGATGATCGAAGGGATGAGAGGTGAGACGATCGAAAGGACTATGATCGTAGAGACAACAGGTTACACGACAGCCGCGAACCTCATAGAGCTGATAAGAGGCCGGTTCAAAGGAGAGAAGAAAGACCAAGAGCTGATGAGCCAAAAGGGAATGATGAACGTCTGTGCTATAACTGTGGAAAACTGGGCCACTTTGCTCGGGAATGCAAAAACCAGTTTGAAAGAGACGTTGGATATTATGAGCGGAAGCTGGAGGCCGCTAAAAACAGATCTGATGCTATGGCTTTGGTTGCCCAAAAGGATTACTGGGACGATGCGGATTCTGACGAAGAGGACGACAAATGAAAGAATTACTACATGGCAGATCGTATTGGACAAGCTGACTATGCTTCAACGTCAGATTCAGAGTAAGACACGGCTGCTGAGGGGGAGACACAACAAGATCCACCAGCATGTCCGATGGCCAGGTCCGGGGATCCTGAATGTTCCTCGTCAGATTCTGAGGCAAATGAGGTACATTCCTTTTACATTCCAAAGCATGTAAATAATTTATCTGTACAAAATGAATGTAACTTGCACACACAAATACTTGATCTAGAAGCTAGATTAAATGCAGAAATGGAAAAGTGTGTCAAGGTTGAACATCTAGCCCAAACCTTAAAAGAATCATCGGAGTTATACCAAAAGAAGTGGTTTACTAATCATGACGTGATAAAACAGATGTTAATTGAAAAGGTAGATATTCAGGATAGGAATACGTATCTTGAATCTTGTATGGATAGACTGTCAAATGAAATGAACTCTTTAAAATCAGAAATATTTGTTCTTTACAAACAATTAGAGACTATAAGTATGGAAAACATAGATAGTTTAGAATAATATAAAATGATAGAAGAAAAAAGAGTAGGCTTGTATTCTTGCATAAAGACCCTAGATGATGAAATCTAAAACGGGGACAAACAGAACAAACTATTCATTTAAACCAACCCAAAGAGACTAGGTTTTATCATTCCAAACAAGGAATTGGTTTTAAAAATCTTAAGTACTTGGAAAAGGTTCAACAAGTTTTACCTATTTTTTATGACATGACATATATGGGTGTTGGGTTGAAAGCTTTCGTTTATCAATCATCAAAAGAAATTTTAACCCAAGAGGATGAGAAACGAAATAAAAATAAAGAAAAAGAAACATCTTTTAAATATGAAGAGCTAAACGAGAGTTATCCTTATAGAATACCTCCTCTAGAGGAAGATTTCTTGTCTAGTTATTCAGAGGCTGAAATTAAAGCAGAACCTGTCAAACTAATCCCTCATCTCTACATTCCTACAAAAGTTCTTCAACATAAAATAAAATTTTTAGAAAAGGAATTAAAGTCAACTCGAAAGAAAGCTCTTGATTATCAAAAAGCCCTTCTTAAGAGTGAGGGAAAATTGGCAAACCAAAGTTTTCAACAAACTGTAGAATTAACCGTCTACAAAGAAAAACTTGACATTGTTTCAGAAAGTTTAAAATAGCAAAAAGTTTCTCACCCTATCAAAATCCCACTCATATCGTCTGAAAAAGGTAAAGCTAAAGTTGAAATTTCTTCTGTCAGTTTTAAAGGTGAGTGTTCAAAACCTTTCAAAGTTAAGGTTTCAAAGATGACTCAGATTCAATCCAACTCTTCTAAGAAACCCACTCACAAAGAAAAAGAAAAATCTTCAAAATCTAAGTCTTCCATGCGTACTGAGTCGTTTTGTTCCTACAGATCATGTAAGAATAGTGCCAAAAACGTCTATGCAAGATTTTTCAAGTTTTTTTTGTGAAGAAGGATGTTATGCCAAAAGAATTTCTTTCTAGAGATAGGTTGCATGTAATCTCAGAAAACAATGTTTGTAATGATGTATCGGATTCTATTTCTTGTTTAAAGTATTCATTTAGTGCCTTATTTAAATTATGTCCAAGTCATTTTAGACGTCAAGTACCTGAAATGAATGCTTTTGTGTCTTATCCTGCTAACAGAATTCTGAAAAAGACAATAAAAAATGTTGCATCATCGGCCTCCGCAAAAGCTGAGACTTGTACTTTGCCATGGCCCAAAACCAAAGCAAACGTCAAACAAGTCTAAAAAAGTCAAAAACCAAAGGTAATTTCATCGCCTATGGTTCCAAAGCCTGTTAAATCCAATTATCAATGGATTCCAGAAGGCTCTTCTGGTCCACACATAACTGCAAAATGGGTTCCTAAGACTACACACGTTCCATATTCACCTGGAACACCTAACCCAAAAGGACCCATATTAAGATGGGTACCCAAAGTTGTGTGATCTAAATGCAGATTGTTCTTGGTTACTTCAGATCAAGACCCGAACTTCATTGAATTGGCTTCTAGTTATCATAAGCTAGGACCCGTTCTTCTGCTTGTCAGTTGTGCTTAAACCGACACGTTTGGCTTCTGTGCACACAGCTCAGGACCCGGTCTAAAATCATAATATGTTTTGAACATCTCGGTTCAGAGCACGGTTTGAATGTTAATTTATGATGGATATGTTTAAATGCCTATGAATTTTCATTGCATGTATTCTTTGTTTTCAGGAAAAATCCATCTGGTATATGGATTCGGGTTGCTCTAAGCATATGACTGGGAGAAGAGAATTGTTGTCCAACATAGTAAAACAATATTGCGGGACAGTCAAATTCGGGAACAATCATCATGCTCACATAAAAGGATACGGGGGATTTAGTAATGAATAATCTAGTCATCAAGGATGTTGACTATGTTGACGGGTTATCACATAATCTGTCTAGCATAGTTCAACTCTGCGATAAAGGATTAGAAGTTACATTTAGGGCTAAGAACTGTAGTGTTAAGAGTATGGATGGTAAAGAAATATTATTCGGTTCCCGTAGCTCTAACCTTTACACCATGGATGTAGCTAAGCTTATGGTTAAGGATAACATTTGCCTTCTGTCAAAAGCCTCTTCAATAGACTCTTGGTTGTGGCATCGTAGGCTATCTCACTTAAATTTTGAGAACATCAACAAGATGGCTGCAAAACAACTAGTGAAAGGACTCCCATAACTGAGATATGAAAAAAGATCACCTATGTGCAGCATGTGAGAAAGGAAAAATGAAAAGATCATCTCACAAAACAAAACCCAATCTACTTCTTTTTCTCCTTCTGCTTTAGTTAATATATTTGATCCTTTTTATGTACAATTTTTTGGTCCTAGTGCTAATCCTTCTAATGTTTCTTCTTATTTAGTTAACACATTCAACGATTCAACTGCGCAACAAATTCCATCTGATCCTTCTTCATCCACTTTATACCCACATCCGTCCACTTCCCACTAATACATCTACAGTTGAATCTACTCCAGAAATGCCCTCACACATAATGTCAAACATCATTCCTGCTTCTGAGCACCCTGAACCCGAACCGGAACCAGTGGTACCTTCCTTCGAAACCATTGACCATGAATCATCATGCATTCCCACACTCACCACTAAGGTGTCATCTCGTTCACCACTTCCACACGAGACAACATGGACCCGGAGTCACCCAACTGAACATATTATTGGTGATCTCTCGACCGGTGTCCAAACTCGAAGGGCGTCTGCTAATGAATGTCTCTTTGCGTCATTCCTTAGTATGATAGAGCCTGCTCGTGTGGATGAACCCTTGAAAGATCCTGACTGGATTGTGGCAATGCATGAAGAGCTCAACCAGTTTGAACAGCTCAGAGTATGGCGTTTAGTTCCCAAGCCCAAAGACCGTACAAGTATCAGAACAAAGTGGATCTATAAGAACAAACAAGACGAAAACGGTATTGTGGTAAGAAACAAAGCAAGACTTCTCGCTAATGGCTACCGACAGCAATAAGGCATAGACTATGACGAGACTTTCGCTCCAGTTGCACAGATAGAAGCGATCAGAATTTTCATGGCGTACGCGACACACAAAGATTTCAAGGTGTACCAGATGGACGTCAAGACAGCCTTCCTGAACGGTGAACTTAATGAAGAGGTGTACGTTAAACAACCACAAGGATTTGTTGATGCACATAAACCTGACCATGTTTATGTGCTAGACAAAGCCCTCTAGGGTTTGAAACAAGCACCTCGCGCATGGTATGACACTCTTTCCAACTTTCTTGTCTCTGCTGGTTTCAGTAAAGGTGTGGTGGACACAACATTGTTCACAAAAAGGTAAGGCCCACACATAATGTTAGTCCAAATATATGTCGACGATATTACATTTGGATCTACTGACAGTAATTTCTGAAAGGATTTTTCATCCCTAATGGAGTCCAGGTTCGAGATGAGTATGATGGGGGAATTGAACTTTTTCTTCGGATTACAAATCAAACAACTTGAAAATGGGATTTTTGTAAACCAGTCAAAATATACTCTTGACATTCTCAAGAAGTATAAGTTAGACTCTTGCACGAGTATCGCAACTCCCATGGCTTCAAACTGTAAGTTAGACACTGATCCCTCTGGGAAAAGTGTCGATAATACAACTTACAGAGGGATGATTGGATCCTTACTATATCTTATGGCTAGTAGACAAGATATAATGTTTTCAACATGTCTTTGTGCTCGCTTTCAGGCAGACCCAAAAGAATCACACCTAACTACGGTAAAATGCATTTTTGGTTATCTTAAGCGTACACCCGATCTTGGTCTCTGGTCTTCGGTGTTACTGCCTTTTCAGATGCTGATTTTGAAGGTTGTAGAGTTGATAGGAAGAGCACATCAGGCGGAATACAGTTTTTGGGAGACAGACCGGTGAGTTGGTCCTCCAAAAAGCAGAATTGTGTTTCAACATCCACAGCTGAATCTAAGTATGTAGCAGCTGCAAGCTGTTGCTCTAAAGTGCTGTGGATGAGAACAAAATTACGTGATTATGGGTTCTCGCTCACCAACATCTGAATATACTGAGATTCTAGAAGTGCAATTGTCATTTCTTGCAATCCTGTGCAGCACTCACAAACAAAACATATAGATATCAAGTATCATTTTATTAAAGATCACATAGAAAAGGGAACAATTGAATTTTATTTTGTAGGCACGGAATATCAACTTGCTGATATTTTTACTAAAGCTGTAGACGAACCTCGTTTTTAGTTTTTAGTTTTTAGTATCACATATCGACATGTTGAATCCACCTTCTAGTTAAATATCATACATTTTCTTAAATAATTCTATTTCAAACATACGTGTTTGAAATTCCTTTATTTTAGAAAATATCTGTTATTTAAGTTTAAGGGTTGTGTCACAAAAATAAACTTCAATATTTTCTTATCTATGTACATTTTTAAAAATTAATGATCCTGAAAAATTGTTATATGAATTTTTCATCATTAAGGAGGACGCTAATTTATCCAAGTTTGTATGTATGTTAAAGTTCTAAAAGGTTCAAGAGTTTAAAATGAAAAAGAAAAAGGAAATGTGTTTATTTGAGGGGGAGTATATTTAAGATGTTAGTTTATGTATTTTTCGTTCTTAAATTTTCTATAAGTTTAAGTTTTAGGTCGTTTAAATATTTAAATTTTAATGCCATATGTAAGAAAGATACAAAAATACTTTATTTGCTTTAAATATATCAAAAAATCAAAAATATTTTAATTTTAATTTTAATTTTTAAATTTTTTAAATTTGTCTTAGCTTACTTTTTAAGAAAATCACAAAAATATTGTTTTTTCTACATTATGTTCAATTTAGTTTTTATATTCTGTATTAACTGTGTTCTTCAAAGAAAATTCAGAAAATCTCAAAAAGATTTTTTTGGGCTCTTTCTTTTAAATTTTAAGTTTGTTAAAATATTTTTTTGTTGTTTTCTTTGATTTGGCCCATCTTTCTTTTAAATACAAACTGTCGGCCCAATATCTTTGAAAAAGGGCGCGGATCCTCCAACCCGACCCGCCGCCAACGATTTAAATATGCAGGTCATGGGTTTCTTCTTCATTAAGCTTCCATCATCATCTTCTATCTCTCTAAACCGTCGACCACCACCGCCGACTCCTCCATTGCCATCCGTTCAAGCTCCAAAATACATCATTTTCTTTCGGTTTTCTTGCATTTCTGACCTTCTGCACCATCAGGTAACATATTTTCCACTTTATTTCAGTTTATAACTTCATTTGTAGTGTTTTTAATTTTTAAATTTTTTAGGTTTTTATCTTCGGTTTTTAGTCATTTTAGCTAGTTTAATATGTTCTTTATAAGTTAGTGTAGTTGTATAAATTGTTCATTGTATGTTTTTATATTAGAATCTGCATTTTCATGCATTTTTATGAATTTTTTGACTGTTCACGTTGCATGTGCATAAACACCATAAATGCTGGAAAATATTATAAGTCCCAACTTCGGACCATCCAAACATCGGATGACTTCCCTTAGAATATTTCCACATGTTTTAATTGGCCCATCCGAATTCGGACTACTGTGCATCCGAATTCGGACCACTGTGCATCCGATTCGGTCCTAATCAGCATTGTTTATTTTTCGATTATTATTTTAAGTATTTCCATTTTTACCACTGTGCTTCCGATTTCGGTCCCCATCCGAATTCGGTCCCCTTACTTAGATTTTTCATGCATTATTCATCCGAATTTCGGATCACTGTTCATCCGAAGTTCGGCTCATCCGAAATTCATCGCTTAGCATTTTTAAAAATTTTTCCATTTTTGCATTTTATCAAAAATCAAAAATCCTAAAAATATTTCATGTCCTATGCACCATTGATTAGAGTTTGGATCATTGTTTGAGTGAAACTTTCTATTCTAATATTGGTCTCCTAACGATTGACTTTGGACTTTATTCAGTAGAATAATTCTACTGCTAAAGACCCGATGCTTTAAACATGATAGACAGTTTCATACTCACACTTATCTCAGACTTATTATCAATGTTTTATTTTTTTAAGTCTGTTATTCTAACACTACTGCATGTTTACAGGACTAATGGATCCCGAAATCATTCTAACCGTTCCTCATTCACCACTCTCAAATAATAACGCCCAACTCCACGAGAAGTCCATTCTACCCAAATCCCCATATGTCGAATTTGCCCCCCATAATTGGCAACTTGACATTTCCACCATCCGCCGTGAAGCCGATGATATCTCCTTTGATGTCCTCAAAGGTCAACCACTCTTCTACTCCCTCACCACCGCCATATCCGTACCATCCATATATCTCCAACAATTCTGGCATCTTCTCACTTTCGTGTCTGATGCTGAACCCCACTTCATATCTACCATAGACTGCGTTCCAGTCAAAGTCACCCTAGAAACCATCCGCCACATTCTACCCCTCCCTGCTGAAGCCTTTTCTCTCTAGACATGCCTTTGCACCCATACCTTCCCTTATAGTGTTGGTACATTCAGTGTGACGACAGCAGTCTAGTTTTGTTATTGATAAGACAAGTTCTTAGGTGATTCTAGAATACAAGTCTTGGCATTCGAATCTGTGATAGATTCGAATGTAGCCACAGATTCGAATTGTTTAAGGCTTGGGATTCGAATCTGTGATAGATTCGAGTCTAGCCTTAGATTCGAATGGGGTAGATTCGAGACTTTCAGATGGACAGACTCGAATGGGCCTTAGGCCAGATTCGAGGTTGGCCCACAACAAACTCGAATCAGGGTCTATAATTAGGGATAGACTCGAATGATTAAGAGACTTTTTGCAGAATTCGTGAGGAATTAAGCAAGAGGCGATCTCGAGTTTATCAGCTAGGTGAGTGCCGTTTCGGAGAGAATTAGTACGTAGGATCGTTCGTGTGTCGTTCGTTCAGCGTCTAATAGTCTCCGTGTTTCCGTTGGTTGAGAGTTGTCCGTCTGACCGTCAACGAGGATTCCGCACTCGTTCACGGATCCGCGTCTAGATAGATCTTGCAGTCGTAGACCTTACAAGTGGTATCAGAGCAACGGAGTGTTCGTGGTGTTCTTCGTGTTCATCAGATACATTCTAGGTTTCTTGACGCTAGTTGGATGGTTTTGCTCTCAAAAACGTGTTTTTGAGCTTAGCAAATTCATATTCGGGAAACACTTTGTAGTTTTTCACGTTTTTAGTCGAAATCATTATTTTTCGTTTGAAAAATAGTGATTTAATCTGTAAAACATCAAAAAATCAAAGTGTTAGCCGTTTTTCGAGTTTGCGGCGCTCGAATCTATAGGGGTAATTAGGGTTTCTCTCTAGTCTCGAGTCTAACCTAAATACGCTCCTTTCGAGTCAATTTCAGAGAGTTTCGAATCTACTTTGTTTCGAATCTGTTGCTTCATTCGAATAGGATCTCGAGTCTAGTTTAGTGTCGAGTTTATTTCGAATCTAGTATTATTTCGATTCTGTGCTTCGAATCTGCTGTCATTCGACTCTGCTGTGCCTTCGATTCTAAGGGTCTTCGAATCTAAGAGTCCTTCGAATCTGACATAACTTCAAATCTGTGGGGTTGTTCGAATCTGACATAATTTCGAATCTAATTGACTTTTAAGACTTAATCGAATTTAATTTCAAAAGATTTAATATTAATTAGTTTCGAATCTATCTAGATTCGAATAAGTTAATCTAAGTCAGTTTAGAATTAAATTAATTAAGTTAAAATTCAATTTCTTTTAGAAAAGATGTCAAACCTTCAGAAATTCCTTGAGATGGATCACGAAGTTGGGAAGGCAAATGCACCGCCTAAGCTGATGAAAGTTGAGGACTATTACTGGTGGAAGGACAGATTTACAGATTTTGTACGATTCAATGATATGCGCATGTGGGTGTGCATCGATGAAGGGTACATTCCGCCATTATCTGAAGTTGAAGGCCGTCAAAAGGTCTTGTCATATCAGATGATGAAAGAGGATGACAAGAAACTATTTGAAGCTGAAAACAAAGCTTTCTCCATAATCCGTATGGCTTTACCTCAAGATATCTTGCACACATTTCGGACTCAAAGGACGTCGAAGGAACTTTGGGAGTCTCTCCAGAAAAGGTGTGAAGGTAATCCACGGGTACGTAGAAAGCGTACAGAGCTGTTGACCCAACAGTTTGCGATTTTCAAGGCTCTTAAGGATGAACAGTTAGATGATATTATCACACGGTTCTATCATCTGATAACAGAGCTTGAAAGTCATGGCATTGAGTATTCGGACACTGACAAGAACAACAAGCTTCTTGATGTCCTACCAGCCAAATGGGCTATGTACGTGGCAATGATTAAGCTGAATGAAGACAAATATTATGCTCAATCACTTGATGACATTGTGGGAACGTTGAGGGCATATCACTTCGAAATGATTAAGGCTGAGACTGATTACGAGCAAGTCCAGAATCCGGCTATGTATTTTGGAAAGACATCTAAATCATCAGTGACAGCTGAACCAAAAAGTGCTACAGCGTTTTTCACCGGAGAAACGTCATCGCCACCAGAGTCTGAAGACTCACTAAATCGTGCGTTCTTAGGGTTAGGAAGATCGGAAGAACCGCAACCTCAAGTCCAACAGGCATCGACCAGTCAGAGCTATTCGAAGATGCCGATGAGCGCAAAGTCCGCAGAAGATCATTTGAATCTGCTTGCTTCCTTTGTGGCAGCTTATGGAAATTGTGTTCAAGGGAAGATCAATGATCCGGCTCTTTGGGATGAAGATTACGATCAGGTCGACCCTGATGACTTAGAGGAAATGGATCTTAAATGGCAACTGGCCATGGTGACCCAGAGGGTTAAAAGATTCATTAAGAGAACTGGGAGGAATCTACAAATGAACAACAAAGGGATAGGATTTGATAAGTCTAAGGTCAAATGCTACAACTGTCAGGGATTGGGACACTTTGCGAGAGAGTGTCAAAGACCTAAGATTGATAATCATCAGAACTTAGGACGTCAGCATTTAGCCAGTTCAGGGAATCACAGATCAGGGAATCAGGGTTCAGTGGCTGGTTTACTTGCTAATGTGGGGTCTAACAGACAGTTAGATGGCACATATGATTGGAGTACACATCCAGAGACTAATGCTAGAGCCTTCATGGCTGAAGTCACAGAGACTGGAAGTACGGGAGCAGAAGAGGAAGAGAAAGAGGATACACAGTTTTCTGATTCAGAACCTTTGGTGCTGGAAATTGCTGAGGAGCTAACTACGCTGGAGTTTGCAGCTCAGATGGCCAATATCAAATCTGATCGGAAACAGGTAATTCTAAACTCTTCTACTTTTCATGATTTATGTGCTTTATGTACTTCTTTGAATGATAAATTGAATTTAGTACTAGAAACATATTCATCCATGACTGCTCAAATTCAATCCTTAAAATCAGATAATGCTAATTTATTAGACATTAAGGAAGATCTTCAGGCCAAACTGAGAAATGATGCTCAAGATTTACTAGTTCTGAATGACAAATTGATTGAACAAAGTGTCAGGAATGAACTACTTTATGAGCATGTAGAGTCACTGACCAAAGAGATCTCTCTTAAAGATAAGGAATTAGCTGAGTCTAGTACTAAGGTTGATGAGGCCAATAGCAATCGTGTACCTACCGCTCAGGATGAGACCAATGATATGGTTAACTCAGAGGTAGTCAAGGTAACTGAGTCCTATGAAGTATCTTCAATTACTCCTCAGGTTAGACAAACAGTACAGTGTGTTCAGTCTAGTTGTAATTCAAACCTAGAAGAGGAAAATACTGTAAGCAATGTTAACAAAGGGGAGTTAAAACAAGCTGTTGATACAGACAATCAGGGCATTAGTAGGACACCTAGGTCAAAGAGTGGCTATAAGAAATCTATTGACAAGATGTCTTGCTTTAAGTGTCATGAGAAAGGACATGTTGTTTCAGGTTGTCCCTACAAAAAGTCAGAGTCTTCATTAAACATAGGGAAACAAGAGCAGCAAATCTTAAAAACAATGCCTAGTGATGCGAGCGGGAGTAGTTCTCGAATTTCTGAGAAGAACTCCGTTGAGGTGTCACGTATAGGTAGTTGTCAATCATCGGTGTTTCTTAGACAAAATGACGGACTTAGGATTCATTCCCCGAATAGATCTCCTAGTCGATCAATGTCTGGCCCCCATACCATTATTAGGAAAAATTCACCTAAGAGGAGTCACACTCTAGTTAGGTCTAATTCTCCTAATAAGCATACGACACCAGGTAGAGCCCGGAATTATGAGACTGAAATGTACCATAACAAAAATTATTCAAGGGATGAAACGAAAAGACCAATACAAAGGTCGAGAATGGAGGTTAATCATTCAGCTTCACAACATATTCTCAATCAAAAATCCAAGTCACCTGAAAGGAGAGATGGGTATTTGAAAGAATTCAAGTTTGTGGATGAGGATGGTATTACCAAGTCAGTCATGGCTTGGGTTCCCCGTGATAACTAACTTTTCTTGTTTAGTGTGCAGGAGTTAGCTACAGATCCTAATGACAAATGGTTTATGGATAGTGGTTTCTCTTGATACAGGACAGGGGTACAAAGGACGAAACAGCAGGTATGCTTTCTGGGTCCTTAGACCAAAGTGAGAAGTTATAAGGGAAACACGTAAGGTGTGTCAATTGTGTCAGTCTGTATAAACAATGCGAATCTAGTCACAAAAGCATTTGTTAGTTCATGCTTTGGGTTGTTAGTTCAACTGAATGGCATGTGTTATCCAAAGTAACTTGACCTTAGGCTATTTTATTTCTTTTTATAGTAAGTTAGTAAGTTACTTTATTAGCTTATTATTATTCATGAAAATCAAAATACAAAAAAAAGAGAATATCAGAAAAGGAGTTAAGTCTTAGATACATAGGTTCAAAGTGATGAAAATTAGCACCGTCGTTACAGACTCTCAGTATTTAGGCTTTCACACATAATGCAATTAAATCCTAAGTGTTATACTTTATTTAGTTTGATGTGTTGGTAAGCATAATACATATAGGGAATCTCAAGCCTAATAAAATATTCTAGAAAAAGTCAAGCGTGTCACTAACCTAGATGTACGACCAATCGGTCTTAATTTTTATGTACAAGACATACAAACATTGAGTCTAAATGAGGTATGCGAACTTTCTGGGGATGTATGGCAACATCAAATACATCTGAAAATGGAAAGAATAGAAATATCATGTAAAACTGAGAGTCGAAAACATGCAACTCTGTTGTACGTAAGTACAGACCTGTTGTCTCTGTTTAGATTCGAGTTAGCAGACATGTCGCTTTGTTGTACGTCAGTACAGACCTGTCACCGCTATCTGCTAACTTTAAAAATAAACCTTAAGTCGAACTAAGACACTTTGTTGTATGAGAATACAGACCTGTGTCCGATGTTTGTCTTTTAAAGAAAGTTTGCAAATACCAACAAGTTAGAATTTTTGTCTGTGTGCCTTGATCATAAAAGTATGTCTATGTCTGAGTCACGTAAGATAATTTCCTGATAAATAAAAAGGCCAAGGGATATTCCGAAATGTAGAATGTTTAACAGGGTAAAATACCAACAATCGGCTAAATGGGTATGTCACGACAAACAATCAAAGGAATTCAAAAAAATTCCTAAGTGTGAAAGTTTAAGTACTGAAAGTTAGTATCGGACATCGCTATCTGATTGAACCTTTCTTAGACTATACTCATCAAAAATATGTTGTTAAGTATTTAGCTTAGATTGTAAATTTTTTCTTAAGTCTAGATTAAATTTTTTGGTCAAAATTTTATTTTACTTTATTTTATTTTATTTTATTTTATTTTATTTTTATCTTCAGTAGGATAAAGGTCAAAGTTTCTAAGGATGCATGATTGGTTGAATAAACAAATATTGCGTGAAAATCTGTTGCTTAGTGTGACTGGTTCTGCAAAGGTTGTAAACCTCCATTACATGAAAAAGTTGAAAAAGTTGAATTTTATTCAAAGATTTTCAAAATTTTCATTTAAGTGTTGAAAAAGTTGAAAATTGTTCAAAGTTTTTCAAAACTTACAAGGTTGGGACTATTTAAACAAAGGTAATGATAGTTTCTCTCGAACTTAGTTCTCGTGTTTGGTTTACGCTATAAACCTTCAAAAACTTTAAGTAGGAGAGTTTCATTTTATCTTTATCGTTGAATAACGATTTTAATGTTAACTAACATCTAATGACTTGTTTCATCTGTTGATTAAGTCTATACAGTGTTAGCCTTGAATTATTCACAGAATTACAGATACTTCAACTGACAAAGGCGATTTGTGAACTTCATGCCAAGTTGGATCAGACAGAGGCTGATCAGTAGCAGCAGATTGCAAATCTGGAGGCTATATTGGCATCTGGTTGAAAGATCATCCATCTCAGGGGGAGAAATAGTAGAGAGTGGAGAAATCGTAGAGAAGCTGTCCTTCGAAAAAGATAAGTCAAAGAAGATAGCTCGAATAGTGAGCGGGCAGATCTTTCAAGACAGCAGTGAGCTGGCAGATCTTTCAAATATTGGCTCTCACTGCTGATTCTCAGGGGGAGTCAGTGATCGTAGCTACTGACAATAGGAAAGACAAGGTTTCAGAGACAACTGAAGTAACTGAAGACATGGTCTGACCGGAGCATTGTCAGAGTAATTAAAGATGACTTAGAACTTTTTCCGAAGTGTTATGAATGATGATCAGAATGGGATAGATCTAGAGATGCAGAAGACTGCTCTAAATGATGAATCAGACTCTGAAGTTAGAAGTGACTGATTTAGCTTAGAAGGACCGTATAATCTAGGAAGACAATTCTGGGCTGAGGTGTTTGCAAAAACTGTCAGAAGAAAGGGTCGTACTGCAGATTTAAGAGGTTAGTCTAAGAGGTATTAGAAGCGCTGTGGTTCAAAGGAACGTGGACTAAGTTAGAGAAGCGATTCAGAATCATCAGTCATGGATAACGAGGAGAAAGGGTGATCTCGACATTCATTGTCATTAAAGCAAATAGTCTATCAAGATCAATGAACAAAAACTAGAAGCTATCGTCAAGGGGGAGTCTGTTGGTACATTCAGTGTGACGACAGCAGTCTAGTTTTGTTATTGATAAGACAAGTTCTTAGGTGATTCTATAATACAAGTCTTGGCATTCGAATCTGTGATAGATTCGAATGTAGCCACAGATTCGAATTGTTTAAGGGTTGGGATTCGAATCTGTGATAGATTCGAGTCTAGCCTTAGATTCGAATGGGGTAGATTCGAGACTGTCAGATGGACAGACTCGAATGGGCCTTAGGCCAGATTCGAGGTTGGCCCACAACAAACTCGAATCAGGGTCTATAATTAGGGATAGACTCGAATGATTAAGAGACTTTTTGCAGAATTCGTGAGGAATTAAGCAAGAGGCGATCTCGAGTTTATCAGCTAGGTGAGTGCCGTTTCGGAGAGAATTAGTACGTAGGATCGTTCGTGTGTCGTTCGTTCAGCGTCTAATAGTCTCCGTGTTTCCGTTGGTTGAGAGTTGTCCGTCTGACCGTCAACGAGGATTCCGCACTCGTTCACGGATCCGCGTCTAGATAGATCTTGCAGTCGTAGACCTTACATATAGAAACCCTTGACAAAATAAAATCACTCGGATATGATGGCCCACTCTCAAAGCCATCTGAATTCAGAACAAAGCACCTTCAAGCACACTGGAGGGTATTGTTCAACATTATCAACAAATGTTTCACCGGGAAACATTCCGGCCATGACTCTGCTTCCATCCAAGTCCTATCCATGTTTGCCGCCTTCGCGTTCGACCGACACTACGACTACACGACATTCCTTTTTGAGAAATTGAAAAGAGCTGTTTTAGAGAAAAGAACAAAGCGCGGACGTAAGCACATACCCTTTCAACAGTTCCTTCAAGTGATTATCCAGTACGCCATGGACAAGGACAATGACATTCATGAGTGTCTAGAAGCAGACGTATATGTCACCACCGCACTTCAACGCGTAAACATCCCAAAGGAAACTCAAAGTGTACCGGTAATGACTATTCCACTGTCATTGTTACAACAAGCTATTCAAAGAGAACGGGTAAGGGAATATATAAGGGTTTTCTATCCGGATGAGGCTCAGTCAGAACCGACTGACCCTAACCAGTCCTAAGGTGAGGCGAGAATGAGTGAGAATGAGGGAGCTGAGGTGGAATTAGAAAATATCTTGGGTTCGGGTGAGAGGCACGTGTCTGAGGAAAGGGAGGGAAGTGCATGTGAGCCGGAAGAAACGGTCGATTCTAAACAGACCGTCTCTGTCCAAATGAGAGGTCAAGAAGTTGCATCTGAGGGAGATCTTAGCCCCCAAAGTAGGACAACCCTCCAAAAGACCATCCGTCCAATGGTCGAAACAACTCCCACCATCCAGTTGGGATCCCCTCAAAGGGAAACCACTACATTTCACGGGGATATTGTACACACTCCATCACCCTCTCACTCGGAGAGTCGTGATGTTGAAACAGGTCATACGTTGCCCCCAGTGACCATCCTTCGCTCGAGCACAGCTCACACCCCACCCCCCACACATAGCACGATGCCTCCGTGGTGTCCACCCCTGAACGAGCAGCCTTCATGGCGGCTCCAGAAACTTCCAGATCTGAGCATCCCGCAATGGAGCCAAAAATGACAGAAGGAAGACCTGATGTTGCCTCTCAATGCCATCAACGTCGGGCCATCCCGGGATCAATCTCAAGATGTTAACAGCAGCTCTCCGTGCCGCTAGTGTTGTCACCCGGGCTGACCTGGACGCCCAAAAAGAGGCTGCCGAACGACATACCGCCCTTTTATCATTGATCAAGGGTAAGGGTGTTGCATCTGAGGATCTGCCACCACCAGGAACCCGATCAGTCCAAGCCCAAATCTCGGAATTATCAGAAAAAATGGACGCGCTTACTCGATTAATTCTACAAGTCCAAGAGCGGATCAACACAAGAATGGACTGTTTAGAGTCTGCATTTATCGAGCTCCAATTTCATCCTCAGGCTGACTCCCAAAAAAGAAAACATGAAGATCAGGACGACCCTGATCGCCTTGAGGGGGAGAAGTGTCAAAGAGTTCAGTCTGAGGACCTGATAATGATTGTAGGGGGAGCAGAATCAGAGCGAGCAGATGTTCAAGGGTATGGGGAAAAAGGATCCAAGGTATAAGAAATGTTAGAAGACTATCATATGGTTGAAGGCCCAGCTCCTTTAGATCCTATGTCGGCTATGGTGGAATATGAGCCTATCTTTGAAAAGGTCGAAATCATATTAGTGTCTTATACAGACTCGGATATTGACGAAGACTATCCTCTAATTACTCCCAAGCCTGAACCCGAATCACCACAGAAATCTCCATCCTCGTTTGAATTCTTGAATTCCCCACCCCGTGTACCTCAACAAGAAATTTTATCATCAATCCAAGCTTCCTCCCGTACTCTCAAAGAAACCCCACTGATCCAAAGTCCTCACAAAGTCAAATCAATACCTCAACCTCAAGCCCAGGAACCAGAGTCTTCAGGCCCTAGAACTGTGGATTCCTTTGATATTAGGCCTGAAGAACCAGACATCCACGATGAAAGCGATCTATATTGGGTTAGCTAGTATTCTAAAGGTCGGGTACATGCTTTATCCGAGGAATTAAAAGAAGAGCTACGGCAGGAACGTAGGGGGAAAATTTTTAACTACTTGAAGCCCCTCCGACCGAAATAGAAGAACCCCCTGTTCAAGGCCTACAAGATATTTTGAGAAAATTCCCGTCAGAGCAGTTTAAGAATCCCTTTTTGGAAGAAAGATTTAAAATGGTGTTCAGGATGAGGCCTAGGTCTTTTAGCAAACGCTTATTAATGGAACTAACTAATGTATCAAAAGCTGAACAGGCTGAGTAGAATCATATGATGCTCAGGGAGAAAAGAACAAAGGATAAATATTGGTCAAAATCAAAAATCGTAAAGCTTGTCAAGATCCATATGTATAATAGAGCTCGAGTGTTCACTCCTGTATTCGAGGTTCTTCGAGAACATGGAACAGTTCAGGATCTGCATGAAAAGGACATAGACCTCGTGAACGTAGACGACGTTGAATATCTGCACGATAGATTGAAAAACAGAATCAACAAACATCTAACTCACATGACAGCGGTTGCCACCCTTACCAGAAGCATGAATCGCAGCTCCATCGTTATGTCCCTAAGAGAGTTTCAAATGGCGATTGAAAGTGCGCTGGTTAAAGTAGGTTTAAGAGCTCCTGAGCAAGATATCTTCCTGCTTGACCACTACCCATCATTCAAAGTTTTATATGGGGGGGGGGGGGGCAGCCGGGAATCATATTTTTGAATCAAAAAGGACTGAAAATATTTATGTGCTTTGAGGATTTACCTTGTTACTCTGACAGAACTATCAAATTAGTCAGAGCCAACCTAACCAAAAGAATACAAGAAAACGATGCTCATAAACCTGAACTTAAATGCAAACCTAAGGAGATTCAAGATATTCTCAGTGGCATAGAACTACCGAACGAGAGGCTACATTTAAGGCAAGTGACTAGACGGTTCGACATCGTCCTTGGCCTTCGGGAAACTACGGATCACTCCCGAGTTCACCCACAATGATCGAAAAGGGGGAGACTATTAGATATTTAATTTTGATCTTGTGGATTTCATTTGTAATAAATATTATTAATTTATTTGCTTGTAATTTAATTCAAGACTTTATTTGGTTGTTTCCTTTATTTTACAAGTAGAGGTGGTAAATATGTAATAGGTTAAAACTTGCTTTTATTCCAATGTAAAAGGTTGACCCACCTAGGGTTTCACAATCAGTCATACGTATTGAATTCAACTGCCACTTTTAGTGAAAAATACTCTCTGTCATTGTCATCTTTATTCCTCACAAATCATTGAGAAATTATTCTGTTTTGTCTTGAATGTTGATGTGATTAAACACGAGTGCTGGTATTATTACTCGGAAATGATTTACAGAACCTTTGTTTCTGCGACTTCACGCCTCGTTGCTAAGCGGGGTATCAGGTGTGACACATATACATACATATATATATATATATATATATATATATATATATATATATATATATATATATATATATATATAGAATCAGGTTCATCAGCGTACCTTTGAGATTCCAGCGTACCCAGCGTACCCTAATGTGAATGATCATTCACATATATTTTTTTTGAATAAACATGTATAAGACAACATTATAAGACTTTTTTTCAAAAGGAGCAACATCATAAATCTTGTGAATGGTAAAAAAAGATTACGTGAATGGTCATTCACACCATTCACATTGTGTGAAATGACCATTCACATGGATGTCCATTCACATAAATATGCATTGAGCATTCACATAATTTTTAAGGACACATAAAGTGTGAATGTATGTAAAATTCATATATCATGTGTATAACATTAATTTAAACATGGTTATGAGAAAAAAAATTAAAAAAAAGTTTTTTAAGGTTGGTACCTTCGGGTGCACTTTAAAATAAAATAACATTAATATGATTAAATTTTAAATCAAAAAAATTATACCATAAAAACGAGAATTTTATACTCTTTAAAACGATCAAATAAGTGTTGTTAATGATCAAATAAGGGTAGAAGAAGTGTGAATGGTTAAATAATTCTTGTGAATAATCAAATAGGTGTTTTGAGTGATCAAATAAGTGTAGAAAAAGTATAAATAGTCAAATAATTATTGTGAATGATGAAATAAATACTGTGAACGATAAAATAATTTATGTGAATGATGAAATAAATAATATGAATTGTCAAATAATTATTGTGAATGATCAAATAAGTGTTGTGAATGATCAATTAAGTAATGCGAATGGTCAATTAAGTGTTGTGAATGATCAAATAAATAATGTGAATGGTCAATTAAGTAATGTGAATGATCAAATAAGTGTTGTGAATGATCAAATAAGTATAGAAGAAGTGTAAATAGTCAAATAATTATTGTGAATGATTAAATAAATGTTGTGAATGATCAAATAAGTATTGTGAATGATCAATTAAGTAATGTGAATGGTCAATTAAGTAATGTGAATGATCAATTAAGTAATGTGAATTATCAATTAGGTGATGTGAATTATCATTTTATAAGTTATGTGAATGATGAATATATAAGTAATGTGAATGATTTTTTTACAAATGATGTGAATGGTGGTTGTTATTACGAAAATACCCATACATGTGAGGGGTACGTTGGATACGCGAGTTTTTTGTTGGTACGCTGAGAATCTTAATTCTATATATGTGTGTGCGTGTGTGTGTGTATATACATATATATATATATATAGAGAGAGAGAGAGAGAGAGAGAGAGAAAGAGAGAGATGGGATCATTGCGAAACCTAAATTTGGCGTAGAACAGTAGAACCAAAATCGTCCATAGATTAGATTAATCTAATTTGTTGATTAAAACAATCAAGTTTGGAATTAGTGAAAAAAAATATTGGTATTAGCAATATAAATATCCTTTTTTTTAAAATTAAAATAACATTAATATGATTAATTTTTAAATCAAGAAAATTATAACATAAAAACGAGAATTTTATACTCTTTAAATCGAGACCGGTCATTATATATTTTTTTCGAAAAAATTTTACGTTTTTATTTTCCGTTAAAAAATTTTACCCAGACCACGATACAATATAGCATGGCGAGATCATCCAATGTCGAAGGAACACTATATCGTGTATTCAACATCGAAATAATATCATATATGCAACACTGCATATACATTAAATATTAACAGACCCAAAATAATGGTTAAAATTAAGGTTAAGTGTTATTTTGACCATCCAACTTTTAGATTTTTTTCGATTTAGCCATTAAACAATTATTTGTCTCGATTTAACCACTAAACTATTTTTTGTATACATATTTAACCACTAAACATTCTTTTTACTGATTTAGCCAATGAAAATTGTCCCGATTTGGCCACTAAACTATCATAGTTTGTATCGATTTAGTCATTAGTTTTAATATTTTTTTTTACCCAGACGACCATTCAATATATTATACCGAGATCATTCACTGTTGAATTATAGTTTATATCGTATATATTCAACGTCGAAGTAATACTATATATCATATGTGCAACACTGCATGTCCATTCGATATTAAAAGAGTCAAAAAATGTCAAAGTGGGCAGTGAAACTTGATGGGCTACTATTAATTTAATGTTAATTTCCAAAATACCATCTTGTCCCTAGTATTATTTTACTATCCAATGGTTTAGATTGATTCTATAATTCTGCAATGATCCCAACCCTGTATATATATATTGTTAGGCACAAAAAGGCCTCAGTCAAACCTGTTCTACATCTGAGGGGGAGATTTATAATCAAACCTGTTGATGCATTTGAAGGTTGAATTTAAGGCCTGTTATATGCCTTATTGAAACCTGAAAATGATTTGCAATATCAGTCTAAAGCTGTTCTATATGTTGCATGTGTTGCAACTAAGACAGTTTGTCCAAGCTGCTCTGTCTGCTGAACAGGCTGGACATAAACTGTCTACGCTGCTCTACACTGTTGAGCAGCTTGGGCATTTTTAAAAGTGTTCTGTTCTTTGTGAACAGAACCTGTTCTTTGTGAACAGGCTAAACACTTTATGGAATATGTTTCCAAGTCATCATGTATTGTTTTTTACTACAAGATCAGTTTACAAAGTCGAAGACAAAGTGGAAAACAGAACTGATCAGCCTGCCCACGCTGTTCTGTAACATGAAGACAAAAGGTTATTTGAAAAAGGGTGACAGACCTTTTTCTTATATCATAATAGGCCTTTACAAGGAAGAAAGACGCAAAGTTGACATTCCTAAATTAGTTAAAGGCAATGCAACAGTAGCGTAGACAAAGTAAAAAGACAAAAGTTCTGTGTCATGTGGACACGTAAGTCTACTGTTTCAGAAAAGGTGCGAATATGTATGTTGTCTTTTCAACAAATACTTCTGTCTCGCTTTTTCATTCCGTCCAAGTTAAGATGTTTTTCTTGAATCCTCTGAGTGAGTAGAAAAGGAAGCTCTAAGGACATAAAGAGTAGTAAGAAGCTAAGTGCTGAAACCAAGAGGACGATGCAGTGTGTGAGTTTCATAGCATGCAAGCCTTCTGTTTAAACAGCATCTGTTGTCGAAAAGCTGTTTGTACATAAGCTTTTCCCTTAAGTCTTTGTAAACAAAGTATGCTTCTTAGTGAGTGTATTCATTTATACTAGTTTTGAGTTTGTCTTAGACTGAGTGAGCTCATGTTGTATTCTGTCATCGCAGCGGAACTAATTCCGCATGTCAAGCGTGTTTGTAATTAACAAATATGTTGATAAGACATACAAACATTGAGAAAGAGTGTGTAGTTTTTTAATATTGTTGTATGTCACCCCCCTCTACAAAGCTTAATAACTTATACTTTGGGAACCTCTCGGGACCGACACCTGGTATC